>WOVY01000677.1:0-32790 GCA_013436015.1 Rhipicephalus annulatus
AAAAATAGCATAGCGAATGCTCCTTAATATTATTATTAATGCCATAGTTGGTATCAAGCAAGTGTGCTTGCAGTAGTTACCAACAAGTGTTTTGAAAAGGCTCCGAAAGGCCGTCCTCTAGCTTTCGCTGTGACTGTGCTGCGCCGTCCGCGCAGGCCTGGCGTTTTTTTCTATTGCAACTGTTTTGATTACTATTGATAAACTGTATTCGTACTCTTGACATCGCTGGATAGTTTCGCAGATGTCCCGCTTGTGTGTATGATGTCGTGCATTTATCTTCATTTTCTGATCAGTATTGATAATATTGAATTTTTAAATGTTCTCAACATTGATATTTCACTCTGATGTAAATTGATATTTGCCTTTTGTGCCTTTTTAAAAGCCTGAATGATGGTTTATTTCTAACTGTTGGCCTTGTCTCCTTGTTTACATTGCAGTTGCATTTTCTGTCTATCAACTAATAAATAATAATACAAAGGTAGACATGTATAGCTTAGTGTGATCTTAATCCTCATTTCGTTGCTCCAAACTCGCTCACTTCTAAACTAATTTTCTTGTGCTTTAAATTTGCTTCAAAACGTTCTTTTTTTCCTGCTATCAAAATTGCTTTCAATTCTGCAGTGACTGGACCTCCACTGTTCGTAGCATTGGCAAGCTATCGGGCGAAAGCTTTTTCTGTGGGCTCTTCAGCTGTAATGTGTTGTTTTATGTTGAATAAAACTGCAGAATAAAAACTGAATTGAATTTCAGTTTTCCTGAGGTGGTGTAATTTTGTCCTTGCCTTTCAATAAATCAGTCAGTGCTAATGTAATAAAGGAAAATGCAAATATGAGTTTTAAAGGTGTACTGACACCACGGCAAAAGGGGCATTTTTCATTTTCCTAATATACAGTGTCAACGTTATACATGCACCGGAGTCTACCAGCAAGTATAAAATATTTTTTTTTATTTTAAAGTTTTTGTCACTGAGCATGAGGGAACCAGCCCCGCCGCAGTGGACATTATCCAGACGAGTCAACACAATTGCACTGAGTTTGTGAACTCTGCGTCCTGCTTGCAGCCTAAATCACAGCTATATCTGTTGGGGTCGCTGGAGACAATGCGCTCATCATTGTTTACATGCCTATGGTGGATCTGCCACTAGTATGCTGCGAATTACTGTCTACCCATTGCGTCGCACTGCCATGACACAACACATAGGATCCGCCCTCCTCGATATTGAAACTGTAAATGTCTTTTGAAGGTATTGGTATCAAATATATAGCTGCTGCATCCCCAGGCGCCCCAGTGCTATTTCTAGGGTTGTTGAAATCCGTGTTCACATGCAGAGCAACAATCCCAAAATACTTTATATTTGTGTCACTCGTTTAAAATAAGCAGTCATGTGATAATTGTATAATCAGGTAGACACATGTAGTGAGAGGGAGGGAGGCAAGAGAAGATGTTAGGCCGGCCGATGTGGCCTTGCCGATCTTGCCACTTGATGAGGCGATGGCAGGAGCAGAGCAGTGCGACTGCAGGTGTCCAGACCACCAGAAGCGTAAGCGCGGTCTTAACTGGCTCTCCCTCGAGCTCTAGGGATGAGCTGTTTGAGAGCCACAGCATGGTGGTTGGGAAATGACGATGATTGTTACTGATTATGGCACTACACCTCTGCTTAAGCTATGGGTTACTGTTCTGAGTTGTGGTTTCCATGATTCGATTGGAAACTTGAGAGCTCCAAAGTATACAATTCTACTCCAAACTGTTTTTCCTCACAACAGACATTGCCGTAACAGGTCATAGTTGTTATGCGCCGTATTGATATACTAGACCAGCATTTTTTATGCTGAGCGCTGTACTAGACCCCATTAAGCCTAAAGGCACCATGCTCACTCTTGCTTTTTTTTTTTCTTCATCATTCAGGGTCAAGTCACTCGAGAAACAAGGCAAGTGGACCACGTTTCTGTGCACTTCTGGCTCTTGTGGATCATTTTATCTGAGACAATGCTTGGCTGCTCAAAAGGTTCACGATAAGTGCGCACAAACACTGACGTAAGGTGCATACAAGCACTCACTGAAATGGTGCGGAGGTTATATTCGTGTCGATGAACAAAGATGGCAGGAGATGACTTGGTATCCCATCCTGTCCTCTTTTCTCTTGCGCTACAAGTACCGCTGTATGTGGAAGCTCAAGGATTTTTCGCTGTGGCTATTGGAAGTCAGACTAATTCAAAGAAACTGGAAGAAATGCTTAGCACTTCGTGCCACAAAACTATCCCCCTGAACACTTCTTTATAGTACGTGCAACACCAGACTGTTTTCTATATAGAGATGCAAATTGTATAGTGGAACAACTGTGCCATCTTCCCTAGCAAATCACCTATAGAAAAACACCATAGCTTATAGGATTATTGAACATATTGGTCGACTGGTATCCTATGGGTCTACAGATAACATTGTGGTCTATTAGAGCTCTATTTGTCTATTGGCACTCTGTTAGCTTATTGCGTATTCGTCTATTGGTGTATTGGTCCTATATATGTCTATTGGCATTCTATGTGTCTATTAGTGCTCTATTTGTGTATTGGAAATCTATCGCGGCCTATTCTTTAGTTGAGACTCTTAGTTTTGGAATAAAACATAGGACATTTGAGGACTGTAACATAGCAGCGCCTCTATAAAACAAGACAGATCCATTCCAAATGAGGCCTATATATTTATAATTAGTAGAAGATAACTTCATCAAATCGGCAATCTTCCCCGAAACAAGCTTTCCGAGCATGCTGTTCGTCCTTGTCGAATGCATGCTACAGCACCACTTTTCCAGGTGCTGCCTGAAAAATAAAAACTTTAAATACCTGGAGAAGGAAGGAAATATGGGAAGAAGAAGAAGCCGAAGTGTGCGAACGCTTCCACTACGGCTCCTGCTTTTTTCAACGTTTTTGCGACGCCACTTTGTGATTTCAGCGTCATATTAGTGCAACGACTTCCAGAAGACACAGGGACTCTGCCGACACAATTTGCGCGCAGTGAGTGCTTGCTTCTTGCATTTTATTTCGCCTCCGCCATCGTCGCTCGCCCGCCGCCAGCTAGCCCTGACGAGTATCTTCTTTGCTCTAACGTGGCGCGTGCTTGCTCGCGCGCCCCGTAGCCGCACTGTTTCGCTGAGCGATGGAGTACCAAGTGACAGGGGAAGACATTGACCCTGAAGAAATCACGCCAGACCAAGGCTGGCAGACCGCCTCGTGTCGCCGAGCAAAAAATGAAGGCTCCAAACGGGTGTGCCGTCATATAGCGCTCTGAAACGCAACGAGCACAAGCCCCGCAACAGAGAACATGTGAAGAACAAGATTATTCGAGAAAGCCGAATGCCTCACCTACCCAAGAATGACATCCGCATTATCATTAGACCCAGAGGGGGTCTTAACATCGCTAGGGTTGGCCCAACGACAATCGCTGAAGCCATTTCGACTTCGGCAGGTATCAGCCCATCGGAGCAGCAAGCAGACACGCTCTGCCCCAATATTAAACAGAATATCTTAGTAGCAAGCACGCCGAAGAGAGAAAATGCTAATCGCTACGTGCGCGTTAAAGAAATTCGCATCGCTGACAAGACCTATGAAGTTAGTGCCTACGAGCGGCACCACATTCTACATGCAAAGGTGTCATTCGAGGGATTCCCGTGCAAGACGGTTCGGCGGACATTGATGGCGAAGATTGTCAACGACCCGCAATCCCACTAGCTTTGGCTGCCAAGCGCATCGGAAGTACCACTGCCAGTGATCGTGGCCTTCGATGGACATCGTGTGCCCAATTTTGTGCGATACGGATCAGTGCTACTTCAATGTACACTATACCGTAGACAGATAGATATTTGCTACACCTGTGGTCGGCTCGGCCATCGAGCGGACGTGTGCCCGAACCCTGGAGACGTTATCTGCAGAGGCTGCAGCGTGCCGAACCCCGAAAGGAACACCGCTGCACACCAACATGCAAGCTTTGCGGAGGAACCCACCTCACTGCCGACAGGGAATGTAAAGAACGCTACCACATTCCATACGTGGTGCGCCGACGACGATGGAGCGAGCACACTCGATGCGACACAACAGTTACGATGCAATGAACGAGTTCAATGCAACCACTGACGACGACCAGGCCTCGAAGCTTTTTACAGATGGTCGACCCAATGGCAGCCGATCCCGGTCCCGATCCCGGAGTCGTCCCAGGAACCGCACAATGCGTGTATCGAGGTCCGGAGCCGCCCTCGGACCCACTCCCGCAGCGCGCGAAAGTGGGACCCCAACCAGATCTATATCGCGAGGGCTACTCCAGGTCTCGTTCTGGTTCACGTCACGGTTCCCGTTCAGATTCCCGACACGGATCACGCTCCGGCTCCAACTCAGGTTCCGGGCCTCATGCCAGTTCCAGGCCTCACCCCAGTCTCACCGGGGTCTCGCGTCAACGATCGCCTAGCCCATCGGCACCACCATCGCCAGGCAACGTCAGCAAGAATAAGCGGGGACCTCTCACTTGGGCGGACGCCGTCCGGAGAAAAGGAAACACTACATCACAGGTAGGGTCGGGATCACTCCCAGAGCATGATACACACAACACCTCTGAGATAGCGATCTTAAAGCAGGAAAATGCGATGATGAAAGAAACAATACGCAAACTCACAGTCGCAATTGCCGAACTAAAAACTGACAGAAACGCACGCGCTGCTATGCCCCCAACCGACAACGACGACAATGCAGTCACTCCGTTGCAGCCGCAACCCGTAGGCGTTGGTAACGACGACGGCGAGAGCGCACCCAAGAAACGCGCGGTCGCCCACGACCAGCCAGCTTTAAAGGAAGAGTTAGACGACATTAAGAGCACGCTATCGGCGATTAAGGAAAGCCTTCGCTTTCTTGGCGAAAGCATGGCTCTCGTGCAGTCTACTCTCGCGGTACACGGTAATCGTTTGGGCCAAGTGGAGCAATATCTTGATCACGTCGTCGCCCCTGCCGTTGCCGCGGATAAGCCGTTGTCGCAACGTACAGCCGTTGCCCAGTCCACCGCATCACGCGGCCCTTATGCACCCGCCGGGTGCTCAGGCCAACTCTTAATGCTTCAAGATGGCCAGGCCAATTGACGAGTTGCGAATCTGGCAATGGAACTGCAGGAGCTTCACCCACAAGAAAGCTTTCCTGCAGCAATACCTCCGTAGCCACGAAGCCAAACCTCACATCATGCTATTACAAGAGACTGTAGTACCAACCGCCACGTTTTTCCGGATACCAGTGGTTGCCCGGCCCCTCGGGAGGACGCGGGTATCGCCACCTTGGTCGCTAACAAGATTACCTGCACAGCGCACAGTCTCAATGTGCCCGAAATTGAGCACGTTATGGTCGAAATCCTCCCTGGAAACATATCACAACAAGCGTATACATGCTCAATGTATACAGTAGTCCCAGCCACCATAGACAAAGATTCACACGCTTGTTCCAGAAAGCTGTCCGCCTCGCGGGGCCTAACCCGCTAGTGATTGCAGGCGATTTTAACGCTGCGCATAGCGCCTGGGGCTACACGTACGACACACCCAAAGGTAACGAGCTTTGGAAAAGTGCGAATGACATGGGCCTTATTCTCATTACGGACAAGGCCTTCCCCACTCGCACTGGTACGTCCACGCAAAGAGATACTACGCCGGATCTATGCTTCGTCAAGAATATCTCCGACGCCCACTGGTCCAACCTCGCGGTAGATCTCGGTAGTGACCACTTCATATTGGCTGTACACCTCCCCACAGTAAGCAGGAAGACCAAGTCGTACACGTGGGTCGACTGGGACCTCTTTCGTAAGACCCGCGCAGAACGACCTCCTCCCGATACCCCACCGAGCCTCGAGACGTGGACGGCCCAGCTCAAAGCTGATGTAAACAAGGCAACGAAAACTATCACCACAGACCTTCCAACCGAAAGGATGGACAGTCGTCTCGCCCACCTACTAGAGGCCAAACAGTCTCTATTGGCCCGGTGGAAGGGCCAGCGCCTTAATCGGAGGTTACGCAAACGCATATCTCAGCTGAACAAGACCATGATGGATCACTGCCGCATCCTTTCAAAACAGCAGTGGGACGAAATTTGTAATTCGATTGATGGTCAGGTTCGAAATGGCAAAACGTGGAACTTACTCAAACACCTCCTCAATGAAACCAACACCCGCACAAATCAGCGTCATTCGATCGTGAAGATACTTCATCAGGCTAAACAAACAGTGTCACCGGAAGATGTTGTCAAGAACCTCGTGGAAAAATATCTCCCGCTCCCCACGGGCCCTGTGACCCCTCACCCTGATTACTCTGGCAGCAACAACACTAACTTAGACGCAGAGTTTTCTATTGAAGATGTACGCCGAGCTCTCCATGAGCTCAATGGCCGCTCAGCCCCTGGCCCCGATGGCATCACCAACAAGCTCCTACGCAACCTGGACGATTCTTCCGTCACTTACCTCACTGACACTATCAACGAGATATGGAAAAAGGGTGAGATACCCGATGCTTGGAAACTAGCTCACACGGTTCTGATACCCAAACCGGGAAAGGCGCCGAGCCTAGATAACCTACGCCCCATATCTCTCACGTCGTGCGTGGGCAAAGTGGCTGAGCACGTCGTCCTCAACAGGGTTGGTCGGTACCTCGAAGATAACGACTACATCCCGCACCACATGATTGGCTTCCGACCAGGGTTATCCACTCAAGACGCCATGTTACTCCTAAAGCATCAAATTCTAGATGGCGGAAACACTCGGGACACTCGTGCAATACTCGGTCTCGATTTAGAAAAGGCCTTTGATACCATAACGCACTCGTCAATCTTGAAAGCGATCGCAGCCCTCGGCCTAGGTCATCGATTTTACTACTTTATTCGCTCTTTTCTCACTCGGCGCAGAGCCGTCCTCCGCGTAGGAGACCTAGTGTCGGAAGAAGTGGAGCTCGGACAGCGGGGCACTCCTCAGGGATCCGTCCTCTCACCCACGCTCTTCAACCTCGTGATGATCGGGCTTTCCGAACGACTTTCAAAAATAGACGGGCTAAATCACACTGTCTATGCGGATGATGTAACCATATGGTGCTCCACAGGGTCGGATGGCTTCATTGAGTCCGCCCTGCAAGAGGCTATCGACACCACCGAGTCTTACCTCGACCACACCGGTCTCAGGTGCTCACCTGCGAAGTCGGAGCTGTTGATATATTTGCCCAAACGTCGGGGTGCCAAGCCCAAAGGATGGAAACCTCCGGCGGAACGCAATATCACCCTCCACACCAGAGATGGTCGTACTGTACCCAGGGTAGACACCATCAAGGTCTTCGGCATGATCATCGAGTCCCGCGGAACCAACACCCAAACAGTACACAAGCTCAGGACTAAGACCGAGAATGCCATACGACTCGTACGTAGAGTAGCCAACAGGCACCATGGCCTCAAAGAAGACAACCTGCTGCGTCTCGTACACGCGTTTGTTTTGTGCCATTTTACGTACGTTGCCGCTATACACAAGTGGCTACGTGCTGAGCGCGATCAACTCAATGCGCTTATTCGCAAGGTGGTCAAACGAGCCCTTGGCCTCCCTATCACCACTCCAACGTACAAACTCCTCGAGCTTGGCGTACATAACACGCTAGAAGAGATCGCCGAAGCTCAGGAACGTGTGCAATTGACCCGACTCACTACAACCAAGGCGGGCCGCCATATTCTGCGTGAGCTCGGCTTCTTCTCCTCGAGGGCCAGGGACCCCCCAGAGTTGACTCTAATTCCCCGTGAAATCCGCGACCTTATTACGATCGCTCCCATACCACGAAATGTACACCCCGAATACAACAGAGGCAGGCGCCTTGCGCGGGCGACCGCCATTCTCAAGCGCATAGACATGGAAGCGGACAACGTCTCGTTCGTGGACGCCGCTGCCTATCGCAACAACCAAGCCTTCGCTGCGGTCGCGGTATCATCCGCGCAGCAGACTCTTACCTCAGCCACAATCCTCGCCCGAAACCCCGAAGTAGCGGAGCAAGTAGCTATAGCTATAGCTATGCTCGACAGCAAACGGGAATTCATCTACAGCGACTCCAGGCCGGCCATCAAAGCCTTCGAACGCGGAGTCATCTCCGACCAGGCGTTACGTATCCTGCGCAATGCGGACCCGAGTGCCCTGAAGCACCACACTGTCATCTGGTTCCCCGCCCATCTCGGCCAGGTGCCGGGTGCCCTACCCAACCTCAACGAGATCGCCCATGATGCAGCGCGCGCACTTACCGACCGCACTGCCACAGGGCAACCTCATCTTGCTGGGTTGGATACCAATCGGGATGCACCAATTACGTACAATGAAATTACAAAGCACTTTTACTTGGAACGCCGCATTTTTCCACCCCCACATCCGAAACTTAACCGACCGCAGGCATTAACCCTACGCCTATTACAGACACACACGTACCCAAACCTTGCCACGCTTCACGTTTATTATCCCGATGCATACCCCAGCGACACATGCCCATCATGTGGACACACAGCGACACTCGAACATATGCTCTGGGAGTGTAGAACAACTCCTCCCGACTCTACCTCAAGCAAGTGGGAGAGGTCCCTCAGGAGCTCACTTCTCGCCGACCAGCGATGGGCCGTCCAGCAGGCCCACGAAGCGGCCGCCAGGTACTCCCTGTCGGTCCCTACGTGGGAGACGCCCGCTACGCGCTAAGCGCGTCCTGCAGGACCGAAATAAAGTTTTTCCATTCCATTCCAAGGAAGGAAATATCTTATAAGGGCTACTCAAAAGAATGAGGTATTAAAATATGTAGAACCAGCATGAGGGAAGTTCCGGTGAGCTCGCAGGAGGTAACAGCTTCACACAGTAGGAACGAATATTTTGTCACGTCTGTGCAGTGGATTTTATTATGCTTGTGTCCCAGAAACAAACCTCAGTCACTTAGTTGCACCTTGGACATTTTGGGGCAAGGCGAAACGGCACTAGCACCAAACCGATCCCAGCGTCTGAGCTTCGAGAGTCGCGCGAAAAGCGTCACTGAAACAAGCGCCTCTCTGTTGCAACCATGTATGCTACAGAATGGGGTTCAGTGAGCATGAATGCTAATTAATGGTGGGTGAGCCGTGCAATATTTTTGTTGGTAATAAGCTTAGCTTCTTCCCTATCCCCGAAGTTCACTATTATGATTGAACAAAGACATTACATATTTTAGTCTTTTTGAATTACCACGAAAACAATGCGCTAGTCAATAACGTGCATTTATGCCAGTGTCGGTGTATGCTAACAGCCCACGCAATGTTAGTGTTGTACTGTAGAGTGGAAAAACTACTGAATAAGTAAAGCAGCCGAACACTTTTAACGGGGACGCACTTTGATGACTGGCAAATAAACAAATTAGAAGCACAAGAGAAGCAACTTCTACTTACTAACAAATATATAAAACAGTTCTCTTATTTAACAGCCGCAAGGTACGCGCTCGGAAGAAATCACCTTGGTGGGCATCGTGTCCGCACCGGCACCATTCATTGCTGTTTAAGTCCGAGACGCTGCTTTTAGCACTGTAACTCCTTTGATGTTGATGGCTAATCTAGCATCGTCGTCGCGAATTCATATGTGCCAATTTAACTTTGAAATACTTTTAAATCTATATAAACACCGAGCCCGACCACGCTGCCTGACACACTTGACCGACAACAGCTGCGGCTGACTTTAGTCGGCTTGCACGCACGCTTGCTGGCTTGAGCACTCGGGCCGTGGTGATGCCACAAATACAAAAATTAGTTTTTTATTGCAATACTTTTCTCTCGTGAAATATACTGAGCTAAGAATACATTAAAATATTATAAAAAGCATAGCAAACTGAAATGTTGGTGGCAGAAATAAAAATAAAATGTAAGACATACAGTGCCTACTAGCGACATTATAGTCTTTTTCTTATTTCTTCAAGCCTGTATCCCACTGAAGCATATTTCTCGTTTTAATTTGTACTGAGGTCTGAATGATAATTTCTATGTAACTATCTGACGCATTGGGAACATCAATTCCTCTTACCGCAGGGGGTTCGTGTAACTCAGGTGGCACAGGCACGAACTTCCGGGCCGCGGCAGCGAACGTGAACATCGATGTTCACTTCTCAAGCTCCCGAACGAGCTCGCCTATGTACTTACACAGGGGCAACGGAGAGATACACGAACCGCGCCGTTTGTATTTGTTTCCACCGTGCACTTAGCTTGGTCATGCTAGACTCGTTATTATGCATAATAAATGGCCTGTCTTTTTATTACCACGAAGGCTACAAGTGTAAGTAACGGGACCAGCAGAGCGGGGAGACGTACTGTTCGCGTTTTTTGTTTTGTTTTTTATTCGAAGAACCGTACTGGCCCACTAGCTGAAATGGACGATAAATAAAATATGGGTATACACGTTCAAACAGGCCGTGACAACTTCTACCATACACTTCGACTTCGGTTATTTTGTTAATAGTTGCCAAAACACGTTGGTGGGCTAGTTGGTTTGAATCCATGAAGAGTGAGTAAGCGCGAAACAGACAAGGACGTAGAAGAGACAGACACGTACAGAGCGCTACTTTCAACTGATCTTTTATTTTCGCACGAACCGATAAATATATACCGAGCGAGCGGAAATAACATACACATAAAGAACATATCGCGGAATCACATCGTAGAACCAAGCACGTGTATATTGCACGACATAGCAAACGTACAAGTCACTGTGTCGAATCAAGGTAATGAAGTTCTTTTTGAGAAAGCGATACTGATGGTTGGCTAACGCACATGTCAGATAATTTCGCGATTTCGTATGCCTCCATAATCTCCCTTGTCATTTTGCCAGGAGCCTTAGATAGAATTTTAGTTTTTTCGAAGAGGGGTATACATCCACAATCTCGGCAATGGATGCCCAAATGGCCCGAGATTGCTTTCGTGACATTATAATGATGTTCTTTCAATCTCTGATTGATACATCGGCCGGTTTGACCAATATAGGTTCTTCCACAAGTAAGCAGAATAGCATAAACAACATTGCGAATGCAGTTCACAAAAATTGTTCGATGATTAATAAGGCAGGTGTTTGCACTGTTACACTGTGAATTAACGCGTCGACACAACCTATGTAGACGTTCGGGAGCTGAAAAGATCACATCCACTCCTGCCTTTCCCGCGATCCTTCTGAGATTATGCGATACACCATGCAAGTACGGAACGACGGCCACTTTTTTTGCTGTACGACCATTACTGCCTTTAGGTGGGTGTTTTAGCTTCCTGCTCAAACCCTCTGCGACAGAGCTCAGCACACAAATTGGGTAACCAGACTCTGCCAAGCGCTTGGCTTGGTTCAGAAAACTGCCTTCAACTTTGTGATTACAGGACTTCCTAAGAGAGTTATTAAAACAGGATTGTACAACGGCGCGTTTTACGAGCTTTGAATGGGCGGAGGAAAACGGCAGGACGGGCTTATTGCCCCTTGGCTCATAACTCCAACACACATTCTTTGATGAAAAGTAGATACCTAAGTCCAAAAACCTAATGAAATTGCCCTTGGGCTTTTCATGCGTCAAGACCAATGGAGAAAGGGTTTCCGTGAATGTGGTTACAATTTTTGAAACCTCATTGTCGAAACTACATGAGTCATTGTTTAAAACAATTAAGAAATCGTCGACAAATCTAAACACACGCACAACATCAGGGTGATTTTTGAGGCGATCATAAAGGGCCTGGTCGTGATAGGCTAAATACAAGTCACTTAAGCAAGGAGCAATACAAGAACCAATACAGATTCCATTCTTTTGTTTAACAACAGTACCATCCCATGAGGCGTAAGTGGAATTAACATACAAATAAAGAAGTTCCAAGAACTGATCGCAAGTCAAACCGGAGGCGTTTTGAAAACGTACTGATCCAAACTTGTCTAAGCAACGGCCTACACATGTCATAAGGTCATCTTGAGGGAGAGAATAATAAAGATCCTTCAGATCAATAGAGAAGGCTACAAAGTTTCTGTCATGATTGTTTTTAAAGAAATCCACGACATGTTCAGAGTTACTTACTAGAAATGGATCTTCGACTGGCAAAAGTTTCAAAAACTTCTTTAAAAATACTGCTACATGTTTCTGCCAGCTAGCGTTTTCCGACACTATCACACGGAACGGAAAACCTGGTTTGTGCGTTTTTGCTGAAAAAAATACATCAAGATGATTCTTCGTGCTTTTTTCAATGGATCGAGACAAATGATCGAGCTTGAAGCTTTTGCACAAGTTTTTTGCGTCGTTTTGAACTTTCTTAAGGGCCACGTCTTTATGAACCCAAAAAGTAGACGAAATAGATTCATGAGCTTTTGAATTATACTTAGTCCGATCTAAAACCACAAAACCACCTTCCTTATCCGCGGGAACAAGTGTGAGCGAATTCTCCTTCATATACTTAACAGTTCTGAACAAGGAAAACTTTCCTGCTAAGGAACGGGAACGCATAAGTACATCCACACCTTCCGATACACACCTATCCGACTCGGCGTCAGGCACTTGCTTGGAAACTTGTCGCACCATTCCCAACAGTTCGGGAGCAGATTTCTTGGGTTCAACAGCGAACTTTGGCCCAAGTTCCAGTACCTCTCGAATGTTGTCTGGTAGCTTAGTGTTGCCGATGACTTTCACCTGGCTTTTCGGCATAGGGGTCTTCTTACGAAGGCTCTGCCTCAGGCCTGGCAAAACGTGATTCCATAGGAATTCCGTCGTGCGGTTGATGATCCGTGAAAAGTGAGCCCAAGCGTTTTCAGAACCTGTAGTCTTCAGGAGCAGTCTCAAGATATCACTGTACATTCGCACTTGTCGATGCCATTCCGAGCGCATTAGTTTGCAGATCCGAATGCCGTGGCTGATTGAGGGCTGGCAGAACCCAAATAAAGCGAGAACTTCGGGTGGCAAAATTTTGTGACGGACACAGAAGCCGAGCATGCGAGCTCTACAAGCTGCTGTTGCAAGGAGCGGGACTAGGCGGCAAGGTTCAACGAGGTACCACGAAGGAATGCCCGATGTACTAGAAATAAACATTGCCAAAACACGTTGGTGGGCTAGTTGGTTTGAATCCATGAAGAGTGAGTAAGCGCGAAACAGACAAGGACGTAGAAGAGACAGACACGTACAGAGCGCTACTTTCAACTGATCTTTTATTTTCGCACGAACCGATAAATATATACCGAGCGAGCGGAAATAACATAAACATAAAGAACATATCGCGGAATCACATCGTAGAACCAAGCACGTGTATATTGCACGACATAGCAAACGTACAAGTCACTGTGTCGAATCAAGGTAATGAAGTTCTTTTTGAGAAAGCGATACTGATGGTTGGCTAACGCACATGTCAGATAATTTCGCGATTTCGTATGCCTCCATAATCTCCCTTGTCATTTTGCCAGGAGCCTTAGATAGAATTTTAGTTTTTTCGAAGAGGGGTATACATCCACAATCTCGGCAATGGATGCCCAAATGGCCCGAGATTGCTTTCGTGACATTGCTTTCGTGACATTCCTCCGCCCATTCAAAGCTCGTAAAACGCGCCGTTGTACAATCCTGTTTTAATAACTCTCTTAGGAAGTCCTGTAATCACAAAGTTGAAGGCAGTTTTCTGAACCAAGCCAAGCGCTTGGCAGAGTCTGGTTACCCAATTTGTGTGCTGAGCTCTGTCGCAGAGGGTTTGAGCAGGAAGCTAAAACACCCACCTAAAGGCAGTAATGGTCGTACAGCAAAAAAAAAAGTGGCCGTCGTTCCGTACTTGCATGGTGTATCGCATAATCTCAGAAGGATCGCGGGAAAGGCAGGAGTGGATGTGATCTTTTCAGCTCCCGAACGTCTACATAGGTTGTGTCGACGCGTTAATTCACAGTGTAACAGTGCAAACACCTGCCTTATTAATCATCGAACAATTTTGTGAACTGCATTCGCAATGTTGTTTTGCTATTCTGCTTACTTGTGGAAGAACCTATATTGGTCAAACCGGCCGATGTATCAATCAGAGATTGAAAGAACATCATTATAATGTCACGAAAGCAATCTCGGGCCATTTGGGCATCCATTGCCGAGATTGTGGATGTATACCCCTCTTCGAAAAAACTAAAAAAATTCTATCTAAGGCTCCTGGCAAAATGACAAGGGAGATTATGGAGGCATACGAAATCGCGAAATTATCTGACATGTGCGTTAGCCAACCATCAGTATCGCTTTCTCAAAAAGAACTTCATTACCTTGATTCGACACAGTGACTTGTACGTTTGCTATGTCGTGCAATATACACGTGCTTGGTTCTACGATGTGATTCCGCGATATGTTCTTTATGTTTATGTTATTTCCGCTCGCTCGGTATATATTTATCGGTTCGTGCGAAAATAAAAGATCAGTTGAAAGTAGCGCTCTGTACGTGTCTGTCTCTTCTACGTCCTTGTCTGTTTCGCGCTTACTCACTCTTCATGGATTCAAACCAACTAGCCCACCAACGTGTTTTGGCAATGTTTATTTCTAGTACATCGGGCATTCCTTCGTGGTACCCTCGTTGAACCTTGCCGCCTAGTCCCGCTCCTTGCAACAGCAGCTTGTAGAGCTCGCATGCTCGGCTTCTGTGTCCGTCACAAAATTTTGCCACCCGAAGTTCTCGCTTATTTGGGTTCTGCCAGCCCTCAATCAGCCACGGCATTCGGATCTGCAAACTAATGCGCTCGGAATGGCATCGACAAGTGCGAATGTACAGAGATATCTTGAGACTGCTCCTGAAGACTACAGGTTCTGAAAACGCTTGGGCTCACTTTTCACGGATCATCAACCGCACGACGGAATTCCTATGGAATCACGTTTTGCCAGGCCTGAGGCAGAGCCTTCGTAAGAAGACCCCTATGCCGAAAAGCCAGGTGAAAGTCATCGGCAACACTAAGCTACCAGACAACATTCGAGAGGTACTGGAACTTGGGCCAAAGTTCGCTGTTGAACCCAAGAAATCTGCTCCCGAACTGTTGGGAATGGTGCGACAAGTTTCCAAGCAAGTGCCTGACGCCGAGTCGGATAGGTGTGTATCGGAAGGTGTGGATGTACTTATGCGTTCCCGTTCCTTAGCAGGAAAGTTTTCCTTGTTCAGAACTGTTAAGTATATGAAGGAGAATTCGCTCACACTTGTTCCCGCGGATAAGGAAGGTGGTTTGTGGTTTTAGATCGGACTAAGTATAATTCAAAAGCTCATGAATCTATTTCGTCTACTTTTAGGGTTCATAAAGACGTGGCCCTTAAGAAAGTTCAAAACGACGCAAAAAACTTGTGCAAAAGCTTCAAGCTCGATCATTTGTCTCGATCCATTGAAAAAAGCACGAAGAATCATCTTGATGTATTTTTTTCAGCAAAAACGCACAAACCAGGTTTCCGTTCCGTGTGATAGTGTCGGAAAACGCTAGCTGGCAGAAACATGTAGCAGTATTTTTAAAGAAGTTTTTGAAACTTTTGCCAGTCGAAGATCCATTTCTAGTAAGTAACTCTGAACATGTCGTGGATTTCTTTAAAAACAATCATGACAGAAACTTTGTAGCCTTCTCTATTGATCTGAAGGATCTTTATTATTCTCTCCCTCAAGATGACCTTATGACATGTGTAGGCCGTTGCTTAGACAAGTTTGGATCAGTACGTTTTCAAAACGCCTCCGGTTTGACTTGCGATCAGTTCTTGGAACTTCTTTATTTGTATGTTAATTCCACTTACGCCTCATGGGATGGTACTGTTGTTAAACAAAAGAATGGAATCTGTATTGGTTCTTGTATTGCTCCTTGCTTAAGTGACTTGTATTTAGCCTATCACGACCAGGCCCTTTATGATCGCCTCAAAAATCACCCTGATGTTGTGCGTGTGTTTAGATTTGTCGACGATTTCTTAATTGTTTTAAACAATGACTCATGTAGTTTCGACAATGAGGTTTCAAAAATTGTAACCACATTCACGGAAACCCTTTCTCCATTGGTCTTGACGCATGAAAAGCCCAAGGGCAATTTCATTAGGTTTTTGGACTTAGGTATCTACTTTTCATCAAAGAATGTGTGTTGGAGTTATGAGCCAAGGGGCAATAAGCCCGTCCTGCCGTTTTCCTCCGCCCATTCAAAGCTCGTAAAACGCGCCGTTGTACAATCCTGTTTTAATAACTCTCTTAGGAAGTCCTGTAATCACAAAGTTGAAGGCAGTTTTCTGAACCAAGCCAAGCGCTTGGCAGAGTCTGGTTACCCAATTTGTGTGCTGAGCTCTGTCGCAGAGGGTTTGAGCAGGAAGCTAAAACACCCACCTAAAGGCAGTAATGGTCGTACAGCAAAAAAAGTGGCCGTCGTTCCGTACTTGCATGGTGTATCGCATAATCTCAGAAGGATCGCGGGAAAGGCAGGAGTGGATGTGATCTTTTCAGCTCCCGAACGTCTACATAGGTTGTGTCGACGCGTTAATTCACAGTGTAACAGTGCAAACACCTGCCTTATTAATCATCGAACAATTTTTGTGAACTGCATTCGCAATGTTGTTTATGCTTTCTGCTTACTTGTGGAAGAACCTATATTGGTCAAACCGGCCGATGTATCAATCAGAGATTGAAAGAACATCTTTATAATGTCACGAAAGCAATCTCGGGCCATTTGGGCATCCATTGCCGAGATTGTGGATGTATACCCCTCTTCGAAAAAACTAAAATTCTATCTAAGGCTCCTGGCAAAATGACAAGGGAGATTATGGAGGCATACGAAATCGCGAAATTATCTGACATGTGCGTTAGCCAACCATCAGTATCGCTTTCTCAAAAAGAACTTCATTACCTTGATTCGACACAGTGACTTGTACGTTTGCTATGTCGTGCAATATACACGTGCTTGGTTCTACGATGTGATTCCGCGATATGTTCTTTATGTTTATGTTATTTCCGCTCGCTCGGTATATATTTATCGGTTCGTGCGAAAATAAAAGATCAGTTGAAAGTAGCGCTCTGTACGTGTCTGTCTCTTCTACGTCCTTGTCTGTTTCGCGCTTACTCACTCTTCATGGATTCAAACCAACTAGCCAACCAACGTGTTTTGGCAATGTTTATTTCTAGTACATCGGGCATTCCTTCGTGGTACCTCGTTGAACCTTGCCGCCTAGTCCCGCTCCTTGCAACAGCAGCTTGTAGAGCTCGCATGCTCGGCTTCTGTGTCCGTCACAAAATTTTGCCACCCGAAGTTCTCGCTTTATTTGGGTTCTGCCAGCCCTCAATCAGCCACGGCATTCGGATCTGCAAACTAATGCGCTCGGAATGGCATCGACAAGTGCGAATGTACAGAGATATCTTGAGACTGCTCCTGAAGACTACAGGTTCTGAAAACGCTTGGGCTCACTTTTCACGGATCATCAACCGCACGACGGAATTCCTATGGAATCACGTTTTGCCAGGCCTGAGGCAGAGCCTTCGTAAGAAGACCCCTATGCCGAAAAGCCAGGTGAAAGTCATCGGCAACACTAAGCTACCAGACAACATTCGAGAGGTACTGGAACTTGGGCCAAAGTTCGCTGTTGAACCCAAGAAATCTGCTCCCGAACTGTTGGGAATGGTGCGACAAGTTTCCAAGCAAGTGCCTGACGCCGAGTCGGATAGGTGTGTATCGGAAGGTGTGGATGTACTTATGCGTTCCCGTTCCTTAGCAGGAAAGTTTTCCTTGTTCAGAACTGTTAAGTATATGAAGGAGAATTCGCTCACACTTGTTCCCGCGGATAAGGAAGGTGGTTTTGTGGTTTTAGATCGGACTAAGTATAATTCAAAAGCTCATGAATCTATTTCGTCTACTTTTAGGGTTCATAAAGACGTGGCCCTTAAGAAAGTTCAAAACGACGCAAAAAACTTGTGCAAAAGCTTCAAGCTCGATCATTTGTCTCGATCCATTGAAAAAAGCACGAAGAATCATCTTGATGTATTTTTTTCAGCAAAAACGCACAAACCAGGTTTTCCGTTCCGTGTGATAGTGTCGGAAAACGCTAGCTGGCAGAAACATGTAGCAGTATTTTTAAAGAAGTTTTTGAAACTTTTGCCAGTCGAAGATCCATTTCTAGTAAGTAACTCTGAACATGTCGTGGATTTCTTTAAAAACAATCATGACAGAAACTTTGTAGCCTTCTCTATTGATCTGAAGGATCTTTATTATTCTCTCCCTCAAGATGACCTTATGACATGTGTAGGCCGTTGCTTAGACAAGTTTGGATCAGTACGTTTTCAAAACGCCTCCGGTTTGACTTGCGATCAGTTCTTGGAACTTCTTTATTTGTATGTTAATTCCACTTACGCCTCATGGGATGGTACTGTTGTTAAACAAAAGAATGGAATCTGTATTGGTTCTTGTATTGCTCCTTGCTTAAGTGACTTGTATTTAGCCTATCACGACCAGGCCCTTTATGATCGCCTCAAAAATCACCCTGATGTTGTGCGTGTGTTTAGATTTGTCGACGATTTCTTAATTGTTTTAAACAATGACTCATGTAGTTTCGACAATGAGGTTTCAAAAATTGTAACCACATTCACGGAAACCCTTTCTCCATTGGTCTTGACGCATGAAAAGCCCAAGGGCAATTTCATTAGGTTTTTGGACTTAGGTATCTACTTTTCATCAAAGAATGTGTGTTGGAGTTATGAGCCAAGGGGCAATAAGCCCGTCCTGCCGTTTTCCTCCGCCCATTCAAAGCTCGTAAAACGCGCCGTTGTACAATCCTGTTTTAATAACTCTCTTAGGAAGTCCTGTAATCACAAAGTTGAAGGCAGTTTTCTGAACCAAGCCAAGCGCTTGGCAGAGTCTGGTTACCCAATTTGTGTGCTGAGCTCTGTCGCAGAGGGTTTGAGCAGGAAGCTAAAACACCCACCTAAAGGCAGTAATGGTCGTACAGCAAAAAAAGTGGCCGTCGTTCCGTACTTGCATGGTGTATCGCATAATCTCAGAAGGATCGCGGGAAAGGCAGGAGTGGATGTGATCTTTTCAGCTCCCGAACGTCTACATAGGTTGTGTCGACGCGTTAATTCACAGTGTAACAGTGCAAACACCTGCCTTATTAATCATCGAACAATTTTTGTGAACTGCATTCGCAATGTTGTTTATGCTTTCTGCTTACTTGTGGAAGAACCTATATTGGTCAAACCGGCCGATGTATCAATCAGAGATTGAAAGAACATCTTTATAATGTCACGAAAGCAATCTCGGGCCATTTGGGCATCCATTGCCGAGATTGTGGATGTATACCCCTCTTCGAAAAAACTAAAATTCTATCTAAGGCTCCTGGCAAAATGACAAGGGAGATTATGGAGGCATACGAAATCGCGAAATTATCTGACATGTGCGTTAGCCAACCATCAGTATCGCTTTCTCAAAAAGAACTTCATTACCTTGATTCGACACAGTGACTTGTACGTTTGCTATGTCGTGCAATATACACGTGCTTGGTTCTACGATGTGATTCCGCGATATGTTCTTTATGTTTATGTTATTTCCGCTCGCTCGGTATATATTTATCGGTTCGTGCGAAAATAAAAGATCAGTTGAAAGTAGCGCTCTGTACGTGTCTGTCTCTTCTACGTCCTTGTCTGTTTCGCGCTTACTCACTCTTCATGGGTTAATAGTTGATTTTCCTACCTCGTTTGCACTTTGAAGGAAAGCAGTACGCTGCTGCTTCTGCACGAACATCGTGACCCCCTGCTAAAACATTATCTTAAGGACATTCTTTTTTTAACTCTATCATAAGTTTTCCTTCTGTGAAAACTGATTTTGTGAGCTTATATAGCCTACAAACTATAATTATAATATTGAGTGCAGAATGAAGTTACTCAAGTTCACTGGGTGTCAAATTATTTCGGTGATATTTATGAAAAATATGGGTGCACTATTTTGAAATACACATATATCTGCCACTTTGCTCATATATAGAACTAATAAAAAAACTTCCTTTTGTTTGAATTTACCAAAAGTGAAATACATATATGAATGGCCTCTTAATACCACACATATAACCTCAAATTTACTTGATTCTAGTAGAAATGACAAATAGCTGCTGTTTATTAGTTCCATAGGTGACAAATACGTCGCACCTATTACAGCCTATGAGCACCAATACGCACCAATAGCTGTCGCCTATAGGTACCAACAAATACTTATCTGTCCTATAGGGGACAAATAGCTGTCTCCCATTGAACTCAAATGGTGACAATACGTGTATATTGGTTCTATAGGGGACAAATGGCTACAACCTATAGGCAACTTATTGTTCTTATCGGGGACAAATAGGTGCGCTCAATCGGTTTTCATTGGTGCCAATAGATTTTTAATAAGACCAATACAGTACCAATACAGCTTTTATTGAATCAATAAGAGTACTCTATAGGACCAATACATTTCTCTATTGGCATTTTTGCTAAAGAATTATCAACCCACATGATTTAGAAGAATGCCTCCTTGATCTCACTTCTTGAATGCTGTGTGGGTAGGAAACACACTTTTAATGTAAAACTACAAATGAAAACTACTAATGCAAAAATGTACACATTGCCCAAATTCTAAAATCATCGAAAATATCATGATATCACTGAACAATACCAACTACAACAGTGTATTTTTTTGTTGAATAAGATTTCCAGAACTTATATTTCATAAGAGCAGTGTAGAAAAGCCATAGTTTTTATCATTCGCGACTGTGTTCACAATGTGACATGCTGCTCGAGACACCCATGTCTTAAGCCAAAAATTGCTCTGAGCCTATTCTTCATTATTTATTGCCACTTTCTTCACGTGATAATAATTTTTCCCCTGCTAGCAAAAAGGTTTGGTAAAAAGCAAACACTCAGACTCAGGGCAGCAGGCTTTCCATTTAACATTGTTTTTGTTTTACATTCGTGGCAGAGTTATTGCTTCAGGAAGCTGGTACCAGGCCTCCGCTATCCGAGAACAA
Source organism: Rhipicephalus annulatus (assembly GCA_013436015.1). Lineage (NCBI taxonomy): Eukaryota > Metazoa > Arthropoda > Arachnida > Ixodida > Ixodidae > Rhipicephalus > Rhipicephalus annulatus. The sequence continues at coordinate 20,984 of WOVY01000677.1, forward strand.
ACCCAGTGGCCAAGCACACATTAAATAATAGTGGGCGTACTCTACATTCACTTGGTTACGCTTCGTGTAAGGAAAATCGGTAAAAGATGCAATGTGAAAGCAGTATTTGCTTCGCCTACAAATTGCGTAGTACAGTAGACTCAGTAAACGGAAATCTGTTAAACAGAATAACTCCTGATGGTATCCTGCAATGCTTAATTTCGGGCTTGTATTTTGTACCCATGTTCACCTCTCAGTAAACGGAACTCCTGCGATATGGAACATATTTTTCCATTCCTTTCAGTTTCCGTTTACTGAGAGTCTACTGTATATGTGCTGTGGTAAATGCACGTGCCAAGCAGAAAGGACAGCTTGAAAAACAACACAAGAAAAAGTTTGTTGAATGAATTGAAGGAGTGTTGTATTACTCCCTTCCGCTTTTGTCTGAAAGGGAGTATATTGCATGTAATATTATATATTAACAATATATATATTGTAATATTGTGTATTACTCATGGGGAACCACATGCCAATGAAATCTGAATCGGCTCATAAATGTTCAGAAGTGAGCAGTTCACTCAATAGAAAACCTTTGAATCCGTGATCATACAGCCAATGTATTTTTAAAACACAGTCTTTTAAAAATTACTGACCTATATTATCTTAGGCTCGCAATCTACATACGAGGTGAACTCAAGAAAAGTGCAACGCTTTGCTTTCAAAGGTACCTTTTAACTAACACTCAATAAAATTTTAGGCACAATCAGTTTAGAGTTTCCTTTTGTAGAACATTATAAGTACTAAACAGATACATGCTTCTCGTCCTTTACAAATGCACATCCCAGTACTATCAATATTGCACAAAACTGCACGTATTTAAGTTACATTAAAAATGTCACGAAGAGGTACTTCTTTTCTGTTAGTGTATATATTTATTGCTAGATCTCTCCTTTTTGATGTATCATTTTGGTTCAGTGTTGTATGCTTAATTAACTTTTTAGTTTGCTACAATGTCAGTGCCACTTTTTGCTTGTATACATTTTTTTGTTTCGTGTTAATATAAATTCTATTAGCATATACAAAAGATTTGTTTCTTGAAATGTGTTTTTTCTGTCATTTATATGTAACGTCTTTATGTTAGTTACTCTATTGTACAAACTTTCTGTATTCTTTTGTGTTCTGTGCCACCGCATGCTGCCGCACTGATGGAGCAATGTATGGGTGGCAAGGCCTTAGTTAGACAGACAATGTTCTGCCTTTTGCCTTGCCATCCAGAACTCACCCTGTGTCTGAAATAAAGCACTTATTAATATAAATAACAATAAAATGTATTTGGCTGGTAGTAGACAAAGTACGAATAAAAATGACAAATATTTAGCCAATGTCATTGTTAGTTGCTGTAGAAAAGTGCATCACAATATGCTTTAAAAGACAAAGGAAGTAGAGTTGGTCCCCTTAATATACTTTCAAATTCATCTATAATTAAACTTTGTTTTGTTCAATTACTTTCAGTGCACTCCTAATTACATTCTCATGCTTTAATTCACGTTCGGTGTCTTTAATGGGTTGTACCACTCATATTACTAACGGTCACTATTACTGCTGGACGACTCATATAAGGCTTCAGTATACCAGGTATATTGAGATAGGCTGGTGTCCTTGCACATTTTGCATGTACACTTGACTTTGCGGTGTCTGAATATTGTGAAAAAGATATCTGTGCCTTTGTACACTGTAATGCAAGCCTCGTGATGCTTTACCCGCAGTGTCTTGTCTGCAGAAGAAGCTTAACACATGCCAGAAAAAAGTTGAAGAGGAGCGTTCAGAAAAAAAGGAAGCCATGGTATGTTCTTCTTCTTGACTGGCTTTTGCTGTTTATATCGCTATTGTAAAGAAAGGCAAGGCATTGTGATGTTCCAACTCTGATTGTGTAATTAAAAGGTGGCCATCATCAGTAACTTTTTTCCTTGCTTTTGAATTTGTGTATTTTGAACATGTTTGTGCAGTCAAACTCCACTACAACAAACGCTGCTTCAACGAAATTTCCGCTACTATTAAAAATGCATGATTCCCCGTCAGCAGTCTATAGGAGTCAATGCTGTTGCGGCTCTCTGCGCTGTTCATCAGTTGTCGCTATCGAATCCCAGCGCTGAGCACCCGTTGTGGCGGACTGGGGTCTACCCGGTCTTTTGTGGTAGCGTGGTGTAACTTCGGGTGGAGGAAACGAATGCTGACAAGATGGGGATACGAAAAACAAACAGGTTTGTGGCACTATTTACACTTATTTCCAGCATAGAGAGGTTGAGAGTTTTACAAACCACGAGCGTGGTGGTTGAACCGTTACATGGTTCAGAGTGACGTCCAGCACTCTACCGCGTCGTTTTAAGCTCTCTCGGGCTCCTCCTCCTTGAGTGGAACACCAATCACACACACAAAACACCACCCACAGGGCATCAGTCAGTCACGCACAGTCCGCCGAATAGTTATTGCCTGTCGCGACTCAATTCTCTGAGAAGAGGGGAAATGGGGTTCTCTCCGGGAACAATTTGGCGGTTAGGTTGCTTTTTCCGTCTTTCCTTGGAAGGGCAGCCAAGGAGTAGGCACTTGAATCGCGGAGACACGACCTGTGCGGTTGGTCTGCTTCGCCGTTTCGCTAAACAAGCTGGCTCGGAGGAATTGCTTGTAGGAACATTGGCTCTCGGACCATCTTCTAATCCTTTTGTCACTCCCCGCCACTGGATCCGAGAAGCTGGGGTTCCGGGCTTGGGAGCGTTGCCCGGCTACGTTTCTCAGCGACAGCATGGCGCCTATGGACGGTCATAACAATGCGTAAATATTGTCGCCCTAACAAACACTGTTTCTTCTGTCGTCCCGCTTCAACGAAATTTGATGATGAAATTCCAGGCTTAGTTACTTATTGCAAGGCAACCCAATCTATAACATTTCGATGCATTTCCATAGCCTTAAAATGCGTCAACGAAGTCTAAAACATGCGTTGGCACCACCATAAACCGCTGCTACAGATCTTGTACACTCTACCGCCGCTGTTCAGCAAGCATGAGCGCCGCCATTGCTCGATAGCGATGGCAATGAGACTGCCCTGCTTTTGCCACTAGCTTGTAGTAAAAGAAAGCCACTGGCTTGCTTTTGAGCCGCAAACGATCCGAAGCTGAAGCTTAGTCGCTCAGTTCATGGTTTCCTTCACGCAGCTGCTGGGTGCAACTGCGGATGAATGCTTTTTCTGATGCTTATCGCTACGTTCGTACTTGGCCAGTGTGGTTACTAATTAGAGCGGCTGTTCATCTGCATTTTCAACAAAATCAGCTAGCAGCGAGTGAGAGATGATAAGAACAACATAGAAGTTGCCGCTCCACGATACCCTGCCTCCATCTTGGCGTTATCAGATACATGTTGATGGCGGACAGCTGCTGCTGTTAACGTGTTAATGCAACTGTTTGGTTCGCTTACGAAGGCGGTTTTAGGCGTTGTTTCGGCGTGCTTTTCACCAAGGCCTCGCTATGCATGGGTGAGATTCAGGTCGTGATGCTGCTGGGAAAGAATAGTAAGCAGCGGACACTTTTTGAATTTTGAGAAAAAACGTTCTTTGTTTTGCTAGCTTAGATCAGCTATCTATTTTTTTTTTATTTTACAACAACGAAATTTGCGCTTCAAAGAATTTTTTCCCGCACCCCATTAGTTTTGTTGTAGCGGGGCTCGACTGTAAATGGGTAACCATTGCCAAAAGATGGTTCACTAGGCAGAATGAAGAAACACATATGACAGGTGCTGCCTAATAACTGCAGGTTTTATAGCTACAGAGCACCATTGAAATGAAGTAGGCATGGAATCATATTTGTCATTGTTTTAGATAAACAAACTGGCCCAATTTATCACAGTTCTGTATTTTATTGGTTGAAATGCTAGTTTGTTTCCTACAACTATTGTTTCGGTTAGCTTGTGAAGAACAGATACTCCAAAATTTGTAGCAGGGATTATTATGCATGTTCTTAGTGTACTATAACTGACTCGTCTCTTAAGTGCAGTTTCATTGTATTTTATAGGTAGCAGTCAAAGCCAGAAAAAGTAACACGTTCTGTCAGTGCTACCCAGTGTGGCAGGTTACCAGCTAGTACATATTGTAACGCACGGTTAAATGAACACTTTTAATAAGCTAACGTAGGCAGGGTGAACTTGTGCCGGAGAATAATAACAGCTAGAACGTGCCTGATTTATCTTGACGATGTTGTAGTCTTCTCTGCTACATTCGAGCAACATTTGGAAAGGCTCCGGGCTGTGCTCACTGCGATAAAGTCAGCGGACTTGACAATAAAACCACAGAAATGCCATTTCAGCTTCCTTGAGCTCCTTTTTCTCGGCCATGTCATCAGTGCAGAAGGCGTCCGCCCAGACCCTGCAAAAACTGAGGGTGTAGCGAAATTTCCGAAGCCAACAGACAAAAAGGCTGTTAGGCAATTTTTAGGTCTCTGCGCCTGTTATCGACGGTTTGTTAAAAATTTTTCACAAATCGCTGAACCACTGACGGGGTGACGAAACAGGAAATACATTTCGTATGGCTTGCCGAACAAGAGGACGCCTTCAATGAACTACGAAAGTGTCTTCAAAGCCACCCTGTTCTGGCGCATTTTGATGAGGAAGCGGTAAAATAATGCCTTGTCGTGGTATGGGCTATCAGCAAGTTTCGGCCATATTTATATGGTAGGCCTTTTCGAGCTATAAGCGACCATCATTCGCTATGCTGGCTGGCTAATCTCAAGGACCCATTGTGGACGGCTTGCTCGATGGAGCCTGCGATTACAGGAGTATGATATCCCGCTTGTGTACAAGTCAGGTCGCAAGCACAGTGATGCTGACTGCTTTTCACGTGCCCCGATTCAACCTGCTGATTCTACTTCCACCGAGGATGGTGAAGATATTGTTTTCTTGGGAACTGTGACACCGTAAGAGATGGCACATCATCAGCGATCCGACCTTGAGATACTCCTCTTGGTCAAGTACCTACAAGGACAGTCTGTTGATGTTCCATGACCTTTTGTCCGCAGCTTGTCACCGTTCGTCCTACGAAACAACATCCTGTATAAAAGGAACTTTGACAACAATACAGCGACATTCCTGCTTGTCGTCCCTTTACTTCTGCGACCAGAGATTTTCGAGGCTTGCCACGACGATCCATCATCTGGACATTTAGGAGTAATTAGAACGTTGGCACGCATCTGCACTAAATACTACTGGCCGAAGTTGCTTAGCTCTGTACGACACTATGTCAGAACCTGGCAGGACTTCAGAAGACGTAAAACCCCACCGCTAAAACCAGCAGGTCTCCTTCAACCAATAGAACCACCAGAGGCCCCGTTCGCACAAGTGGGAATGGACTTACTGGGCCCATTTCTTACGTCGTCATCGGGAAAATGGTGGATAATAGTTGCGACCGACTATTTAACTCAATATGCCGAGACAGCGACTCTTGTTAAGGGATCAGCCGTTGAAGTAGGCGAATTCGTCTCCAACATCGTACTGCGACACAGAGCTCCAAGAGCGTTGATCACGGACCGAGGAACTGCATTTACGACCAACCTGATGAAATGTGTTATGAAATTGACGCACACAAGTCATAGGAAAACGACGGCATATCATCCTCAAGCGAATGGTCTTACGGAACGACTGAACAGAACGCTGGCTGATATGTTGTCAATGTACGTTGATATAGAGCACCGTGCTTGGGATAAAATATTACCCTATGCAACATTCGCCTATAACACTGCGATGCAAGAGACAACATGGATGACGCCATTTCAACTTGTTTTTGGCTGGATGATAACGACCCCTTTAGATGCAATGTTACCTATTGACGAGACGCCCGAGAATTACTATGACGTTCACGACTACATACAAAGAGCAGAAGAAGCCAGACAGCTGGTACGATATCGCATTTTCGAACAGCAGAAAACCGACACGCATCGATACAATTTGCGTAGAAGGGACGTCCAGTACGCACCGGAAGACAGAGTATGGGTGTGCACTCCTGTACGAATACGTGGCCTGTCAGAAAAACTGCTTCGCCTCTATTTCGGTACGTACAGAGTTCTCCGCCGCGTCGGCTCACTCAACTACGAAGTTATGCTAGAGGGACCGGATATTTCATCCCGATGGTGGCATCGCACGGAAACTGTGCATGTTGTCAGGATGAAACCATATCACGACAGGTAATGAAACGCCGAAGACACAACGTTGTTTGACGTTAACGACATCCCCAACGAGGGTTTGTGAATGACTGCCATGCAACCAATTCGACTCAAGCATCGGGACGATGCACTCTGAAAAGGGGGGCAATGACACAATGTGACTTCAAATCACGCGCGCTAGCTGATACTTGTGCCCTCTAGATGGTTTGCGACGTACGAGCCTGCAGCACCCAGCTACGCGCGAACCGTGTTGAAAAAAAAGAAGAACGTAGAAGAAGAGGCAGAAAGGAACTCTCGAGAGAACTAGGAGATTTGATAACTAGGAGACAACTAGGAGAACCGTCCGGGGTCACAAACACTGTCTTTTCGCGATCTCTTTCGTCAACTTCTATCTGCCAATATCCACTTTTAAGATTTAATGAGGAAAAATACCTGGCATTTCGCAGCCTATTCAGAGTGTCATCAATTCGTGGAAGATGATAAACATCCCGTTTGGTGACGGCGTTGAGCTTCCGGTAATCAATGCAGAAACGTATGTTTTGGTGTTTTTTTTTTCATAAGAACAACAGGTGATGCACATTGACTTGATGAAGGCTGAATTACATCGTCTTTGAGCATTTCTTTAACCTGATTACCAATAGCTGCTCTTTCTCTTGGTGACACTCGGTAGGGATGCTGGTATATTGGCCTCACTGACTCGTTGACAATGATGCGATGTTTGGCGATAGGAGTGCGTCGAACTTTAGATGACAACAAGAAACATTCGGCGAATTCCCTTACAAGACCGTCTATTTGCTCTTTTTCGCTTGGTAGTAGCCCTGGCTCGATGTCGTTGGCTGCAAGGACACACCACGTCTTGGAAATCAAACTCATTGGTTTAGAAAGTGCGTAGCTCCGTAACCTGGACAAATTAATTCGGACTGGCGATGACGGTTCCCTTTGCAACGTACTGCATCTGATTCCCAAAGTTTGTAAGTAGAACATTTGTACATCCGTCACGTAACTTAACAAGCCCTTGTGCCACGCAGATCCATTTTTGAAGTATTAAGGCAGTGTTGTTGTCAGCAAATCCTTCGAATTCACTGAATGCTTTGTTGCCTGCTGCGACAGATATGCTCGATCTTGGTGGCACATGACGCCATCATCTGCAACACAAAGGTCATATACGTTTTCTTCCGTTTCAAAGGTAGCAATCGCGTACCTAGTCGAAAATGAGACGGAAGATTCTCGCAAGTTAATTACAGCGCCATTAGCTCGTAAGAAATCCATGCCGATAATCCAGTCTCTTGAGCATTCCGGCAGCACAATAAAACTGGCGACGTACGTGAAACCCCGTATTCCAATTCTTGCTGTGCACATTCCAGTAGGGTCGATGAGGTGCCCTCCTGCTGTGCGAACTTGTGGTCCCTTCCAAAGAGTCAGCACTTTCTTCAGTATTTTAGAAAGTCTGCTACTCATCACTGAATAATCTGCGCCGGTATCTACCAGTATCTACCAGTCCGATGACTTTGTAGCCGTCAACAAACACACGTAAATCGGAAGCAACGTCACTATCGAAGCACCGGTTTCTGAATCGGTCGTCGTTCAAAGTCAGCAATGGAGGTTTTTCTGCATTAGCGTTGACAGCGGCCTTGCCTCCACAGGTCGCTGGCTCTAGTTTTCCCGACGCGGGCTTGGGGAACGAGACCTTGGGGAGCTTGCTGAAGGTCGGGGGCTAGGCGATCTATACCTCCCCGTTGTCGTTGCACGAGGTTGGTGTCGGTTGAAGCCACTTGAGGTTTGATGACCTGACAGGTACTCTTCAATTTCGAAGGGACGTTCACCCTTACGTGGTCTAGGTGCATTAACAGGAAAACCGCGTAGACATGCCCGGCGGAAGTGGCACGTTCGGTAAAGATGACCAGGCTCCCTACAGTGGTAACACAGCGGTATCCTGTCGGGAGTGCGCCAGACATCGGTCTTCCTTAGTCTCCTTTCAGGCGTTGGCTGCAGGGTGCTCGGCGGCATAGGGTACTGCATAGGTGTAGCCGCCGCAACGTCCGCACGTCCTGGAGGTCCTCGTAGTAGCACATCAGCATACGTTACTCTCGGCTTCTGTTGTAGTGGCGGCCCTAGCTGTGCGTTGCTCGAAGGTTCGCGTACCACCTGCCTGACCTCCTCACGGATCACATCGGCCAGAGACGAAAGCATTGGAGCGTTCTGGTCAAGACGCTGCTTCTGCAGCTCTTCTCGCACAACAGACCGCACCAGCTCGCGTAGTGCTTCCATGCCGTTACCGAAGACTGGTGACAACATGTCCAAGGAAGTGACGATCGCATCCCGGTTGTATAACCTTGCTCGCTGTTGTAGCGTTCTTTCCATTGTAGTCGCCTCGGAACGAAACTCGTCGATGGTGCGCGGCGGTCTTCGAATTAGTCCGGCAAAGAGTTCTTGCTTCACGCCTCGCATTAGATGGCGCAGCTTTCTGTCTTCGCTCGTATTTGAATCCGCTCGTCGGAATAAGCGAGACATGTCTTCCAGATACAAGGCAACAGTTTCGTTATTTCGATGATTTCTTGTCTGGAGCGCAGCTTCAGCTCTTTCTTTGCGGTCTGTGTTCGGGAAAGCAGCGAGCAGCTCCCGTCGAAAGTCATTCTATTACCAGAAGGTAGCTTTGTGGTTTTCATACCACGTTCGTGCGCTATCTTCCAGTGCGAAGTAAAGACTTCCAAGTTTGCGCTCTTCCCCATATCCGTTAGCCTTTGCGACGCGTTCAAAGTGCTCAAGCCAGTGCTCTGCGTCCTCGTAGCTTTCGCCGTGGAATTGCTTTGATAGCATTGGCTGGTTTACTACAATGTTGGCTGGAGTGACCTGAGCTGTCATGTCGGTTGCGTATCCGTTCACTGCCGTTGAGGTTCTAAGAGAAGTCGATAAAGGTGAAAATTCAGGACCCCTCACCACGTAGGCGTCGACTTCAGCGCTGATGAACAGGCGTCAGCTAGATGGGTCCAAATCACTAAATCACTATGGTTCTGGACTCTGCTCCGTCACTAGAGAGGGGCTTGGCATCGCACCCAGCACTTCCACCAGATTGGTAACGCACGGTTCAATGAACACTTTTAACAAGCTAACGTAGGCAGGGCGAACTTGTGCCCGAGAATAATAACACAGCTAGAACGAAATCTTCTAGTTGTCTTGAGAGTTCATTTCTGCCTCTTCTTCCATGTTCTTTTTTCCAACATGGTTCGCGCACAGCTGGGCCCCGCAGGCTCGTGCGTCGCAACCATCTAGAGGGCACAAGTATCGGCTAGCGTGCTTAACTTGAAGTCACATTGTGTCAATATTGTTGGCTGAGCTGTACTTCTGTGCTTGAGGATGCAGTTACCATACAGTTAAAAAAAGCAACAGAATACCAGAATAACAGAAAAGCAACAGAAGAAGGGTGTAAGGCAGGGGGACACAATCTCCCCAATGCTATTTATCGCATGCTTACAGGAAGTTTTCAGAAGCCTAGGATGGGAACAGCTAGGGATAAGAGTTAATGGAGAGTACCTTAGTAACTTGCGCTTCGCCGATGACATTGCATTGCTGAGTAACTCAGGGAAGAATTGCAACTCGTGATTATGTAGTTAGACAAGGAGAGCGGAAAGGTGGGTCTTGAAATTAATCTGCAGAAAACGAAAGTAATGTACAACAACCTCGGAAAGGAGCAGCGCTTCGAGATAGGTAATAGTGCACTTCAAGTTGTAAAAGACTATGTCTACTTAGGGCAGGTAATAACCGCGGAAGTGAACCACGAGATTGAAGTAACTAGGAGAATAAGAATGGGGGGGGAGCACATTTGGCAAGCACTCTCAAATTACGACAGGTAGATTGTCACTATCCGTCAAGCGGAGGGTATATAACAGCTGCATCTTGCGGGTACTTAGCTATGGAGCTGAAACCTGGGAATTGCAAAGAGGGTTCAGTTTAAATTGAGGACGACGCAGCGAGCAATGGAAAGAAAAATGGTAGGTGTAACCTTAAGAGACAAGAAGACAGCAGAGTGGATTAAGGAACAAACAGGGGTTAAGGATATAATAGTTGAAATCAAGAAGAGGAAATGCACATGGGCCGGGCATGTAGCGCGTAGACAGGATAATCGCTGGTCATTAAGGGTAACTAACTGGATTTTCAGAGAATGCAAGCGGGTTAGGGGGAGAAAGAAGGTTAGGTGGGCTGTTGAGATTAAGAAGTTTGCGGGTATAATTGGCAGCAGCAAGCACAGGACCAAGTTAACTGGCGGAACATGAGAGAGGCCTTTGTCCTGCAGTGGACGTAGTCAGGCTGATGATGATGATGAAAGTTACCATTCCCAGCTATCGCAACCGCATTTGGATGAAACATCATTGTACCTAGATTTAGGTGCACTAAAAAGTGGCAAAAAGAATATATCCCAGGTCTTTCAAACCTGCAGAAGCCTGGTAACCGTATTTCCAAGTCCACTTTCTTTCATGTAACCAACCTGCTGCACGTACAGTTGAACCCTGCTACAACTAACGCCGCTTCAGCGAAATTTCGCTACAAAGAAAAATTTTGTTTGCCCGTCAGCAGTTCATAGAAGCCGATGTTTATTCTCGCCACAATTAACACTTTTCCTTTTGCCATTCTGCTTCAACGAAATTCGACAATGCAATTTCAGGCTCAGATATCTCAGCGCGGTAAACACAACCTTGAACATTGTGATACATTTTCATATACTAAAAATACGTCGACAGTGTGTAAAAGGTGCACTCATTGGCGCCACTAGAAACCGCCGCTGTTTACTAACATAGCGATGGCCATCAGACTGGCTTGCTTTTGAACCGCAGACAACCGGAAGCTGAAGCTCAGTCGCTCAGTTCATGGTTTCCTACACCTAGCTGCTGGGTACAGTCGCACAATGAGGCCGTATTTGGGCTATTCTGATAATAATGGGTGATTCCACGAGAGATCGACACGGGTCCAAAAGTTGATATTTTAGATGTCATTGAGTATTTTATATTTCGTACATCTCTCACCAGGTAGCCCGAAAGTCAACTTCGTTTTATTATTAACGGCATAACTTACGATAAAAAAATATCAAACTTCACCAACATGGAGGCACCAACTTCATCGCCTGTCATTTTCGAAAATTGCAGATGCTATAAAAAGGCAAATATTTTTGTTTCAAGGAAGATATTTTTTACCTGAAATGTATGTCTAATGAAGAATGAATTCGTACGGTTTCAAGTTTGCAGACCTTAAGAAAACAGCTTTAAAAATGTCTAATTTTGCGACAGTTTAAAGTACGTTACGTATTCCCCATTTTTTTTTCTCCGAAAGTAATGCAAGCAGCGTTTTCAAACTTGACACGTTTTAAGGATATAGTGGTTCATTAGGTACATAAATTATTGCTGCCGTAGGGCAAATGTAAATTTTTTATGTATTGCCTCAAAGTTCTCATATTGGCAAAAGTGTAACTCCACTGAAATTTGAATATAAAAAACCCATCTTCGGTTTTTCTTAAAATCTCGCAATAGACAACCGAAGGCCATCATACAGTAATATAGAAAAACATGTTGCATTTTTTTTTTTGGCGACAATTTCGTGGTACAAATCAGAGCTTTTCGAGAATGCGCTGATGAGTTG
>WOVY01000678.1:0-157500 GCA_013436015.1 Rhipicephalus annulatus
TTCTTTTTTCTTTTTTCTCCATTTTTTCGTCTCTTCTTTTTTTTCTTCTCTTTTTCTTTTTCTCCTTGTCTTCATGACTCTTACCCAATGGAGGGCATTGGCAGAGTGTTAGGTGAATTTTTTTGTGTGTTTCTTCGCATTGCTACTCGTATACAATAGGGATACGTAATACAAAAAATAATTACTGAAAATAATATTCAAATGTTTAAAAGGATGAAAATTTTAGCTCGATATTTTTTTAGTCTGACTAATAAATTCCTCTATGGCGTAGTAAACGTCCCTCTGACTGTAGCCCAGAGTAAGGCGCCAAATGATAGACCAACTGATTCGGATATTTCCAGACCCAAGTTTCCAAGAAGTGGTGCTATGAATCTTCTTCTCAATGACGTATATCGGCGAAAGGATAGAAAGTAATGACCCATTATTTCCTCCTCCTTACAGAGGAGACAACGCTTGACTTGCTTTATGCAGGTAAAAGTTGAGGGAGGTAATACGGCAGCGAAGTTTGGTTGTGGCCACTTCTATTATTCTCGACCGCGATAACTCACTGTTCCAGGAAAATAATAGGTGCTTATATTCTGGAGAAGCAGTCAAGACAGGTCTGATAAGCATTTTTTGAAAGTTAGGGTGTGAAATCGTGCAATTTCAATGTATGTTGTCAGTGGGAAAACCGGGATGATTGGCACCAAAAGCGCTTCCTTTGCTAAAGAATCAGCGCTTTCGTTTAAAAACAAACCATCGTGTTCTGGTACCCAAACTAAGCGGAGAAATTGTAGGTGCACGGGAACTACTATTCTGAAAAGGTTTAGAAGAGGCGTTTCACCAGATGCAGAGAGAGAATACACAGATAATGACTCAGTGACAATTGCTACTACTGTATTTACACTGGTTAACTTTTGCAGAACTAATATTATGGCCATAAATTCAGCTATAAAAACTGGGATGAAATCCGGCAGTCGTAAAGAATAAGACGAGTCAAATCGAGAGCAGAATATTTCTATGCCAGTTTTTTTTTTTCAGTTTGCGATGCATCTGTTGCAATAACCACATTCGTTGGCAGATTACTTAGATGCTCTGGTAATTGTCCATTTAAAATTTCGTGAGGTAATAATTTCGCGTGGTTAGGAAAAATATAGTGGTAGACAATGTCTGAGAATTAAGTTTGCATGGTCAAAGGACGCACATCACGAATTTATACATTCAGATAATTGAGTAATGCTTGTACAAATATCAAATATTGCCACGTTTCTTTTCTCATGGTTTGTTATCGCCCCAATACACTACGCAACTCTCAGCGCAAACCGTGCCTGCAGTTTTCGAGAAGCATCAGGACTGTAGTAGATCATTTCGATAAGATCACACCCACTCCACGAACTACACAGATTATTCTGGAATCTACGTCACCGCTAGCGATAACACTAGAACATTCGATGGCAAGCGTATAAATGCGACGCGCTTCGCCGCTTGTCAGTTGATCGACGGCCGGCGTTCTGCATCCCTGCCGCTATCAGTGCCATTACCTTGCTTTAATCTTACTTTTCATTTGCTGGTCACAAGTTCGGTACGAATAAACTGTTTCATCTTTGACCGGTAGTCGACACCCTTTGACCACGTCACGACTCCACGACGACATGATTTGTGGCTTGCGGAATCTTGGGCAGCGCTCGGAGAAAAATAAGTCGGTCTTGAAGATGAAAATAGTTTGAGTATGATTGGACAGTGTTTTGTATAACCGTAAGAAAGTCTGCACCGTAAGTAGGTTAAATCGGCTTAACATGGGTGGTGGTCCCGCTTTCAGGTATAATACTGCATTCACCACATATTGCGGAAGACCTAAGCACAGCCGTAAAGCCTCTCGCTCTAATAGGACTAGTGGCCGAAGCTGGTATGCTGGCGCACCGTAAAAAAGAACACAGCCAAATTCTAATACTGGTCGTACGTACATTTTGCAGATCATCAAAAGTGATTTTCTTCTCATACCCGATCTGCGGCTGCTCAGCGTGCGCAATACAACCATTGTAAATGCTCCTATTGTTGATATATTTAATATGAGCTTGCCAGTTTAATTGTTCGTTATATATGACTCTGGGATATTTAAATGATTCCACTTGCGGGATATCCTGCAGCTTGTAAACCAGAGATATTCTCACCAGATCGTTACCCGGAAAAACCAGAATAGCACACTTACTGGTATTAATAAGACTTAACTGCAGTCCATCTAGCCACTTCTAGAGTTCACTCAAGTATGACTGTAAAGTTTCGTAAAGGCGATGTATGTCAGCAGCCATAGCGAAAAAAATGGCAGCATATCCACGAAGTGAATGATGGAGAGTGGGGCGAAGCATTCGTCCATCCATTCGTTCTTGCTTCCATCCGTTCATGCGTCCGTCTGTGTGACCGTCCATGCGTCCATCCACCCGTCCGTGCGTGCGTCTGTTCATGCGTCCGTCCATGCATCCACCCCTGCGTCCGTTCATGCGTCCATCTATGCATCTGTCTGTGTGTCTGTTCGTCCATCTATTCAACGCTCCAAGTATCACCATCTCGCATCTTTTTATCATATATTCCCCATTAGAGTTACTGTATATGCTACCTTTAGGTAGCAGAGTTGCGCCACTGTTTTCCGGGCGCCGCTCGCTCCACCTACAGATGTTCAGCGCCCCTATTCGCCGAGCGCCGTCACGTGGCCATAAGTGGTTCATTTGCACTGCGGAGAAGCCAACGCTACGCAGATTCCGGGCAGATCAAGTGGGGTTGACAACGGCTGCTGTCATTCTCGCCGCGCTTCTTCGGTAATGTAGCCATGCTGCCTGTTGGTCAAGAGAAATGCGGCAGCAAATGTATTCTGTGTTGAATTGTACTACGTAGAGCCCATGCGATTAGACGCTGGTGCAGCCGGTGTTGATATAGAAAGATTAGTGTTCAGTCGGAAGGAACGAACGTTTGGCCATTGTCGTCGGCAGGATTTTCTCATGAGGGTGCAAACCATTGTTGCATTGTGGCTTAGGGAGAGCGAGAGCACTGGTCTAGCTTAGGTGAGGGTAAGTGCTGTTGTGGCTTAAGTGGGGGAAGGGCCCCTTTTCCACTTCTCTGCTGACGCCCATGTGCTTGGCTTTTTTTTTAATCTGTCCACGGCACTGCAAAGCTTGCTCTATTTGTATCAACCACAGATGTAGTAGTGAATAGGTTATACATGCAAAGTTGGGCAGCGTGTGTCAGCTGCATAAGTCCAAATTATTCTGGCGGTTAAAATGCTAAAATAAAGGGAGAATTTAAACTACAACTATTTGAATCAGCAAGGTGTTCCTGCTAGTGCGTGAATTGATTGCAGCTTTGAAACCTTAAGCGAAAAGAATGTTTGACACTACAGGGTAGTTGAACGACAATTGTCGTGAGCCGCAATTGTAATACGATCGTAATACGACATGCGCGCTCAACGCGGGCATCGCACGCCCACTCTCGATCGCTATCCAGCTCGATTCAGTTGAAGACTACAAAGCTTTAGCTGGTTAACTCACACAGTTATCAAATGAGCCTAACGTGATGAAAATATTACATCACTGGCTCGAAAGCGATCAAGAAAGAAAAATAATTTTATATATGTAAAAGGGGAAAACAGTGCAAAAGAAGCCGAAGCTAATGTGTAGTCTACTACCACTGGTTCAATGAGCTGACGCATGTTTTTTTTTTCATTATTACTTACCAAAAACGTAAACATTACATCAAGGCTTCCAGGCATGACCAGAGCAACTGATTTTGTCTTGTACCTTTGTTATGTCCTTTCAATGTGTCCCAGTTTTTGGCAAAAATTGCAGGTCGCTGTCTTGTATCGACATACCTGGGGATCGTGCATGTCGTCGCATCGCCAACAGTGCTGTGTCTTTCTGCTTGATTTCGCCTTAGACGTGGAATGACCTGACTGCTGACTGGTGTGATGCACCGGCTCGACGTTCCGTCGAATATCCCTCTGCTGGCGACCGGCGCTCTCCGCTCGTTGAGCAATGTCGTAGGCTTTGGAGAAGGTGAGACCCGTCTCCGCGAACAGGCGTTGTTGTAGGCCTGCGTCACGCAGTCCGCACAAAAAACGGTCACGCAACATAACGTCCAAGGGGAGCATAGGTCTCACCTTCTCCAAAGCCTACGACATCGCCAAACAAGCGGTGAGCACCGGTCACCAGCAGAGAGATATTTGACGGAACGTCGAGCCGGTGCATCACACCAGTCAGCAGTCAGGTCATTTCACGTCTAAGGCGAAATCAAGCAGAAAGACACAGCGCTGTTGGCAATGCGACGACATGCACGATCCCCAGGTATGTCAATACAAGACAGCGACCTGCAATTTTTGCCAAAAACTGGGACACATTGAAAGGACATAACAGTGGCGACGAGGATGGGATTTGGACCAACGCTACGCAACGATATTGACAAGCTACAAGCTATGGCTACGCACGGGCTCCCAAATCGGCTACCCGAATTCAACGGCTCATCATGGTCATCGTGGTTTGGACGCCTGCAATTTTACTTCGAGGCTAACAACATCACTGATGCAGCAATGAAGAGGGCCAACCTGCTAACGCTGTGTGGGGAGCAGACATACGACACAGTCTGTGCCCTGATTCAGCCATGCACTCCAACAGCCGTTGACTACGGCGACATCGTAGCAGCGCTACAAGAGCTCTATGACCCAAGGCCATCGGAGGTCTACTGTCGAGCCCGCTTCCAACGGCGAGACCAACTGGAAGGCGAAAAAGTGGCCAAATACGTAGCGGCTCTCAAAAAGCTCGCTGCTGACTGCAATTTCGGGACGTTGACCGCGACAGCTGCAGCTACTGCGCAGGAGGGAGGATCGACTGCCACACCTGCTAACACCACTATGCTCCCCTTGGACGTTATGTTGCGTGACCGTTTTGTGTGCGGACTGCGTGACGCAGGCCTACAACAACGCCTGTTCGCGGAGACAGGTCTCACCTTCTCCAAAGCCTATGACATCGCCCAACGAGCGGAGAGCGCCGGTCACCAGCAGAGGCATATTAGAAGGAACGTCGAGCCGGTGCATCACACCAGTCAGCAGTCAGGTCATTCCACGTCTAAGGCGAAATCAAGCAGAAAGACACGTACAGCGCTGTTGGCGATGCGACGACATGCACGATCCCCAGGTATGTCAATACAAGGCAGCGACCTGCAATTTTTGCCAAAAACTGGGGCACATTGAAAGGACATAACAACCTTCATAAAAATAGAAAGAAAATAAAGCAAAAATAAATAAATGAACACTATAAGCGCAAGCGCTGCTCCTACGTGGGTGGTGAGTGGCTTTCCCGCAAGACATTTGAACCCAAGATGGCGTACCTTGGCGCAACTCTGCTACCTAAGGTACCATATACAGTATTTCTATTCCCCATATAGAAGCACCGCCATCCAGCGGACATTCCAAGGACTAAACGAGAGGTGGCACACGCACACTTTCTTATGGCTTGCGCTACGGGTCTATTTCCCACCTTTAACCACCTCGAGTTCATGGTATATACTAGTTCATTGTATTTATGGCACTGCGGCCCAACGCTCGCTAAACCTTTTTAAAACCAAAGAGATTACTCCCAGCAAGTATAACGTAGCAACCTTTTCCTGTCAGATAGTGCTCAATGTACATGCCAATGGCTGCTAATGGGAAATGAGAGACAGGAGAATTCAGCTTTTCCTTTCTTACGGCTAGCGCTTCGTATCTACTTCCCACCTTTAACCACCTCGAGTTCATGGTATATACTAGTTCATTGTATTCATGGCACTGCGGCTCAACGCTCGCTAAACCTTTCTAAAACTAAGGAGGTTACACCCAGCTAGTACAACTTAGCAACCCTTTCTTGACAGATAGTGCTCAATGTACAGGCCAATGGCTGCTAATGGGGATCGCAGCCTGCGCGTTAACTAAAAGCCGAATGCTCCTGTCTCTCATTCCTTCTTAGCAGCCATTGGCATGTACATTAAGCACTATCTTTTATTGTTCAACAACGCACAGAAGAAATCTCTCACCGGCACCACCTTGGAGGTCAAAATGTTATATATGTTACATACTACGAGGGACGAACGGGTGCCGCTATAAGGAGTTTCGCCCCTAAAAAACGATATCATCCGCATAAACATAAGTCTGAACCACTGATCGAACAGGAGTAGTACGCATCAAGGTGTTAAATATTGCTGGTGAAAGTACTAATCCCTGGGGCATGCCTCGCGTTTGCTTGTGCTTGCAGGAAGAAAAGCCATCTTTAACGCAGTAAATCTCGTTTTCTTTTAAGAATCCCGTCACCCATGCTACGGTGTGAGAAGGGAATCTATGGCTCCATAAACGATTTATTAACACAGAATGTTCGACACTATCGTATGCTTTACTGATGTCTAAGGTAACTAAAGCAGCGTACTGTTTTTTTATGCCGGGCAATGTGAACCCGAATTTCGAGGTCCACGTGCGCATTCCAGATTGAATGTCCAGATCTAAAGCCAATTTGGCTGGGACTCAACAGCTATTGTTCATTTACAAATATTATTATACGACCATGAAGGACCCTTCTAATAAGTTTCGCTACATTGGTCTTATATTGTCGATATTATATCCAGCCCCCAGTTTTTAAGCAGGGGTATCATTTTAGAAATTTTCCACTGATCAGCTATCCATGCCTTCTTAAAGGAGTAGTTTATTAGGCTTGACAAATCCTTGGAAAATTTTCGATATATTATTTTTAGCATTGAGCTTGTAGCATTGCATTGCAGCATCAGGCCCTGGTGCTGAGTTTGGCAACCTTAACATAGCCTGATCTAATTAGAGGTATCGATACTGCTGTGGTGTCAAAAATAGCTGGTGTATAAACGGATGTTGGAAGGCACGTTGTGAATCTATTTTTAACATTTGAGCTAATTATTTTAGTGTTTCCTGTAATTCTTGCGAGGTGTAGTCCACTGAGTCCACATTTTCTGACATTGCAATTTTCTCTGTACAACCTAGGAAAGTGAATAGTGCTCGAATATTTCTTTTTATGTAGATAAGTACCCAAAGTAATTCTTATCATTTTCCTCTTTCGCGTGTGATACTGTACGTTTAAATGTTGCCGCAATTAATTGATAATCCTTCCAATTTTGTGGGCTCTGATTTCGTATAAGACTTTTCCACACAGCTTTTCTCCTTCTGTAGTCCCGCGTACACTCAGCGTTCCACCATCGACTGGGTGGAGCATTCTTGGTTGACGCCGACGTAATCACGAATTCGGAAGTATTTTTTGATAATTCTAAAACTGAAAAAATGTTCCTACCGAGGTCTTCATTTCTATCACCGGATGCTACCTTGATGTTAGCGCGAAAACAGTCTTTAAACTTTTTTATAATTCACCAGTATTTTAGACTTTCTTTCAAACGATTTAATGGGACATATTTTAAAGTATATCGAAAGGTGATCACTGTTTGACGCGAAATAGACTGTTCTCCAGAACTTGAACGGAACACTTGCGGTACATGAGAACGTCAGATCTAACACTGATCGTGCTCGACCAGGAACAGACGTAGGCTGCTTCATATTTAGGCAGGTAACATTTTTATGCGTAATCCAGTCTCAACCTTTCCACGCAAGACGTTACGCTTCAACTCAAACATGATATCGTAGACAATACCACGTGATCTACAAAAGCAATACTCGGGCTCGACCTCAAGAAAGCGTTCGACAACGTTAAACACGCCGCAATACTTGAAAGCATAAGAGCGTTGGGACTGGACGAAAGAACGTACCACAAGGTACGGGATTTCCTTACAAGTCGTCGGGACCGCTTAGCGGTCGGTGAACTAGAATCGCAAGATATAAACAAGGGTTGCACGGGCACGCCGCAGTGCTACGTAATTTCGCCCATGCTTTTTAACCTCGTCCTCGTCGGGTTACCACGAAAATTGGCTGAGATAGAAGGCCTCTACCACAGCTTATACGCCGATGATATCACCCTCTGGGTTGCCGAGGGGAATGACGGACATATCGAGCAAACACTGCAGGAGGCGGTCAGCGTAGTGCAGGACTACCTTCTCGACACGGGCCTCGAATGTTCCGCGGCTAAATCGGAGCTTCTTTTCTACAGACCGACATGCAGGGGCCGTAAACGCAAGAACGCCGATTCTTTCAGCGAGCGTGCAGATGGAGATATTAAAGTAGTTACATCGGACGGCACCGTCTTCCCCCAAGTTAACCACATTCGAGTACTGGGCTTGCACCTGTCGGGCAATGGTCGCAACGGTGAAACCATATGCAGAGTAGACGGTGCTGTCAATGGAACGCTCCGGCTACTGCAACGAATCACAAATCGCCATAGCGGAATGAAAGAAAGCAATACCATCCATCTGGTACATGCTTTCGTAATGGGCCACATAACGTACGTCGCCTTCTACTTTAAGCGGCAGGAGACTGAACGAACCAAGCTAGACCGTCTCATCCGCAAGGCGTACGAATGCGCAATAGGCTTACCAATAAATAGTAGCACGGAAAAATTTCTCGAGCTGGGTTTGCACAATACCCTAGATGAACTAATTGAAGCACACACAACATCGCTCAGTACGAACGTTTGGCGAGAACCAGAACCGGTCAACACATCCTTGAGAGACTGGGCATAAACTACCACACGCAGCGTGGCGAAAAGGGTCGGAATACCCTGACATATTCGAGAGCGCATCGTCGTTCTGCCGTAGCCCAGGAATATGCATCTCACTTATAACATCGGTCGGTGCAACAAACGTGCGCGAGATCTGGAAACGAAATTCGGCAACAGGGAAGACGCCGGTTACGTAGGCGCGGCTCGTTACGAGCGGCAACGCGGTTTCGCCGTAGCGATCACGAATCACGCAGGAAGTTGCATCGCGAGCGCTAAAATACGCACCGAAGAAACGAAGGTGGCCGAAGAAGCAGCGATAGCCCTCGCTATAGCTACCACGGCCGCCGAAGTGATCGTAGGCGACTCTCTATACGTTTGTGAGACATTTTCAGTATTGAATATTGATTGCCAAGGGAAATATAACGTACTTCGAACGACAACAATTCTTCTCATTGCCCCTCAAAGGCAATTTTTCAGGGGAAACACAGACGCACAATGCATGCTTCGCCCTTCCCCAGTTCTTTTTTTTTTTTGACGTGGTGCTGCTATGCCGGGTGACCGCGTTCCTAACTATCGTCATCACGAAATGAGGCATAGGGTAAGACATAGCACAGCCATCTATATGAAGGGTGTTGACAAGAGACGTGTGTGTGTGTGTGTGTGTGTGTGTGTGTGTGTGTGTGTGTGTGTGTGTGTGTGTGTGTGTGTGTGTGTGTGTGTGTGTGTGTGTGTGTGTGTGTGTGTGTGTGTGTGTGCGTGTGCGTGCGCGTGTGTGCGTGCGTGTGCGTGTGTGTGTGTGTGTGTGAGAGAGAGAGAGTGCGATAACAAAACTAGATGTAAGCGCGAGGAAGGGCAAGGCATTGCCCTGTGCAGCACAAAGAGGTTTAAAGAAACGGCAGAGCATAAATTATTGCCTAGGAGGGAGCCGTACCCACAGTAAGGTGGCAGCTGTGGCTGCCATCTTACTAGTGGCATGACGAGCTGTTGGCGCTTGGCATTAGAAACAGGGATGCTTATTGCATACTAGTAACAGCAGTTCAGGTGAGTGTCTATAGTGTATAGAATAGTAGAACTACCTGCTATAACAAGATGACTTCACTTCAGTGGCACGTACAAACAAGAAAACATAAGACATGATGTAGCTAACAGCGCTCAATACTTTCACAGATCACGGATCACTAAAGGAAACGAATATAAAAGGAAACACAAAAAGCACTAAGTTCGAACAGAATCGCATATTTGTAAAAAGCAACATTTTTCAGTTGCCATTGACTTTTAAAACTGGAGTAGAGGAAATTCAAAATTTACATTTCTCACCCCGAAAAATTGTTTATATCTGACGGAGGCTTCCTCACCTTGCGCTTGTATATTTTCGGTTAGGTACTGAACCATGCTCATTCTAGTCTTCCGTAACACTGGGTATGCAGCTCATTGTGGTCGCCAGCGTTCTTCGGCTAAAACAGCACGGACACAACAAAACGAACATCGTGACAACGCACGAGTGTTCAAATAATCCCCTCCTGCGCTGTCCGCCCGAAGGAACTGAGACACCGAATTGACGCCACACGACGTGCCACATGGATTTGAGGTTCAGTAGAGTAGAATATGGATCCTTGTATCAGTGGTACGCTAATATCCACACCGGAGTATTAATAATTGTTGGGGTTTAACGTCACAAAGCCGCCATATCATTATGATAGACGCCGTAATTGAGGGCTCTGGAGACTTCGACCACCTGGGGTTCTTTATTGTGTGCCTAAATCACACGGACCTCAAGCATTTCCGCCTACATTGAAGATGCGGCCGGGATTCGATGCCGTCATCTGCCGACCAGTAGCCGAGTGCCTTAGCCACTTGACCACCGTGGCGGGTTCACACTGGAGGATTGATGAAAAACCGGGTTGTCCCACTTCGCCGTTCAAACGCACGCAATGAGCTAACAGTAGCTGATCGAGCTCGTAATTTATTTATTTGTTTATTTACAGAGTGCCTACATCGCCATATAGGCATTACGTAGGGGGGGAACAAAAAAGTCAGTACAAAGGAATTTGTAGCAAAACACATAAAAATAAAATAAAAAAGAACCACCGCCACATTTATCAGAACACAATACTGCATCACAAAATTCATTTTCATACACATAGACCATACATAATGCAAGAAGAATTTCACATCATTGAAAAAAATCATTATTTGATATATTAACCAAGTCGTCACTTAAGCTGTTCCACTCTCTTATTGTTTTTGGAAAGAATGAGTGGAAAAAAGTATTGGATCTGCATTTGAAGGTAGATATCTTTTTGCTATTGTCACAGCGAGTGGATGTGTAGGGCGGTCGAACAAGGTAGCTTTGGTGATTGATTCCTGTGTTAGAGTAATATATCTGGTGCAACAGTTTAAGCCGTAGTTTCTGTCTACGTACACGTAGCAGATCCCATCCCAAAGTGGCCTTCATTTGTGAAACGCCGGCGTAGGGGCTATAATTATTTAAAACAAACCTTGCCGCTTGGTTCTGAAGTTTGTAGTTTCAAGTTGAAGTGATGCATGAACTCAGAAGAAGAAAATGAAGGAACGCGTGGACAACAGATAATATTCTATCATGCTTAAACATCAGAACCCCCACATTTATTCGTGATCGATGTCGATCAGCCTTAGATTTAAGTTTCGTAAGTTCGAGTATTTCAAGCTTGTCGTGGGCAGCGCTGGACTGTGCCACAAGTTGTGATCATTTTCCTATAAGTTTGGAAATTTCTTGCCCGAGAACCCTTCCTCGTCCTCAGGTTCCTCGTCCTCAGGTTCCTCGTCCTCGGGATCTTTGTGAACTACAAAAAAATTGTAGATAACCTAACATAATCTTTATCGACTTCCTCCGACGAGAGTAATGGTTGCAAAGCGATGAAATTGAACGCAATTATTAAATGAGCCTATAAAAGAGCTGAATTTGCTGTTGATTCGGCCGAAAGGGCGCCCTCTAGTCCTTGGTGGAATGAAGATTGCGCACGAGATCACCGCCGTCACCAGGCAGCTTGGAAGCAGCTTACTTACGATCAATCCCCTAAAAACAGGTGTGATTATACATTTAGAGCGGCTAATTTTAAACGCACAGTCGCTAAAGCAAAAAAGGAATATGATCGTAGACATTACGGCTTCCTCTCGAAACCGAAGAATAAGAAAGCACTGTTTCGATACATGAGAAGAAGGAAGATCCTGCCATCACAAGTAAATTTGGGATATGAACATCTATCATCCGAGCAGATGACTAAAGCTCTAGATTTAATCGCTAAAGGCTTAGAGAGTATATTTACATCAACTGTACCTACCAGGTGGCAGATTCGTACAAATTAGGCTGATATTGAGTAAGTTTCAATGTCGGAACTATCCTACGTGATAAGACAGTTAGTTACCACTTTCAGCCCCGGGCCCGGATGAAATTACAGTAGCTATGATCCAAATACTATTTAAAACATCTCCCTTTGAAATTCTTAATGTTATAAATTATTCTCTAAAGCATGCATAGATTCCTTATGATTGGAAAATAGCGAAGGTTATTCCAATACCTAAAAAACAGGCATCAGGATCCAACGTAGAAAATATAAGACCTATATCCTTAACTTCTAAAATGGTCAAACTAATAGAGAGGGTTCTCCATGGCAGGATCACTAGTTAGATAGAAGGCAAGTCAATATTTAAACCTTAACAAATTGGTTTTAGATCCGATTGTTCAATCTGGTGTGCCCTTGCAGACTTAGAGAGCCGTATACAGCTTGCTAAAAAAAGAAGACAATACGCAGCACTAGTGAATCTTGACATTGCAAGAGCCTATGATAGCGTTGAACATTTAATTTCGCTGAATACACTGATGACTTTAAACTTCCCACAGTGCATGACGGCGTGGTTAGCAGAGTTTTTGACCTCACGGGAATTCTATTCTGTCAAGGATGGATGCTCGTCATCTAGACACAAACATAATCGTGGAGTTCCCCAAGGAGCAGTTCTTTATCCTCTTCTATTTAATATACTGATGATTTCCATACCGAACTGCCAGGATATCTATGTCTATGTATTTGCTGATGATATAGCCTTCTTTTCTGCTGACAATAATATTTATGCTATACAGCAAAAATTACAAATCTACTTGAACAT
This sequence comes from Rhipicephalus annulatus, assembly GCA_013436015.1. Lineage (NCBI taxonomy): Eukaryota > Metazoa > Arthropoda > Arachnida > Ixodida > Ixodidae > Rhipicephalus > Rhipicephalus annulatus. Next base: position 12,759 of record WOVY01000678.1, read on the forward strand.
GCTAGAACGATGGCGGCAGTCATTTTCAATGGCTTTAAATGTAAGAAAGAGCGATCTCTTGGCGTTTACCATAGCCGATTTCATTTCAATCGACATTGTTTATAATCAGGAACCCATTCCACAAGTAGACTTCCTTAAATATTTGGGTGTTTTGTACAATGAAAAACTTAACTGGAGTCCAAAGAGTACATTGCAGCTAAGGCTCAACGGGGCTTTAGGTTTACTGCGAAGAATGAGTAATCGCAAATTGGGCGTACGTAGAGACACCATGTTAATGATATACAAAATGTATATGCGCCCAATATTAGAATTCGGATGTGTCTTGTTTTCAGGAGGACCTGCGTACAAAACTAAGCAGTTGGTTCTCTTGGAGCGGGAAGCTCTGCGCTTTTGTCTGGGGCTCCCTAGGTTCACAGCAATTAATGTTATTTATCAGAAAGCGCGTTTTCCTACATTGCTCTGTCGATTCCGCTTGTTAACAGTACAGACATTTCTAAAATTTTACAGCTTACCAGTGAGAAGAGCTGAATAAGTTTTCTTCAGTGACCCAGATTCGTTCTTTCTCGCTCATTGGCCTCGTTTTCATACACCGCAGATAATATATATACAAACGACACTGACAAGTGTAAATGTCAACATTAGTGACGTAATTGCGTCTGATATCTCAAACCATATTCTTAATAAAGAATATGATGAGATCTTTCCTCCAGAATTTAAATTTCAATCCCGCAAATTCTTAGAGAACAGGCTAGCAGATTTTCTACAGCATACACAGACATGTAACATAATAGCCACAGATGCTTCTGTCAATGAGGAAAGGGCAGGCGTAGGAATAGTCTCCGAATCACTTGGCGGGTCATTTGCTGTGAGGCTACCCGATTTCACTCCTGTTTTTGAGGCGGAGCTAATGGCAGTCATCATGGCACTGCGGCCGAAAACTTCCGCGGAATGAGAACAGAGCAATAATAATTACTGATTCGGTCTCGGTATGCCCAGCTCTTACAACTTCTCATACCTCTCGTGGCATAACGACGTTACGATCTTTAGTTCCGTCTCAGCTGAAGTACCTAAAATTAGTATGGGTACCAGGTAACTGTGGGTTAACATTAAATGAAATGGCCGACGCCTTAGCCCGCTCGTCACTAGATCTCCCAATAATTCAGGTTCTCCCGGTGGTAGAATACTTCGCCGCAATCAGGTTTAGAAGATCAGCTATCCACACAGATAGGATGGAAGCAATAACCACGTGGACGGAATATAATCACCTAAAATATCCATGGAAATCACAGTGGAGCCATTCTCGACAATCAGAAGGGATGATCACCAGATTTCGATGTCGTGTCCCCCCATTACACTTTTATTGGTACAGGGCTGGCCTGACGATATCACCCCTCTGTCAATTCTGCGGAGAACTGAAAAATATCGCACATTACTTTTTGACACGTGCAAGATATTCTCGTATCAGAACTTGATTTCTAATTACACATTTTACAAAAATAGGCTTTACCTTATCGGAGGAAAATATTTTAAGCTTTGGTGCCTCAGGCTTGGGATACTGCCACAAGGATGCCTTTGATGCCGTGTGTAATTTCATTATAAATACTCAACGAGTGTCATTTTAACCTGGTATTTAAAATTCCTCGTCATTTCGTTAGGTTGAAACATAAGTTTTCAAAATTATTCCCGTCAGGTTATCACGGCAGTCTGGAATACAGGCTCAAAAGCATATTACTTGTAGTTTAAAAAATTGAATATTTTGCGTATATTTGCCCTTTCGTTTCTTTATTTTTGGTTTTAAATTTCGTAGCTTACCTAGAATAACATTTACCAGCCTCTACGTTGCATTCTTGGCCAATCCCCCAAAGTGGGTACGTGCCATGTATCTAGGGTAGCAAAGCAAAGCAGAGCAAAGCAAGAAATGAGCCAACAGTAGCTGATCGAGCTCGTGATGCACGAACTCAGAAGAAGAAAATGAAGGAGCGCGTAGGGAGTGAGCAATCGAAACGGGAAGCCATGCCAGCGTTGCCGCCACGCCATTCAATCCCTTCGTCGTCCGCCGGGGCGCTGCAGGAGGCGAACGCGAGGTCCCCCGACGGGCTGCTCGCCGACAGCGGTCCCTCGGTGGCTGTGATGTCGCTTGGTGGCTTAAGTGCTGCCGCAGCTCCCCGTGCCGCACCCATCGCCGACGGCAAGAAGTCTCGGTCGTCCAGGCGGACCAAGGCCAAGAAACGAACTAAGAAGCGAGATTCAAGGAGCCCGGTGTCCAAGTCTACCAGACACCACCACTCGCGCACGCGAGGGCTGGCCTCAGCGCACGCCGTCGCCTCCGACGAAGAAGCATGCGCACCGCCCCAAGAGATTCGCGACTCCCCACAAGGCAAGTGCTTGCCGCGTCACCACCTACCCATTTTAAAGTGTTATGTGGCTCATGAGCTCAAATTCACCGCGGCCAGTGGTGTACAAACGTATGAAGTTCGGTAGGGCAACACTAGACGAGGTCCAGGAAGCTTCGAGGGGGAGTGCAGTAAAGACAAAACAACCTTTAATGGGAAGAAATGAGTGGAACTCGTGAAACCTGTGTATTCTATTTGCCATTGCTTCCAACTGAGATTGCGCAACATTTCTGAGGGCTGTCGCGGTCAATGTAAAAGTCCTGTTTTGCCTTATAGTATATCTTTATTCACTCATGGCATTACACTGCTTACCTGTCAATGCATACGTTCCTTCGTAAGTCATGTTTTCATTTCACTGTGCCTTTTACTGAGCAAGGGCGAGATGGGGGCTTGTTACAAATCCGACAGTACGCTCACAGTGCGAGGAATGTGGTATAAGGCGTCGCTACCGACTACAGCGCTGTGCGGTGGCACGCGCTCGGTGGCCGCCACGGAGAGAGGAAGAAGATGGAATAAACAAGATGTCTCCGTTTATGCTGTGCTATTCATTATGTACGATGTAACATATTTTGGCGACGAGGATTCACCAGCCCATGTGCTACCGGCCTGAACCTCATCTGTGCCCTCGTTTATTGCCTACCATCTTCTACGATGAGTATTTCGGGGCTACAGCCGCCACCTCCGTTCCTGTCGTCACCTGGACACCCGGACATTCCATGGGAGCAATGGATCCAGGCTTTCAAGAATTACATGGTTGCTTCGGGCGCCTTCGACCTACCTGCCATTCGTCGGAAGGCGATCCTGCTCAACTGCTTGGGCTTGGAAGGACAACGTATCTTCCAGACTCTGACGACTACTGACGACCCGTGCCTCGTGCCTGCGAGCGCTGCGGCAGGTACACTGACGTCCCCTAGTCCTGATGTGTTCGACCGCGCCATCGCGACGCTGGAAGGTCACTTCAAAACCACGTCGAACGTCACTGCAGCGCGTCACCGTTTCCGTCGACGTACGCAGGCCCCAGGTGAGACTGCGGCTGATTACGTCACCGCGCTGAGAAGTCTTGTAGGAGCATGCAATTTCGGTGATCTAACGGACGACATGATACGCGACCAGCTCATAGAGAAAACCACAAGTGGATACTTACGTGAACGCCTTCTGCTGGAAGAGTCTCTCACGCTTTCTAAGGCTCTTACCATTGCCAAACAGCATGATCAAGCGACTAATGAAGCAAGAGAACTTGCACAAAATGACTTGCAAGTTCATCGTGTAAAAGATACTTCAAATCACAGAGAACGGCATTGTAGCACATGTACTTGCTATAACATGCACGGTCAAAGTCGCATATCTCCGAAAGAGCAAGTATGTTATCGTTGTGGTTCTACGGCACACCTTGCAAATAGCTCTCTGTGCAAGGCCAAAGCGCATAGGTGTCGACAATGTGAGAAAATTGGCCATCTTGAAAAGGTGTGCAAGTCATTGCGGAAGTTTGAGAAGAATGTTCAGCATGTAGCGGAAGGTAACGATACAGCTGATCCAGACGACCATTTAAGTGTTTGTCAGATCTGGAGCCGTAAGAAGGGAATTTACGCAGCGTTGGAAATAGAAGGAATTTCTGTACCATTTTTGATCGATACAGGATCATCGGTTTCGATCCTGGCCGAAGAACTTTACCAACGCTATTTTTCTAAAGCGTATCCACTGAAGTCTACATCCGTCCAGCTTCTCGATTATTCGAAGGCAGCAATTCCTATACAAGGATGCTTCATTGCTACTGCCTCATTTCACGGCCGATGCACTTCTGTTCTACTATACGTTGTGCCTGGGGGAACAACCATTCTGGGATTAGACGGCATCGCTGCTCTGGATATGAAGATCCAAGGGTCACCGCTCAGGTGTCTTCTAATGACGCAAGAAACTCCTGTGCTACCTCCAGAATTACGTTCTGAGTTTGAGCACCTATTTGCAAAAGAGCTGGGAACTGTGAGAGGTTTCACTCACAAGGTCAGAGTTCGCGCGTCTGTACAACCGGTGGCCAGCAAACTGAGACGACTGCCACTTGTCATTCGCGAGCAAGTCTCGGCAGAAGTTCAGAAATTAGAAGCTCAGGGCATCATTGAGCGTGTCGACTCTTCTGAGTGGGTCTCCCCTATTGTCGTAGCCAGAAAAAAAGACGGCTCGATTCGCATGTGTGTTGACTTACGGGAGCCAAACAAAGCTGTGGTAGTAGACAGTTTTCCTTTGCCACAAACTGAGGAGCTCCTGAACAGCCTGGCTGGGGCACAGCGTTTCTCGAAGCTAGACTTAGCTTCTGCATATCACCAGTTACCGCTCAGTTCAGAGAGCCGTGACCTTACCACGTTCATCACTCACGATGGACTATTTCGCTTCAAGAGGGTTTGCTTCGGACTAGCGTCGGCGCCATCAGCGTTCCAGAAAATGATGCACATGATCTTGAAAGGGTGCAAATGTGTCCTATTTTACATTGATGACATCATCGTGTATGGGCGATCCCGAGAGGACCATTTGGGAAACTTGCGCGCTGTATTGCAACGTCTTTCTGATGCTGGCCTCCGGCTCAACAACAAGTGTGTCTTTGACGTGGCAGAGTTGACTTTTCTAGGTCACGTTGTGAGCGCCAAAGGATTATTTCCGTTGATGTCATCCATTGAGGCGATAACAAAGGCACCATCACCTACAAATATTAACGAACTCCGCTCGCTACTGGGGCTTGCAGGCTTCTATTCCAAGTTCATTCCTCATTTTTCGGATGTTGTCGAGCCAATGCGCGCCTTGCTACGAGGACAAGCCTCTTTCGTTTGGAGTGCGGCAGCACAGAGCAGTTTGGAGCGCCTGAAATCTCTGCTCACATCTTGCGAAGTGCTTCATCTTTTCGATCCTCACTTGCCTGTGTTCATTACAACTGATGCTTCAGGATATGGATTAGGTGCAGTACTTCAGCAGGACAACGGGACCTCACTGCAAACTGTCGCATTCGCCTCCCGCACACTTCAACCGCATGAGCGGAAATACTCAGTCGGCGAACGTGAGGCCCTTGCCTGCGTCTGGGCTTGCGAACACTGGCACGTTTATCTATGGGGACGACCTTTCATCTTACGAACGGATCACGCAGCGCTGGTTACGCTCCTTTCGACGAAAGGCACCGGTCACCGACCATTAAGGATTGCGCGCTGGTCCTCACGGTTGCTCTGCTACAACTATACCGTCGAATACAGGAAAGGTAGCGAAAACGTCGTGGCTGACGCTCTCTCCAGGCTACCCGTCCAGAGTTTAATCCGCGATGCACCAGAAGAGGAATTTATCTGTTTGTTGTCTCCCGTAGTTACCATGCCAGAACTTCAAGAAGCAAGTGCCAATGATCAGATTATCTGTGAAGTTAAGCACTTCACGACTACTTCTTGGCCTGACAAGAAATCACTGTCAAAAGAATTGCTACCTTACTTTTACGTGAAGGCTGAACTCTCTGTCGTAAGTGATATCCTATGCCGGGGTGACAGGATTGTCGTGCCTGCAACTTTGACACGCCGCCTTATGGATCTGGCCCACGAGTCACACCCAGGCATTAGTCGTACCAAAGCTCGCCTGAGAGAGTCCTATTGGTGGCCATGCATGGATAGTCACATTGAAGAACTGGTGCGCACATGCGTGATTTGCCAGTCTTGTGACAAGTCCGCACGTACCTTTCCAGCGCCACTGCAACCTGTTCCTCTTCCTGACGCGGCGTGGGAAAAAATTGCCATCGACATTGTGGGACCATTCTCGCAAGCTTCGGCCGACTACCGTTATGCAATTACTGCCATTGACTATTATAGCAAGTGGCCTGAAGTGGCGTTCGTGCGAGATGCGACCACTTCTACAGTGAAGAAGTTTTTACTTGAACTTTTTGCGCGAGAAGGCTACCCACGTAGTATTGTATCCGATCATGGACCACAGTTCTCTTCAGCAAGCTTTGACGAGTTTCTCACGGAGCGTGGAATAACGCACTACAACTCTTCCGTGTATTACCCACAAGCTAACGGCTTGGTGGAAAGATTCAATAGGGTGCTGAAGTCGTACATTCAACTAGCCCTGCTTGAACGTCGTGACGTACGAACAGCCATGCTTGATTACCTGCAAGTATATCGCTGTACGCCTCACGCGACTACTGGTGCGACACCCGCTGTTCTTCTTCATCGACGCCAACCTCGCACCAGACTTGACATATTGGGATTGCCCGACAGATGCTTCAGCACGGACCCGTCAAGGGCGATTGAACAGTTGCGAGAGCGCGTACAAAACAAGCAAATGATCTCGAAGAGCTACACCGATGAAAAACGTGGAGCCAAGGAACCCAGTTTCGTCGTTGGTGATTACGTGCGCGTTAAGACAACTGCAGCTCACGGTAAGCTGTCTTCACAATTCTCCGCGCCCAAGAAGATCATTGGAAAACGTGGACCGGCCTCGTACCTCTTGGAAGATGGGCGTGTGTGGAACGCATCCAAGTTAATCGCAGTTCACCCCGGAGCGGTCAACAAAATGAAATCGGGCACCCCTGCTGTTATGAACTGGACACCTGCATTTAATCGGTCTTCTCATGCATTACAGCCTGAAACCTCTGCTCTTATGAACTGGTCCCCTGCATCTGATCGGTCATCTAGTGCGCCCCAATGGGACACATCAAGAGCGGATGGTCATGAAAGGGCAGACCCCGTATCATCTCCACTAGACGGCACGCAAGCTTTGACCAGTCCAGGATTTAATGCGCCTGCAAGGAAAAGCAAGCGTAAAAGGAAGACCCCAAAGAAATTGAAGGACTTCATTAGGAAGTAGACAAAAACAGTTTTGTGTGTTTCTACCATTTATTTTTTATTTTATTTTATTTTATTTTTTTTGCAAGAGGGGATATGTGGTATAAGGCGTCGCTACCGACTACAGCGCTGTGCGGTGGCACGCGCTCGGTGGCCGCCACGGAGAGAGGAAGAAGATGGAATAAACAAGATGTCTCCGTTTATGCTGTGCTATTCATTATGTACGATGTAACACATACGTTCCTTCGTAAGTCATGTTTTCATTTCACTGTGCCTTTTACTGAGCAAGGGCGAGATGGGGGCTTGTTACAAATCCGACAGTACGCTCACAGTGCGAGGACATGAAGACAAAAGACGCAGCGCACTGTATCATCTTCTTTCTTGTTATTGTGTCCTCACGCTGTAAATGTACTGTCCCTATTACTGTTTTCTCTCTCCATTCTATGCCATTATTTTATATATCGCTTGCTTCGTCGATTTGTCAGTTAAGCTACCTGTACACGTTCTCTTCAGTTACCTTAATTCGGTATCTCTGATTTGTGAGGGCTTTCGTTGCACGGGAAAATTCACCTGTATGTCATTTGAACGCTCCCATTCAATTTCTCCTCTTGAATTCGGTTTCGTTGCAGCTGCACTCAATACTGTTATGCTGTCTTCATCTTCCCATTCTAACGCGGACGCATTGTTTGTAAAAGCAATCTTGAATTCAGTGGGTTTACATACTTTTTTGTAGGCAGGGATGCTCAACGAGGAGCCCCGCCGTGGTGGTCTAGTAGCTAAGTTACTCGGCTGCTGACTCGCAGGTCACGGGATCGGATCCCGGTTGCACCGGCTGCATTTCCGATGGAGGCGGAAATGTTGTAGGCCCGTGGGATCAGATTTGGGTGCACGTTAAAGAACCCCGGGTGGTCAAAATTTCCGGAGCCCTCCGCTACGGCGTCTCTCATAATCATATGGTGGTTTTGGGATGTTAAATCCCACATATCAATCAATCATGCTCAACGAGCAAAGTTTTTATAAATGCAAATAAACACGACTGCAGCTAATTTTGACTAATTCATGAAATGGAAAAGCACCAACCAATAGCCATGGGCGTCCGGAAGAATGGGGAAGGCGAAATGTTGCTTCTTTTCTGAAAGCTAGAATAATGCTTTTCTTGCAACTTAGAAGTACTTATTGCTGGGCTGGTACTTTTTGCTGGACGCTCTTTTTCTGTACTACTTTGTTTTCCTTGTGGTGTTTTAGGCGTGTAGGATTCTCCCTCATTTTCCATGTAGTAGCAATGGGCTACAAAGCTTGTATATTAGCGCATTCAGGTCGTATCCTTCAGTTGCCAGCATATTTCGCACATTACGCACTATTGGCTCTTGCAGATCATTACACAGCAGTGAAAGAAAGTCGGCCAGTACTGAATCCCTCTCATCTTCCCTGCAGATGCGCGCCCTTCAAAAAGTTCTGTGGACACCCTTGCCGTTTTCTCGCATAATTTAACACGTCGTGCGTAAAATTCCGAGACTCATTGGCAGCTGGTTAGCTTTCTCGTTTTTTGCGAGGTCAGGGGATTCATTTTTAGTTCCACCATCTAATTCTACTTTTTTGGCGGCAATGTTTTCTTGATACTCTCCCACGCCAGCTTCGTAACATGGGTGCCTGGGGGTAGATTCGTGGCATAAAATATGTGCCGAAGGCAGTGTAGTATAAGAGGGCAATCAGGTCAGCTGACCCCCATTATTATCTTCATCTGCATGATTCCAGCGCTCATGAGCGCTAAAGTGTAGGCTAGATGATGGCTGACGTAGGCCATTGGAACACACACATTGTCTTCCTTCAGTCTTAATCCGATGTCGTTTACCAATTTTTAAATTGTTCTGAGTTGCACAATTCTAATCGTAGCTTTTACACGATATCACAGAGGAAGAACCAGCTGCAGCCGAGGCAAAGTCCAAACAAGAGGCACTGGAGTCTCCGGCAGATAAAGCCCTCGGTGGCGCAGTGGCCAGCACTGGCAACTGTAACAGCGAACACCAGAGCGGCAGCCAGCTCCCGCGGTCACCGGCTCCGATCAAGCAGCAGCGAAAATCGAAGAGTCCGTCTCCGCTCCTGGTTCGCGTATTCAACCAGGTTCGCATAGCCGCGGTGAGAGGACAAGTTCGTTTTCGCGTGTAAACATTGGCCACGAATTTGTGCTGCACATCTGGCGTAGGATGGAACGCAATGTCGTACAACGCTGCAGATGGCACCTTTTTTGCGGCTCGTATAAAGTAGTGAAGTGTTATATATGCGTGAAACATGATGCAATGCTATAGTTGCCAGCAATGCTTCGCGAAACTCTCGATGCGTTAAGAGCGAGACGTTTATAACGAAAGGACGTCTTGCTATAACAGCGCAACTGTTTCATCCTTACTCACCCCGTTTGAAAGGCCCACCAATTTCCACCCCCACCTCCTGCTCTTTTTCTTTTTTTTTTAATTTGCTCTCTTCTTCTCCACTTTATTGTTGGGGGGAAGACTGATAAACGGACACACACATGCTTGCTCACGCATAGCTTCCTCGAGGAAGACAAGTCCACCTGTCGAAACTTCGACTATAGTGACATTCCGTGTTCGACGAGCGCAAATTGATGTAAATTGGTTCATGTAAGCTTTCTTTTCTTTTATGAACTCGTTATGTTACATAATGCTTCTTCTGATAAGCGCTGTGGCGCCTGCTTTATTATTCAGTGTTAGGGTGCCACATACCGTAACTTTTCTATACTTGTATCGTTTCCCTTGTATTACCTTACACCTATATACTCCTGCCCAAGGTTTATCACTAATTAAGTCGGGCACTGTGTATGAAATAAATGAAATAGAAATGGAATGAAAGTGAGAACAGGTTGACTCTTTCATAAATTTGGGAGTCGCGGTCATGGGCACACGCAGTCTCCCAAAAGAGCCTTCAGACCCGAGATACCTCCTGATGATCCGGCAGCAGCACAGGATGCCACCATGCCGATCGGCAGGGACCAGCAGAGACGAAAATCTTCCGTACACTGTGAGTAGCCGTCCTTATCATAAGCGTTCGTCTCATTTCGATCGCCATCATCGAACTCTTCTCATTACCGCCATGAATATTAGCTTTGCAGTCTGTTCATGTGACCCACTTTTTTAACCATAAATTCATACAAACTAGCTGTTAATCATAGCCTGGATGAATTATCAGAGACTCATTTTAAACATGGTTCTATCTGCTCCTAGCACTTTCCAACTTTTGCTGTGGTGAGGTATAGTTGTATCGACTCAAGCATGCACGTTCTGCCACGCTCAAGTTACGTTACACGTAGGGACTTGCTCGGTCATGTTCCGGCTTCGAACCTGTGTCTAAAAGCTACCAGAGATCTGCAATAAACACGCTGTTGATACGTAAATCCTTGTACATTTCGTTCGAAGAGCTAAATGTTATCCCTTACATTATGAAGGACAGGGCATTGTGCAAACACGAACACAAGACAAAAGTCAAGACGCCACAAACGCCAACTGAAGATACACACAAATAGGCAAAAAAACAGAAGGCACAAAAACCTATCTGCGCATCTCATGCGATAGGCAAACCTATCGATCCAGCTCGCATGAGGGTCTACATGAAATATATCTTTTGATGCATTTGATTTCAAATTTATTCAAGTTAATCGACGGTTGGCGCACAGCTGCGCTACAGCTGTTACGGATATGCTGGGCCTCAATCATCAGATTGCGTTTCGTCATTACTATTCCGGTACAAAACTGCATGCTTATCGAATTTTAGCGTGCACGTACTCTCTCGGCAATGGAAGGAAATACGAGGTGAGCCACCGGTTAACGATCTTTTGTGTTCCAATAATAACGTCTGATTAACGCAACGGCCAGTCTGTTCTACGTAAAAGCGGCCGCATAAAAGAACCTTATACACCTAACCTGTGCGACAATCAGTAAATCTGTTGGTGTGTTTTACGAAACATCTAGCTCAACTCACTGTTGTTCCAAGCTTTATACCTCAACTAAGGTTGCACAGCGGGCTTGTTGGTTATTCATGTAGCATGTGATATATGTTTTTTTCTCTGTCCCGTCCTGGATGCGCTACGCCTCAGATAATGTTTATACCTCACACTGGGTATCGCGAATGCATACACTCGGCCACGACTGCGCGATAAAACTCGTTTGAATGCGCGCAGTTGGCACGACGACGCTTCGCGAGTTCTCGCGCTTGTCGACCCTGACCGAGGTGAACGTCGTGTCGCCGGTGGTGGCGTGTAGCCTGGCGGCCATCGTGAGCCTGCTCTGCCTGCTGCTGCTGGCTGTGCTGTGGGCGGGGCCGCAGCCACTGCTCGAGCGCTGCGCCAGCCTGGATTGCCGCCAAGCGCGCGCCTTCCTCGACAAGCTGATGGACGCCAGCGTGGACCCGTGCAAGGACTTCTTCTGGCACGTGTGTCGCCGCTGGATCACCGAACACAGCCGAGGCACCAACTTCAGTGGCAAGGCACTTCGCGACACGTTCGTCGCGTTCAAGAGGGCTCTGCTCGACGAAGGCATCGTCGCCGACTTCGGAGCAGCCTCGGAGTTCTACAGGTCACGCTTTCTGATTGATTGATATGTGGGGTTTAACGTCCCAAAACCACCATTTGATTATGAGAGACGCCGTAGTGGAGGGCTCCGGGAATTTCGACCACCTGGGGTTCTTTAACGTGCACCCAAGTCTGAGCACACGGGCCTACAGCATTTTCGCCTCCATCGGAAATGCAGCCGCCGCAGCCGGCATCCGAACCCGCGACCTGCGGGTCAGCAGCCGAGTACCTTAGCCACTAGACCACCTTGGCGGGGAGGTCACGTTTTCTCCTTGAGACGTTCGCGGTACGGCGCTCGCCGACGGCGTCCGTAGCATTATCGGGTTTTCATAGACTTGTGTCAATAGTCGAGCGCGTTGTCTGCCTCGGTGGATCAGTGGCTACGGTTTTCGGCTGCTGAACCGAAGGTCGCGGGTTCGATCGTCGCCGTGGTGGTCGCATTTCGATGGAGGCGAAATGGTAGTCCCGTGTAGTGGGCGATGTCAGTGCAAGGTAAAGAACGCCAGATGGTCTGTATTTCTGGAACTCTCCGTTATGGCACTTCTCATAATCACATCGTGGTTTTGGGACGTTAAACCCTATACATTTATTCTTATTATATGCGCTTGAAAAGTGGCAATCACGTTTATCGCTAGCTGGAGTGCACATTTTCTTACGAGACACTGTATCCTACTGCCGTAATAAATAATGTCGCTAAATATATTTTTGTAACCTGCCCGTAAATTCAATAAGCCTTGCTGATTAATGGAACACCCTTTTAATTCTTTACATATCCGCACAATACTTCACGAGTTCGAGTTTGTTCAAAAGGCACACAAAATTGTCATAAGTCATTAACGCTTGTGCTGGGCTTTTAGCGACCTGTTCCGGTTAACTGTCTACGATCGGCGTCGTTTTTAATGACACGGCTACACGTTGACTCGGAGGCGGCAGTGTTGTACTGACGTATAACGATTTTTCGGCTCTGATTCTATGCCATAGTGATTACATCCTGATTGGGAAATACTGACAATCTTTACATGCTCAAAGGAAACCCTGATGGTTAGAATTAAGCCATTGTCCTTTACTACTGGGTGCCTTGTAATCGTATCCTGGCTTCAGCCCCCCCTCCCCAATTTCAGTTGACCTTTCCATTTTATGCTCATCGCGATAAAAGGGCTGTCGTTCACTCACTGCAGGGCCTGCAGCGTCTTAACAACCTTGCCAGATGCCATGACGCCCTCGAATCTTGTGGAGCGTTTCCGGAACGAGACTTCCTTGCTTACCATGACGGACATTGAAGCCGTTTTGCGCAAGGTTGTCCAGTTGTCCCTTCTGAGGCGCGTGTCGACCCTGTTCGGTGTTGCGCTGGTCGACTACCACGGACATGCGAGCCTCTATCTGTCACGGGCCAAGAGCCTGTCACGCAAGTTGAGCAATGTCAAGCATGACGCGTGGCTGGTTGACTTCCTTACGGAAATTGTGGAAGTCGTTCTTCCACTCGCGCCGCAGATTCCCAGCAACGACCCGAAGGCCACATTGAACGCGCTCATGGCTTTCGATGAAGTGGTAGACTCCAATGCAAGCACCACTGGCGGTCCTGACTTGCTGAACGCGGCCGATATCGACTCGCTAAAGGAGATTATGGGCAGCGACGACTGGATCGAATCCCTGAACTCCCTTTTACCCACGAGCTTCCAGCTCACCAAGGCGTCGGCGGTTCTGTGCGATGGATTCGAGTCGATAAAGTCCACGGTGAAGTATTTCCGTGGAAACTTTGCACTGGGCCTGCTTTACATCTTCTTACACGTCCTCATGGAGGCGGGTCAGTTTTATTACCTCAAGCGCCTCGCCTTCGACAGACCAGACGAGCTGGCAAGGACGTGCCTCAGCGCCAGCCAGGATGCCTTGCCGCCGGCGTGGTCCAACTTTTTCAACAACTTGTCACACAGCAACATTTCAGAACCATCCCGCGTTGAGGCCATTTTCAGCCGCGTCCGCGAAATCTCCGCACAGCGGCCACCCACGGAGGGTATGATAGTCGGCGACCGGGAGCGCGCGGTCACCGCGCTTCGCCACGTCACACTTTTGGAGCACAACATGTCCACAAGCGGCCAATCGAACATGTTCGACAAATTGAACATCAGCGAAGCAAAACTCAAGGGCGACTTCCCTAGTCTTTACACCAGCGTGAAGACTGCGGAGACAATGCGGCGGCTCTCGGATCCGCCTTCGTTAGCCGACGTGGTCACCAGCTCTTTCCTTCTTACCGCTCGCGTGGTCTACTCCAAGCTGCTCAACACGGTTGTGCTTCCGGCGGCGCTTCGACGTCCGCCGTTCAGCTACTCGACGCGCGTGCCCATCGAGTTCGACGTTGCCTCGGTGGGCGTGGTACTGGCGCAGGCTGTCTTCCGTGCGGGCATGCCTGCCGCGTCGAGCGACGCCACGACCTGGTTCACCGGCAACGTCGGCCAGTTCATCAGCTGCGCCGAAGAGTCCGCCCAATCCACGCTCCGCACCACCCTGAGCTCGTTAGATCCTCACCACGCGCTCGAGCTGTTCTCGCTCACGCGTGCCATTAAGATCGCGCACGCCGTGATGAGAGAGGACTACGAGCCCCTGCGCTCCCGCCGCGGCTACCACGAAGCCTGGGTCATGGCGCAGCGCACGTTTTTCCGTCGCTTCTGCCTCCTTGTCTGCAGCTCGGATGTGGGCGGCGAAGGCATCAAGGAATCGAAGCTGCGCTGCATGCTGCCACTGCTCAACATGGTCGAGTTCACGGGCGCCTTCCAGTGCAACGAGGTTCCACAACTGCGGAAGTCGTGCCTCTCTCTCTAGCAGACCCCATATCCGCATGCTGACGCTCATGCATATTCAGTTGCGGCTTGGTGTGTGTGTGTGCGCGCAGACACTTGAATAATTTGATGCATCTTTGACGCTGCGTTAACCCGTGCAGAATTTAGACAAGCATTTTTTGCGGGCTTGTCTTTCGATAAGTGACATGCGTGTATCGGACATCCTGCATTGTAGACTTGCCGCCCTATCTTCTGACTTAGGCTTTGAAGCTAATACGCTTGTAGGTCGCTGATGCACACGAGCACAAACCGACCTGCTTGGGGTGCACTGCTGTAATCAGTCTATGTTGTTAGCGCTACGATAGCTTTTGTTTTATAGTAGTTGACAGTTCGATGAATTTTGATTTATTCATTACATTCTTGCTAAATACATCAATTTTTATGACGTAGCTCGTGGTTTGGAGAAATATTTCAGATGCGTGAGATATTTTGTTATTATGGTTCTGTACGCCTACAAGCATGGAATGACAACCATTCGTTGTATGTTAAACTGAATTCCTGCTAACAAACTACTCGTAGATCTCGCGTGAAAATAGTCCTCTCAAGCTCTCCTTTATTTTCGACTGAAAAAAACATCTACAGCTGCAGTTTTTTCTTTAACTATACTTATGCCCCGAGCAAAAAAAAAAAACTGCGACGTTGCAATTTTCAGCACGTAAATGTCATCTGTGTGTCTGTCTGTCATAGGCTACGCAAGGTGAACAGAAATGTGCAGTGTTCGCTATATAAGTGGGGTGGGAGGGGTATGGATAGCATGTTTTGCGTGTGTCATAATCTGTTCCTCACAAACGCGTGTCGTCGGCCCTCGGTTTTCCGGTCAGGCGTCCTGGTCGCCATTGTCTGAAATATTAAGGCAGATACGCACTATTGTGAAGCCTGGCCTAAAGAAAGTACATAGAGGGGTGGTTTTCTCTGTTTACACCCCTTAGATTCACCTCTTGAACCGTTCACGCCATTTTAATGCCAAGGGTAATGGCCAAACATATTCTTTTCTAAATGATCAAGCTTTTCGTTACGCCGGGTCGCACGAATGGAAATTATCTTGCACCGGCACATATTGCTTTCTTCCTGCTCTTCACTGTTTTTGTCTTTCGTTCATTTATTTCTATTTCTTTTCTCTTTATTTTGTTCTCTTTATCGCTCTTTCTAATTTTTTTTCTATTTTTCGTTTTCTAATTTTTCTTGCCTATTTCTTCTCTTCCTTTGTATGCTATGCTTTTCTCTCTGGACCCTCTTCCCTCATTTCCCTCTTCTTTTTCGTCCATCCATCCGTCCGTCCATCCGTCCATCCATCCATCCGTCCGTCCATCCGTCCGTCCCATCCATCCATCCATACATCCATCCATCCACTCACTCACACGACCGTTCACCCGCTCACTCACACGATCGTTCACCCGCTCACTCACTCACTCACACGACCGTCCACCCACTCACTCACTCACTCACTCACCCATACGACCGTCCATCCGCTCACTCACCCACTCTCTCACCCATACGACCGTCCATCCGCTCACTCACTCACTCACTTACACGACCGTCTACCCACTCAACCACTCTCTCACCCATACGACCGTCCATCCGCTCACTCACTCTCTCACCCATACGACCGTCCATCCGCTCACTCACTCTCTCACCCATACGACCGTCCATCCGCTCGCTCAATCACTCACTCACCCATACGACCGTCCACCCACTCACTCACTCACCCGTACGACCGCTCACCCGCTGACATCGGCAGCGTTGCCCCGACGAAAGCAAGTATTCGCGAACACCATAATCGCGAACACCAGCACTTCTTATCAGCTTACCGCTTCCGGTGTTTGTAATATTCGCAAGATTTTTTCAGTGCGCGAACAATGAAAAAAGGACAGGGTAGACAGAAAGAGCGCTGTTCAGCACTCTTTCTGTCTAGCCTGACCTTTTTCAATTGTTCGCGCGCTCAAACAATCTTGCAAATATGACTACGCACCAACTAGCCCAAGCTTCCACTCTTGGTAATATTCGTGTTGCTATTGGCATCGTTACGTGTTGTTATTGGCATCGTTGTACAGAACTTGTCTTATAAAACATACGCATGTGGCTGTTTAACGTATGTATGTACGTGCATTTGTGCATAGCCTTAGTGCCACTTCACAACGTTTCGCTCAACAAGAGAAATCTCAATACAGTCACCTTCCATAAAAATGCTTCGCGTAACATTGATCCCCTAGATAGGTGGGATGAACCAAATTTTATACTCTACTCTACTATACTCTGCTCTGATAGCGTGTATTATGACCCTGTGAGTACGCGGATTCGATTGCCACCTCGCTTAGAATATTTATTTTTCTCTTTCTGTCTCTCCGTTTCCCTCTTATGCTTTATATCTCCTTTCTCACTTTCTACCTGTATACTCGTCCGCTCATTAGAGTTATTCCATCCCAGGCTGGACGAATTGGGGAACGCGTTCTGGGAGCAAAGAAGCTGAACGGGGTGAAGAGGACAGACAGGTAGAGGAAAATGCCTGCTGGTTAGTTTCTTTTCACGCAGCCCAATGCAACGAAACGCTTGAACAGGCGGCTGCATTTCCGATGGAGGCGGAAATGTTGTAGGCCCGTGTGCTCAGATTTCGGTCCACGTTAAAGAACCCCAGGTGGTCGAAATTACCGGAGCCCTCCACTACGGCGTCTCTCATAATCATATGGTGGTTTTGGGACGTTAAACCCCACATATCAATCAAACGCTTGAACAGATCCGCTGTTTAAAAAAGAACTGGCGAAGCTTCCACAATGTGCCAAGCCGCGCAAGCCTTCAAAAATGAAAGCTGGACGAATGTGCATACTAATATCGTTCCTTTTAGCTTGTTTCTAGGCTTGGTGATGAGGGTTGCTCTAGGTTGCATCTAGGTAGTCGCGGAACTTTAGCTAGGTGATGCTTGGTTGCCCTTCACTGATTTTTAGCGCACAGAGGTTCGAGTTAAACAGTGAGACAAGACACGAAAGTGCAAACTCCAGAGACGGAGAGTCGCGCTAAACCCGTTCGTTCGTTTCTTACATCTACGGGCACGTAGTTGTATGCGTAGGCCTTACGTCGCTTCGGGGTCTTGTAACAGCCGCGCCAATGCCTTTCCAGTTTTTTATTTGGTTATTTGGTTGTTCCTTAGTGACCTCGCGCAGCCCACCGCGGGGGATTGGCCATGAAACGAGTGGTACCTTATTTTAGAGGTAATATTGTCTTGCAATCCGAATATGCTATATAGGAATGGATGGTTTACAAAGAGATTCAAGGGTACAATCAATGTTTTCAAAGAAATAATCACTAAAATATAAATAAGCGGTAAAAAATTGACAAAACTAACATTCTGTTCGTTTTGTCTCCCTTAAAAAATCTTGGATTAACTGCTGCCTTCTTTTTTAAAGGACCGGTGGCGAGGAATGGGACGTACCCAATATCCTGTGCATAATTGTACCAGCTTCGTGGTTAAAACATGAGTCTTGACGGTACAGTCATAAACCCTTCACACTAAAAGATTACGTGAAGGGCTCGCTTGAGTAAAGGTGATGGGGGCCCCTATAGTTGATTAGAGGGGGGGGGTGCTAAACTTTATTATATGCTCGTGCGTTTGTGCTGAGCAGAATACGAAGTCTGTTTAGATGGATCAGGTACGACGTTGCCGTTCGACATATTAATTCGTTTCTTTTTGTTGCGATAGCAACTTTAATTACAATCTCGGCTGATTTTTGCCGTCGCCGTCATTTCTAGATATGTACGTGTACTTTTATATGTAAAAAAGATATAAAAATTAATCAGTTAAAAAATATTTCAAAGCAACATACGGTGATTTTAACCAGCGACTCCTCACACCACAGCCCACTGCGCTAGCCAACGCAGCAACTTGATTTTTATTTTGTTTGTTGTTTATTTGTATTACCACAGCCACTTGTCATGCTTGTACCGGTAGTATAACGGCGACCTATTTGTATTGAACATTTAGTGATCGCGGCACGCTGATCTCAGAACAGCTTGCACGTATTTTCTATCACCCACACTTTTAAATATTCTTTCAAATCGAAAACTGCCCTTGAGACACACAAGAAAAAGTGGCCCTTTTCTGTTGTGCTCATGATGTACAAAAAAACAAAGAAAAAAATAAAATTATGAACACGTGACTCGCAATCACTAGACTGCGCTGTCGAATTCCGCAGCTAAATTTATATTTACACAGAGCTGGTCTGCCAGCCTCCACTCATTGTCCTGTTTGTGGGGTAATTGAGTCACCTGAACATTGCCTCATTTATTGTAACATATCCTCTGTCTTACGAAAAAACACTTTAGCTGCTGTTCGCCACCTTCTTGGAATAGATTTAAATGCTCAAAATGTGCTTTCTTTCGGGGCTTTGTCTCTTGGCCACAGCGACGAGAAGATTGTTGACGCAGTGCAAAAGTTCGTCAAAAGTTCAAAGAGGGTTAAGCGATGAAATCATTCTTCGGTAGATTTTGACATTTCCAAATTCACATTAAATCAAATACGATGCTTTATTGCATTACACATACAGATTATTTACAATTCAACCATCAAATTCGTCCTGTTGCATCTTTCATTTATTTCTCGTAAATAGATTAATCTTAACCTGTCATTAAGGAAGAAATTTATGAAAACTATCCGGTTCTTGGTCAATCCCCCAGCGTGGGTATGTGTCACATCATCAAGGATCTTGACTTGACTTGACCTGGCGTGGCTCACTAGGCGTCACACGCCACCGCGTGCCAGGAGACGCAAAGAGGTCATTTCATGTTCCACAGTTTAAAAGAATAAAAGGGAAATCAAACAGCGTCGGCTTTTGCATTGCGGGCATTTTCGGCGCGTTTCTCAAATGCAAACACGTAACAACTATGACGATTATTAGTTCACACTTGTCCAGTGTATATACCTATGCGTTCTTTACGAGCGTCCTTCTTTGTGCAGCAGCGGTGTGCTGAAAGCATAGAATTTCTTAGATATATTTTAGGAAACTCAATGGCCGAAAGTATAGAGCCTGTTGTCGTTCTACATGTGATACTATAATTTTTTGCTATCGCATTCATTGCTTGGCCTAGTGGCGAAACTGTGACTTTTCTGGATGTGGTAGACTTTGCTCCACCCCTCAACTCCACCTCTTAGGGGACCACCTTGCCCCTGCACGCATGCCAACGTTGACGCGCAATGATGTTCATCTCCTCATGAACATCATTGACGTGTCCGCCGAGAAAAGAAGCAGGGCAAAATGAGTGAGAAGACGATGCGAACGGGACACAAAAGGCAGTCTCTTTTTGTGGTATTTTAGTTTCGGTTCCATTAAGAGAACTAGTTCTCTGGCAACCAGGGGGCGCACTACCACGGTATATAATAAAGTCCCTGAAAAATAAAAAATAATAAAAAAAGTTTGTTTTTCAGGGACTTTAGTATACAACGCACTGTACATAGTAATAGAGTACCGTGGCCAAGTTTCCGCCTGGGGTGTCTAAAATTGGGTAGGGTAGGGTGTCTAGCCACTCTAGCCTGGGTCTCAGCTTCTCTCCTTCTCCTCCGACTGGCGCTACGGTCGCAGGGCCCTTTTGGGCTGCCATCGCGTCACGTTCCACGCACGATACATCACCTTTCACTCGTTAAATGCAAAGCCTGGGTGGGCGCAATGAAACCAGAATTCCGCAATACAGCGTGCCCAATAAACGTATCGTTGTTTTGGCATGACAAATCCTAATAAGTATTGCAAATTTCATGCTCGCAATGTGAAGTTTTGCACGAAATCATAGACTGAGGGCTATGGCGTCATCTTTTCAGGTTTCTGCGTAGACGAAGAAGACGAAGAAGGCTCGTTCGGTGAATGCTTGCGTTTAGTTGCTGAAGAATAACGACGTTGTCGCCACGATGGGAAAGGTAAGCGTTTGTGACCATGGCATGACACGTGCCATGAGCGATGCTGACGCTTTATTTGTACTATACCTCGTTAATTATTTTAGTTAATTTTGTATTTGAGCCCATCAACTTTATTTCAGGGAGGCTTTGCAAACGGATACCTGCAGACGAAGAGAGGAGCAGCAGCAGCGGCGACAACTGTAAATATTTCAACGTGTTTATATTCAGCGGTGAATCTGCGTTTTACTAACGTATAATGAATCGGTAGAAGACCTCCTATTCAAATTTCACATTCCAAGTGCACTTGTAGAGCACTCTCATTAGGCTCAATGAACTTTTCGGAATATTAAGGACATGCCAAGGGTAGCATTCTAACAATATTATAGCGTTTCGGATAAATTTGTACTCCATGAGGAATTATACTAATCTTATGAAATTAACTGTGCGAGTCACACAGCAGTGCATCGTTATGGACATTTCATTAAGAAATGTGTGTAATATAAAATGTTTGTCTTAGGAAGGATATGGTGAAGAAATACCAGTGTTATTTCACGTGTTTCTTTTTTTTCGTTTTTATGAACAGAGGAGCTGTTTAGTTCGGAAAAGCGTCCAGCCGTATGTATAGTATTGCCTAGCCAGGAGCGCGTAGTATAGTCATGTACAGTACGGTATAGCAAGGGGGTGCACATGGAAAGGAAAAACGGGGTGAGGAGGAGCGAAAGATGGAAGGGAGAGTAAAGCATAGCATAGCCTTTTGCATTGCGATAGCCAAGGGGGGTAAAAGGCTTGTGAGTGTGAAGAGGAGTGACGTGATGGTGAGAGGGAGGGAAAGTCGGGAGCTCCACCGTTTCTTTAGTCTTTGCTATGGGCGTGCTGAGTGTTGTGCTGAGGT
The DNA here is from genome assembly GCA_013436015.1 of Rhipicephalus annulatus. NCBI lineage: Eukaryota > Metazoa > Arthropoda > Arachnida > Ixodida > Ixodidae > Rhipicephalus > Rhipicephalus annulatus. Next base: position 34,137 of record WOVY01000678.1, read on the forward strand.
GAAGGGGACATGGGGGGGGGGGGGCGGGAGCTGGTCAAGACTTACCGTTGCAATCGAGCTTTTTTTTTGTGTGTGTGTGTGTGTGTGTGTGTGTGTGTGTGTGTGTGTGTGTGTTATAGCTGGGATTCTCATTGCATTGAGAATCAAATGTTTTTGGTGTGGGAACTTTATTGAGCTATAGCTTCTTATACCATCTACCAAGTGCGTGCCTGTTTGCCTCTCCTGGAATGCAGCGCACTCACACCGCTTCTCATCGTCTCGTGGAATAGTTCATTAGAAGATTATGTCTGAGCTTTTGCCTCCATTAACTCCATACCCAATCCACGTCACCACCGCGTCTTGGATACATTAACTGTCTCTATCTCAGTGACGACCATACCGATATTTTAATGTCGGGAAAGCGCACGGCATCGGCTATAGGGATATTGTTTTTTACGTTCAAACGAAAAAAAAAAGTCTGCAAAACTGCTAGCAATGCAAGGCAGTTTTTACCTTCAAGTCTATCTATACGAGCCACGCTTCAATGAAGAGACCGCTGACAATGATGAAATATACTGTTTAGCAAGCCGAAAGGTGAACTTTGCTCGCCTGTCTGACTGTAAGTGCAGAGTTGCTGAAAGAAGGATAAAGAACAATTTAATCGACTGAGAACGTCAATCTCATTTGAGGCGTGCTTCTGACGCTGCGGCTTGTTATGCGTTACTGTATGATCCTCGATCATTGATTGATTGTTGATTGATGCGAATTCGTCACACAGGGGATTGCCTTCGTGCTCTTGCTCCTCCTAAACGTCGAGGGCTACTTCTATGGTGCCTACCAGATGATTCACTACCTGAGCTTCTCTTACCTGCTCAACGGGTGCTTCTTCATTCTGCACGCTCTTATAGGAGAAATGGAACCCACGAAGAGATATGTGAGTATCTTCGACGAAACGCATTCGCCGGCAGAGTAAAATTGGCTGTGCCGCGGAGCGTTGCTATATGTTCAGGTCAAATGAAAAGATTCTTATCTGAAAGTGGCATGCTCCTTTAGAACTTACGAGCTAGGGTCGTCATCATCATCAGTGTCATTACATCAATTTAGTCCATTAACGGAAAAGATGCGATGGTATAATATGAAAACAGGTGATTGTGATGTGGCGGTATGTATAAGGAATGCTTTATCCTGGAAAAATACGGCTGTGTAAGCGTGAAAAGACCGGGATAACTGTTTCGTTCTGTGTAGCTATTTGCGAGTATGGTAGAGACCACCTTGCTAAAAACGACGTTCGATGATATCATTCAAAAATGCGGAGTCGGTTTCCTCTTTGTGTCTTCTTTGTGTTCTTTGCCCGCACACTGTATTTCATAATTAATACCTATAAACTAGCCCACCTCTGCGTTATTCGCTCTTTTCATCCCTCATTACCAGTGACTTTCTTTATTTGCAGCTCATGACATACTATGGAAGTGGAGCGCTAATGTACCTAGTCAACGGTTTCATCTGCCTTTCGTACCAAAACAATGAACTCGGGACTGTGGCCATATTGGTACGTTTCGTTTAGGCACGACATGTCTGTAGCCGCATTATACGACCTTGCCCCGCCGCGGTGGTCTAGTTGCTAAGGTACTCGGCTGCTGACCCGCAGGTCACGGTTTCGATTCCCGGCTGCGGTGGCTGCATTTCCGATGGAGGCGGAAATGTTGTAGGCCCATGTGCTCAGATTCGGGTGCACGTTAAAGAACCCCAGGTGGTCGAAATTTCCGGAGCCCTTCACTACGGCGTCTCTCATAATCATATGGTGGTTTTGGGGCGTTAAAACCCACAAATCAATCATTTATTTGGTCAACATGGAGTTTTATTTTGGTCAACAATGAGCAGTGAATGTTGTATTAGTATCGAATAAGATCAATAACACGCTCCTGAAAGGTAGATGACAAGACGATGGTGACGATGTCCCGGGGGACAAGAGTGGCGATGTGGGCTTGTTGGTGAAACATTTGAAAGAAATTTATGTAGCGCGAGGCGAAAAAACGAACACATGAAAGAATAGACTGAGAAGACAGAGCGCTACTATCAACAACATGTTTATTTTCGACCTCCAAGCTGCTTTTAAGCCATAATCGTCAGGCGAACAAGCAGATAAGCACGTGTAATTGAGATACATGCACGACAATGCCATCTACCTACAAGAAAAAAACGATAAATAGGACCACAAAAAAACCTCACAGAAAAAATTACGTATCACTGCGTACGCAGGAACGCCAGTTCCTTGGGTGACAAGGCAATTGAAGGCTTGCTAATACATACATCTCCAAGAGCATCAATAAGTTCAGCTTCTATGATCAACCGAGTCATCTCATCCTTATGCCGACCAACAATGATTGTACTCTGGAACAAAGGCCGGCAGCGACACGCGTGAATATGAAGAGCGAGAAAACCTTCTGGCGGCAGTTTATTCGCCTTGTAGTTGTGTTCTCTCAATCGCTCATTCACACACCTACTGTTTTGGCCGACATATTTTTTCCCACATGTGAACAGAATAAGATAAATGACGAACGAAATGCACTCCACAAATTTGTGTGTATGCCTTTTTGTGCACAACACCCTTTCCCCACGTGACGGATTCGTCAGCACGCACAATTTCCCAAGTTTATCACGTACTGAAAATAGCACCCTAATATTGTCCCGAAGTGCCACTTTTTTAAGATTATGTGACAGCTGGTGAACGTATGGAATTACGGCCGTGCGTCTTGATTTTGCCGGTGAATCGACATGAACATTAGATTGGCTTGACTTTGCACGAATCCTTTTCAACTCTTTTTCCGCAACTGAAACTAAAACATGATCCGGATAGCCCGATCCTTGCAAACGTGTGATCTGATTATGGAAACTATGCTTCATAAGATGCGCACATGACTTGTTCAATGCGTTTTTGAGGCAAGTCGTCGCGATGGCTCTCTTGGTTAGTTTGGAATGACCAGAATGAAATGGGAGTAAAGGTTTCTGAGCACGCAGATGATAGCACCATCATAGCAGTTTGTCAGAACACTGAACACTGAAATCTAAAAACCTTATTTGTCCGTCGCTAGGCCATTCTACTGTCACTTCAAGGGGCTTAAGACCATCACGAAACACATTCAACACACTAGTGCTCTCACTTTGGAAATTTTCCCCCGAGCTGTCAATGAAAATAATAAAATCATCTACATATCGGAACACTTTCTTGGCCGTCGTATCTGCGAGACGATATGCCACAATTCTATCAAGTTCTGCCAGAAACAGATTGCTCAAGACAGGCGCGATGCAAGAGCCGATACATATACCCTGCTTTTGCAAAAGGTTATCATTGTTCCATTTAATGAACGTCGAAGTAAGATAAAATTCCAACAAGGTAATAAAATTATCAGCGGATATACCTGACTCAGACGAAAACTTAACAGCACCAAATTCATCAATGCTACTTTCAACACATTTTAGCATTTGTGGATGGGGGAGGGAATAGTACAGGTCTGTCACGTCAATTGAGAAGGCTCTTAGCCCTTCATTTTCATGAGCTTCCATGAACCTTAAAATACTATCAGAAATCTTAACTAAAAACGGATCTCGGACTTCGAGAAGATTGAGTTTGTCTAACAAAAAAGCAGCGAGTTCTTTTTGCCAAGTACCTATTTCCGAGACTATTACACGAAAAGGAGTGTTAACTTTGTGACTTTTTGCATTAAAAAATACATCGAGGCTATTATTCTTACTTTTTTGAAAACTTTTTAGAGTTCCAACTACGTTCATGTTTTTGCACAATAGGATAGCCTTTGCTTTTACTTTGTTCAACGATACGCCCCCAGCGAGCGCGCTGAAAGCAATACGCAGGTGGAATGACAAGGGCGCAAGATATTTTTTTCTTCGAACGCGCAGTTTATCCTCAGTGTGATCGCGAAGGGGAAGGTGGCGACATCCCACGGTGGTTGCGGTAACTATGCAGCACATGATGCTCAAATCAACCAGTGTCCGTAAATTTTGGGTTTACGGCTCGATAATATGGGTTTATGGCATTTGTCAAGAGAAGGAGCGATGTCGAGCTGGCTGCGTGCTGCGTTACAATCTTTGGCTTATGTGTTCTAAGGAGCCTCAACTGGGTAAAAAATAACTACAATATTTGTTTGCAAATAGAGGCGTACTTTCATTATAAAATGCACTAAAGTCGCGAAATCGTTAGGAAAACGATAGATACAGGTAATACCATGGTTTAGGAATGAGGACCTTGGAGACCATCATTTAAACATTTAAGAAGCAGAAGCATATACATGCTACAATATAGAGAAAGTCGAGATTTGAAAAAAACATATCGGTATAGTGGCGTTCAGAATGACACAAATCTGGACAGCGATTCTGAACCAAGGGCGATTTCGTTTCACATCAGTTGTCCTTGAACGCATGCTTCATAAAATAAAAGAAAGGACAAGACGTTTTTAACGACGTAGCATCAAAGAGCTCGTTTTGCAGAAATTATGGTTGCGGATGAAAGATCAGCTTGTATTTTTACAGTGTTTACCAAAACATACTTAGCTCCTAATAGGTAAAAATTAATCATAATGTCTGCTCAAGCGGCCAGACATTTAACCTACCAAGCTTCGGGAAATATTGTCGAGCCAATGTCTAAAAATACGACAAATACACTTTGAAAATTCGTGATGTCACGCTTGCAGATTTTGGCGCGAAATGTAGAAATGGTTCTGGCACTTTAATTTTCTCCTCTAACAATGAACTTATTATGGTGAAATTATCGACACTAGAGTTCTCAGAGAATACTCTATCCATATATAAACCAATTGCTTGTTTCACTTTAGTGTTCCTTTAAGGCATGTAATGTAGCGTGCCCGTAGCCTAGAATTGCACCACGCGTCAAAACATAACGAGTGGTCGGCCCTCAAATTAGAAAGCGCGTAACAATAATTATCATTATCAGCAGCAGCATCAACAAAGTGTGTAGCTGCGCGTTGATATGCTGAGGTGTACTGGTGATGGAGTAAAAACCTTTCGCAGGATAAGAGCTGACGTGAAGAATCAAACACATCAGGAAAATGCTCGATTTGTGAGAATTCGATACCAGACCTGCGTTTTGCCGTGTGTTTTTCACGGGACCGCTGACGACGCTGACGAACGCTAGAAGGACGTAATGTCGGTGCTGCCCGAAAACAAATTTTATATGGTATATATCGCAGTTTATAAAAAAAATATACAGCATATCCATGGAGTAAGTGATGATGAGTGGAGCGAAACGTCCATCCGTCCGTCCGGCTGTCTGTCTATCTAGCTGTCCGTCCACTCATATCACCCTAGAGCACGCATCGGACACACGGATGAATGCTTCGCCGCACTCATCACCATTCACTATGCGTGAATGTGCTGTGAATTTCTTGTCATAACAGTGCCACCTATCCTCTTTGATTTTCGTCTGTAGAAAATCCACTAACGCCATTTAGTGAGCAATTATTAAACTATAGGTGGCTACGTTCCTATTATACATACAAAAGGAGGAGGGAATGACCCACACCCTAAGTAGCTTCGCCCCTAATAAGTTGGTCTGACTCTCCCAACGTGGCAGCTGCCCGCTGCGCGTTGAGTCGTGCACCTCAGGACTAACAACAAAGTTGCGCATCCATCTATATACGTTAGCACTTGTATAATAAGTTAACACGTTAGCACTTTCTCTTGATATCGAAACTAAACGTGTGTGTGTGTGTGTGTGTGTGTGTGTGTGTGTGTGTGTGTGTGTGTGTGTGTGTGTGTGTGTGTGTGTGTGTGTGTGTGTGTGTGTGTGTGTGTGTGTGTGTGTGTGTGTGTGTGTGTGTGTGTGTGTGTGTGTGTGTGTGTGTGTGTGTGTGTGTGTGTTTATTTTAAATGCGTTGTCATTGAATGCGGAAAGTCCGAACACAATGACGAAGTGGGATGCGAGCCAGTGGTCTTGGGCTAAACGTTGACGAGGGTGGTAGCAGTGGCCTCTCTGATGTCGAAGCCCATTTCTTCACCAGGAGCCGTGTAGCCAGGCATGTCGGGCTGTCGTTCTAACCAGCGATGCAACAGGAAATCTTGAGCAGCCTGTTTGCCGCTGCGAACTTTGACAAGGCGCCATTTGAAATAGTGACAAGTTTTTTTTTTTTTTAAAGAAAGGCGGGGGGGGGGGGGGGGCAGGGATGGGTTCTCGCGCAAGCATTGCGGATGCAATGGTTCATGTACTCAGGGAAAACGGAGCAGTGGGGCTATCGTTGTCAGTCGCAAGGTGTGCGTGTGTGTGTTTTAAGGTACCGTTGTTAAAGCTATATTTTTCCAGGCACCTCAACTCTCTTTTTTTGATGTTCTCGATACCGGTGTTTACATTTAGAGCAACCAGCCAAAATATTTAAAGTTATTCTCAGTACTTCATTAAAAGGAATACGCTAAATGACGTACGTGGGTGTGATACGAGGCGGCAGTGTAATTTATCGAAGCGTTCTGTGTTTTTTTTTAGATTCTTACGATGCTCCAAGGTGGCCTCATGGCAGCCATGTGCTTTTTTTGAAGATGCACCTCCCTCGCTCCGATGACAGGCTTCACATGTGTGCAAGGCAGCCTCTCGCCGAGACGTCGGCTTCATGTGAAGTGAGAGCTCGCTGGCAGCTATTGAGGAAACTATAAAGTAACTGTGACAAACTTGGGGGGACCTCTTTGTTTCGTAGCTAAAAATATCAATGAGAGCTAACAGACAGTGTTTCAAGGGAAATTATAGGGGATGTTATTAGCAACAAATGTAATGCAATTGTGTGTAAAGAAAATTGGATGAAAAGATATAACTTGCTGCTCTTGTCTCTTAGCTCTCAGTTATACTGTATCTAACAAAAAAACGAGCCCGTAAATTTCTTTTGACAAATTATTTACATTCTACTGGAATGAATTCATTCATGCCAGTAATTCTGTCTCTTGGAGACTATATTTCTAGGTTCACCATTGCAAAAGCTTGCGTGGCTGTGCGTAATTACCTGAATGAAACCAAAGAACTAACAAACTAATCTATACCATTATCATTGCACGTCGGTACATGCATAACTTTTATCTGATGTGTACTTTTTTTCGAAAAATGAGGTTGAATTCATTTATATTTATTACTAATGAAAAAAGCTTTATGATTTGTGCTGTTGAGCGAGCATCAAAATTTCATTCGAAAGTTTGTAATGTTTTTAATCAATGTCAGTCTGTTGATGACTGAGCGCTACCCTACCACAACATGAACAGAGAGGAGAAAGAAAAGGCAGACAAAATAATAAGGATGGCGTATAAAGCGGCTCTGCCACTACCACAAAGCACTTCAACTGCGAAGCTATTAGCGCTCGGACTTCACAATACATTTGATGAGTTGGCTGAAGTGTAAGCAACCACCCAGATCAACCACCTGATACAGACGCCAATTGGCAGAAAACTTATTCAGAGGATCGACCTCGGTGAATAAGTACAGGCACGTGGAAGAGCTAAGGAATCGTCGTGTTCAGTCGGAGCCTGGTACAAGATATGTCCCTTACCGAAGAACAGGGACCCAGTTCTAAATGCTGGAAAACGTAAAGCAAGAACCGCTTACATAGATAAAAAAGTGCCGCCATATCCACGAAGTGAATGATGATGAGTGGGCGAAGCTCCGGAGGTAAGCCTGGTAAACCATGAATCCTCCGTACATTTTGCCCACTCGATTTTATTACAACGCTCCCCCTAGCGGACGTCGCCACACTAAATCGAACGATTGCCTTCCACCAATGACACGAGCCATATATGACATCATTCCTATTTTATAACATCTCCCATCTTTCGTCATCAGCTACAAGCACCGCCATCTACTGAACACTGCAAGAACTAAACGAGAGGTGGCTACATGCAGGGGACGGTACCGCCATCTAGTGAACACTGCAAGAACTAAACGAGAAGTGGCTACATACAGGGGACGCACAACCCACGCCTTAAGGAGCTTCGCTCCTAAAAGACCAAGTATTTGAATACGGCGAGATTTACAGACGCTGCACCATATCAGGCAAATGCAAAGAACATGGTGGCCGTGGTCACCGACTGAAAAGGAAACGTTACAAGTTGTGCTTCCATAGCCCAAGCCTCTATCACAGAAGCGAAGGAGATAGCGATCGCGCTGGCAATCAAGGAGGGCAGGGAGCGAAAAGCCCCGCTGACATTAATCACGGATTCGAAGGCTGCATGTAGGAATTACGAAAAAGGTAAAATATGTATTAAGGCCTTCCAAATTCTAACCAAGGCTCATAAAGACTTTCCAATTGAATACACCCAAACCATTGTCTGGGCGCCAGGACACGAGGGTGTCACCGGGAACCAGTTTGCGGATGAGGCGGCTCGAGGCTTCACAAATCACCGAGCATCCTTGCACACTGCAATAGAGGATCCGATGCCCCTAGACCCTAACTTTGGTACAATTCTTCAGTATTACACGGACAATAGAAAGCTGTATTCATCACCACATAAGAACCTCACAACAATGGAATCGGTGGCATTACGCAGAATCCAAACACATATACGAACTTACACAGGCTATACATGTATTCTACCCCACAGCCTACAGAGATACATGTCCGTGGTGTGGGGCAACACCAACTCTGTTTCACATTCACGTGGGAGTGTACGCATCACAGTGAAGAACACCACAACATGAATAACATAGAGGAACGATGGGAGGCACTGCTGTCCAGCTCGACCATTTTGATCAGCGCTGGCTGGTCCAATGGGTAGAGAGGATGGCTAGGGCCAGCGGAGCCCTAGAATAGGTGCCCGACCATTTGAAATGCTCCGCGTTATGCGCAAATAAAGTTTTTTTCACTCTCTCTATTTTATTCTACGACATTCATTACTCTAAAACTCCGTAAAACTTTATAAGACCACCCAGTCTTCTCCGATCCCCCACTGTGGGTATGAAACACAATAGAAGACAGGACGGTCGCGTCGGACGCGACGCGAGAGGACGTGTGGCCCGTCAGCTCCGTCAACCGTTAAATACTTTCGTGGAACCAAAGCCTTGCCCAATGAAAATGGTTTCATCGTGTTTCTAACTTCACGAGGGACTAGTTGAGACCACATTTATGCAGGTGGGACCAGTTTTAGAATTTCCACGCCAACTTGACGATCTGCCGTTCGGTCGCGGAGCTAAGCCTACTTAACGAGAGACGTGGCGCGGCTGCTCGCCGGCGTCTCCATCCACTTTGGATATCGTAACTGTTAGCACGTCCCGTATCGCAGTGAGCTTTGCTAATACGAATGGGAGCAGTGCCTCTGATACGTGTAAGCAGATATGTTGAGTTTCAGGTAGCGTGGGGCATACGAGACTGGTGCGCAGAACGGAGTTATCGATAGCTGCGTCTAGGTATACCGCTAGTGATTTGTCGATGGTAGTGACGACGCCCTCCTGCGCCACTTGTCGAGTGGATAGTCGCAGGCAGGTCAGTGGTTGGTTATCGCTGGCCTGTGCCTTGAGCCATGGTGGAACTTCTGCCAAGGGTGCGTCAGGCTGTGACAGCGTTGAATTATAGTAGCGAGCAAGAGCTGCCGCCGCAGGTACAGCTTAACTGTTTAAATAGCGAGCGACTCGACGCTGGTGTACAATTTTGCGATGGTGTTGAGCTGCGCTTACGCCTGGAGGGTCGCGATAGGTGTTACACGAGGAAGGCATGTAATCGCCCTCGTGGAATCTCTGTTGACGGTTTCGAGCAAGTCCCAGTCTCTCAATGTCAGTCCTTAAAACTTAGCTTGATAAATGAGCCAAGGTTGTATGATTGATAACACCAAAATACGGGTCAGAACAGGCACCTCTGGGCTTTTGCGAGATGCGACGAATGAGATGGAGGGTATTAGCACTCTTCCGACGAGCAGAGCGAACCCACGCATTCGCAGAGACAGATGCGTCCAGTTCGACCCCGAGCACACGGATTGTGGATACAGGGGTGAGAGTGTGGCCATTTAGGCTCAAACAAATCGGCGTCTGCAGGAGGCAACGGCGACCTCGTGTGTTGGTGATAGACATGAATGCAGTCTTCGTGGCAGATAGTGTTAGTCCTATGCGCGCACACCAGTCCGACGCCTTATCAGGAGCACTCTGGAGTGCCTCCTGCTGGCATTGCAGGTCTGAATGTAGTGTCCACACAGACAAATCATCCGCATACAGGAGGAAGAAGGTGTCTGGAAGGCATGCTAGTTGTCACGCGAGGGGCAACAGGGCAAGATTGAAGAGTATCGGGGCCCGCACCGAACACTGCGGTACACCCCGCTTCATTACAAAGTGCCCGCTTCGTTCCTTACCTACTCGGATGCATAAGGTACGGTGTGTCAGAAAAGACACCACAATGTCGCAGACGCGATGCGGAAATAGAAGTCATTGCATTATGCGAATGATCGCAGAGTGGCTGACGAAATCGTAGCCCTTATGAACGTCTATGACGAGAAGGGTTTGAATGCTGCTTGATCTTCTTCCCACAAGCACCATCGACGTCAAATGATCTGGGCCATCTTCCGTGCCCAGATGCAGTCGAAAGCCAATCTGGGCCGGATGGTACCAGGCGTGCTTTTCCAGCCACCAGGAGATGTGCGACGCCAACATGCGTTCAAGAAGCTTGCACAACGTACATGTTAAAGCAATTGGCCGAAGATTAGCTCGGGTGCTTTCCAGGCTTTGGTATCGGCACAACTTCGGCATGCTTCCACGATTCAGGCAGCTCTCCGGTCGTCCAGATGGCGTTAAGCGTGTCCAGTAGCCACTGCAGTGCAGGGCCATCCATGTTTTTGAACACTTGAAAGGAGATCCCGGATGCGACCCCACGCCAATGCAGTGGGCGTAAATTCAAGTATCGTTGGCGAAGACGACGCCCCTACTGAAAATGAATGCCTTCAGACATTTATTCGCCTTCGTCAGCAACGACAGGCAAAACAAGATGTCTGCAAAAGTAAATGCCTCCCCCCCCCCCTTCCTGCAACAAGCGCGTTTGACCGACGCCGCCTCAGCAAAGGACGTCAGTGTTCTACCTTCGTCTCAACGCAACACGCTCGCGCGATGGCGACCGGCTCAGACGCCTAGCGTGCGCTCTGATGACATGATAATTGTGCTCAAGCCGCGTACTACGTTAAGCATTCGGAAAGTGTCCCGCCACGAGGACGCTGGCACCGCAATGGCGGCCACATCACTGGAGTCTCTGCCGGGGACTTGAATGTGTGGCCTGTTTGGGAACAAAATGTTTTGGTGTGCACTACCCAAATCGTGCGTGTCGTCGATCAACTCATCAAGGAATTCGACTTGCGACTGGGAGAGTCGTCGTATACCCATTTATAGGTCATCTGAAAATGAACAGGGACACTTGCCGCGGCGTCATCTTTGTCCGCGAAGATGAAACATCGGAGTCCCTCAAGTCCAAGCTATACTGACGCGAAGGTGAAAGTGCATTCGTCCGGAAGCACGGGTAATCTTCTGTGGCGGTGGTCACCTTCGTTTGGAGGAAGCTACCACGCTACATCAACTACAATCTTGAGTGCGTTATGGTGCGACGTTACAAGAAGACTATTCCCACATGCTAAAAATGCGGCACGGTTCGCCACTGGGTCGACAACTGCCCCAACCCGGAAACGGCCGCTGTCACCTGTGCAGTAAAACCACGGAAGACGCTTCCAGTGCCGCGGCTGAACACGAATGTCAGCTAATAAGCCTCATCTGCGGAGAGAGGTCATCTTACTCTATCCGCTGCATGCAAGGGGAAATTTCGGCATGCCCGAAAGTCTGCACGACCACACCACCGGCAACCTGACCACGACCAGCAGCAGGCACAACTTAGCAAAGGCGGTAAAGAACCTCCTGAAAACAACGACACAGGTGCCCGTCCTCGGAACTAACCGAAGAAACCTCGACAGCAGCCGACATCTGAGACCGGGGTGCCACAACAACTGCATGCTGCCATCTATGAACCCAGGTGAATTCCCTCCGCTGGAACAGCAGCAACACAAACAGGTCAGCGGCTGGGCAGGGGTCACCTCCCATACTGCCAACCTTCCCCACCCTACACCTCTCGAACTCGAAATGCGTAAAAAGATAGGGCTCCTTAAAAAGCAAAATGCGCAACTATCAGCAAAAATTCAGGTCCTAGAGGAAGGCGCGCCTTATAACTCTTGTCTAGTGTCTAACATGAAAGACCTCGAAGACACGGTCCCTGAGTGCTCGGCCAGCACGTCTGTGTCCCATCCCCAAACAAGCACAAGTGCTAGAACTCTCGCCGATCATGAGCGGCGCCTCACTAACATTGAAAATAAGCTTCAAGTCATAACGGAGCAGCTGGCGCACATTCCTGTTATGATCCAGCAGGTAACTCTGCAGGTGACACATCAGCTCACTACACAACTTAAGCAATGGCTCCTTGCCTACCCACGAGCAACACGTCGCGCACGCTCAACCCGGGCATCATATCGCGCTAGTAAGCTCGCTCGCTCGGACAACACACGACACTGCCCCAAGAAGCACCGAACTCGAAACAGCCGACTGGCAGTCTTCTCCGCCTTTATCGAGCCCCTAGATCAATACCCTTCAAGAATAATAGTGCATGATGGCATCGACACAGCAGAAGACAAAAAAAATTAGACCAACAACTCGAAATTGTCCAGTGGAATCGCAGGGGCTTTCGCGACCGCAAAAAGCGCGGGCACTTGCAACTCTACTTTCAAAATTTGGGAACATCCCCGGCGGTCATCACGCTGCAAGAACCCGGACTAGAGGCTAAAATGACTGGGTATAATACGTTTCAGAATGAGCCACCCACTTGCATTTCAGTCCAGAAAACTTACACGGCTCAGAACATTGATTTAGAGTTGACAACATCCACAAAATTACAACATGGTTACGATTCTTCCGCTCAGGCGTGCAGACCCTGCAACGCACATACTAAAGATCTACTGCGCCCCCTCATCAGCAGCAAGTTACGTTTACAGAAATATTCACACGTGCACTCGAGGTGCCAGGCACCAACTAACTTGTTATCTTGGGAGATTTTAATGCGCACAGTCAACACTGGGGCTATGTACGGGAAGCGGCTCGAGGGCGTAAGCTTTCTGACGCTCTTCACTGACCCAACATACCCAACACGTATTGGCAACTCCGTTCAGAGAGTAAAGTGACCCGACCTTACTTTGGTTCGAAATACGAAGCAAGCCGCATGGGAAAACATGGGTGACACATTAGGCAGTGATCACTGCATCATCAAGCTCACTCTCATTGCCCGTGCAGCCAAGCGAAGACAGGGTCAAGCAAAAATCATGAACTGGCACGCCTTCCGCCTGCAACAAACACCCTGCATTATTCACACTGATGTCCATACCAGATGGGCCAACCAACTTCGACATTTGCAGAAACAGCGCACCCACTATTTACACACCACCGAAACCATCCCTGCGATAGATCCATACTTGTTGCAGCTATGGGAGGCACGTCGTAGCCTAGCTCGGCAATGGAAAAAACAAGAACTCAACCGTAAACACAAACTCCGCATTGCAGCGCTCACAGAAGAAGCTGCAGCATATGCCGCCCAACTTGCGGACGCAAACTGGGTGGAAAAGTGCAACACTATTGCTTAACAGATGAATTCAAGGGACTCTTTCGAAGCCTCATCGACTCAGTCCAGAGCGGAAACGCAACGCCAACTCCGCCGCGCCTTGCATGGTTTCCAAGGCGCTACTAGCAGATACGCTGAGTGACAGATATCTCTGCCGAATTCGAAATCCGCAACGACCTGAATATCAATGCTCAGGCAAACCGAACTGGAGCCTCTCTTTTGAACTCTATGAGCTCAAAGTGGCACTTGGTAAGATGAAAAGGGGCACGGCGCCAGGCCGAGACAACATCATGGTAAAACTACTTGCTAATCTTCCCGATTCAGCGTACATGCACCTCCTCGATTATATCAACACCATCTGGAAAGGTCAACCCATCTCGAAAGACCGGAAGACCGCCCTGGTTACTTTTATACCAAAGTCGGGTAAACCTATCAACACTTATAACCTGCGTCCCATTTCATTCTGCACAGGAAATCTTATGGAAACCATGGCTTGAGAACACCTCTCGTGGTATCTATAGCGCACAGGTGCCTTTGCTGACACAATGTATGGCTTCCAACCACAAATATCGGCTGAAGACGTTTTACTACAATTCCACCGTGAAGTAATACAGCCTGAAACTATGCGCAGCAACGCTAAGGTCATCCTTACCCAAGACCTGAAAGGCGCCTTCGACCATGTGAAACATAGTGCTATACTAGCTCATCTAAACACCACAAACTGCGGTGAAATGACCTTTTCCTATATACTAGATTTCTTGTCTGATATGGAGGCCTATCTTCGCATTGAGGACGGTGAATACGGTCTCTATACCTCATGGGCACGAGAGGCACACCACAAGGACCGGTCCTTTCACCGCTACTTTTTAACATCGCCTTGATGTACCTTCCGATGGAGCTGGTTCGGATCTCAGGCATCTAACATGCGTTATATGCCGATGATATTTCAATATGGAGCACACGGGGAAATTTGGGAGAAATTGAGGCCAGTCTCCAACACGCTGCCTCCACTGTCGACTCATATGCGTCGCCATGCGGGCTTCAGTGCACCGCAGCTAAATCTGAATACATCCATATCAAAGCCAACCTGAAAGACAAAACACGCATCTGCCTGACCTTCTCTGGGGCACCCATTCGCGAGGCAGAAGAAATTAGAATCCTTGGCTTGTACATTTACAATCACCTCAAAATTGATACAACCATCGCCAAACTCGAAAAAGACCAGCGAACTAGTGGGACGGATGATTCACCGCATCTGAAATAAGCGCGGAAGACTGCATGCAAGGCAGAGATGCGCTTCGTCTCTCCCAGGCCTTCGTCACCAGCAGAGTCCTGTACTCCTTTCCCTATCTCCGGCTTACGATACACGATACCGAACGCATAGACGCAATAATACGGACGGTCACCAAATGGCCTCTAGGTCTCCCAATCACCATATCGGATGCGCGTTTGACCGCACTTGATGTGATCAACTCGGTGCAGGAACTCATCCGAAGCCCATCTAGTAAACCAATACGCTCGACTTGCGCAAACGCCTTCAGGGCGGCGTCTTCTCGCTCGTCTTTACATACAACACGAACTTCAAACAAAGGACACGCTCAGGGCACCGGAGCTTTGGGGGCACAAACTTTTTGTACAACCTCTGCTGAAAAACATGGACTCGGAGCTGCACCAGGGAAGACAGGAAGCGCAGACCGAACGCGCTGAAAACATGATATGGCAGTGACACAAGGGCTGACAGGGGTTTACTACGTGGACGTCGCCGGACCTGGACTGAGGGGTCACTATACTGCAGCAGTATTCCATAAGAAAACGCAGTTGGATGGCCTTTCCTTTAAAGCTCGCAACTCAACACAGGTGGAGGAGGTCGCCGCAGCATTAGATCTCTCGCACCGCGCTTGTAATATAGTCATTACCAATTCCCGAAAAGTTCAGTCACTACTTGACAGGAGAAATTTCACCCCCATTGCCTAATAAATTCTGCGTGCGAGCACGAGGTTCACCAAACATACCCCAAAACGCGTGGTATGGACCCCAGGTCATAAAGCATTTCGAGGGAACGACACCGCAGACGCGGCTGCCCGAGTGCTCATTCTCCGGTTACTTCATTCGAGCCCTATGAGCTAGACCTTCAACCACCGCTGCTCACGTACAAGGAAATTTTGCAATACTATCGCTCCCAGCATCGCCGGTATCCGCCCCCTGCCCAGGGTCCGGATAAGGTGGGAGAAAGAATTTTACACCGGCTCCAAACAAACACGTTGCTATGCCCCACGATATTACAATGGCCTCACAATCACAGGTAGGTGCAAGCACTGTGGGCAGACAGCCGATGTTTACCACATGGTGTGGGCCTGTCAGCTAAACACGGCCTACGCGAGAGGACTGGGAGGCGACGCTGCTTAGCTGCTCCGACCTTGGGGCCCAACAGGCCCTGATTGCCCGAACAAGGGCAGCGGTATTGTTCATTGACGTCCCGGACTGAGGAGGTCACCTAGTCTGTAAGGCCCTTTCGGGGGCTCAAACGCTCTCTTTTATAATAGCTTTTCACCACCATCACCACAATAGAAAGTGAACAAGAATATCAGTGGCTTTTAAAGGGATCCCCACTTATCATCATCAAGGTGCTCGTAAAACCAAAGGAAAATGATTTCTCCTTGGTGAGAGTGCACGCTCAATATGTTACATTTGGTTGCACTATTCGTGGCATAACCTGCTGGTGTAACCTGCGTAATGCCAGCATACGACACGCCAGACCCCTAATGTGCTCCGCTTTTAAAATGATGATGAACTCGGCACAAGAATCGGCTGGATGCCAGGGGTGGATCCAGCCACGAATTTTTTTCTTGGGGGAGGGGGGGGGGCGGTCACTTGCAGTAACACTGAAAAGGGGGCGTGGTCATTGTTTTTTTGGTTTTACTACCACCAAAACTCTCTCAGAGCATAAATACTGTTAATGTGTGCTCAAAGCGGTTCCACTCATTTGCCCTAATTGAGGATAGCAGATGAACGGCACGCACTGAAGAGAAGGGGGTGCTGACAGGGTTTGGGGGGGGGGGGCGATTGTTTTTACCGCCCCTTCTCTGGATCCGCCTCTGCTGGATGCACAGCGTTCCCATTAACTGTGGGCAATGTACGTGGAGCCCACAGATATCTGTATTTTAGTTCCTGGAATATACTGACCAGCATATTCAAGTCGCTGTTTCTGAATCATGGGACATCAATAGCGATTACTGAATTGCGAAAAAAAGTCGAGAGGTGGAAACTTCAAATGCAGCGCTAAAAGTCATACTAAAGTGAGCTAGAATGAGCTAAAGTGAGCCGCTGCCCCTGAAGAAGAAATATCCAGTAAGCAACTGTGCCCAATATATATGAGTAAATTTTCATGTACTTGTGTCCAGTACTTGGGGAGAGCGGCTTCCTGTTTTTCTTATCTGTGGATTTTTACATTCTTTGCATTATTCAGTGGAGAAATAGCCAAATTACAAAGCCAAGATAACGATGATCTGCAGAAATAATGAGCAGCTGAAAATTTTTAAATGCTGTGAAATGTATAACATTAAGAGCTTGTGGTAAACTCCCGAGTGTGTGCCAAGGTCAGCATCAGTAATAATTTCACACGCTCGTAAAAGGCGTGCGTGACGAAAGTAAAGGGCCCGAGAAAAGCAAAGAATCCAGTTTACAATTGATAGCCGCGCAACGTAAGCTTTGAAAAGTTTGCCATCGCTGCTTATCACTTGTAAAAGAATTTAAATGCATCTCATGTTTGCAGAGCATCCCTTGCATGCATCGAGTTCTGCATGCAGTTTAATCGCGCGAGTTACGCCAACAGAGTTTATGAAAAGAATGTTTTCTACAGCTTTATTCGCACGAGTACTGACGGTGTTCGGTGTGTTTCATTTAACATCAAATAATGAGCTAACAGTATAGCTGCATACACCATGCTACAGTGTGCTAGAATGTTACCTACGCACACCCCTACTAAAACGTTCCTTATTCGATGTCCAATAATTCCGTATGTTTCCGTAAGAATCGTACGGAAATATATGAAAAATATATAGGAAACATATGTATTCTTTATGGAAACATATGGAATTATTGGACTCGCATACGGAACATTTCAGTAGGGACATGTAGGCCAACGGCCTACGCACCTAGCTCCACGCTAGTTTTCTTTCTTTATTTTTATTGTCTTAGCGACATCAGCATCACCGTTTACACTGCCGAAATTCGCGTGTATTTTCGTCCTGTGCATGGGATAACAGCGCACAAAAAGCATGATTTCAGTTGCGCACCAACGCCTCCGTCAGGCAGTGCCTTACATTGAAGTCGCTGGTTGCGCCACCACACGTGTGACATGCCCAGCGTCAAGCAGGGGACCCTAGCAAACCCACTATTCTATTCTAGCTCACTTTAGCCATGCACCACGTAGCGGCCATGCTTTAACTTCATAACATCACGTTAGAGTGTACTAAAAGTGGTGCCACGTTATTCGCAAAAAATATTTTAACAAGAAAAAAAAAACACTGCCCAACCTTTAAATTTTAGCGGAGCGTTATAAACTTATAAAGGTTTATTGTTGTGAGAGGACTTTTTTGGGGCCAAAATAACATCAAGTTAAGAAAGACGTACGATAATCCAAGCTCAAGGATCAAGCAAGTAAGCAAGACAATCCAGAATCAGCGAATTGTTTGCCAGTGTTGTATATATGTATGGTTGCGTGAAGGTGTGTTGCTGTCAATTGTAATTTTAGACGGTTTCGTTGTAAGCGGTAATCCAAGAAAGAAAGCATTAAAATCCGTACTTATTAGCCCCGTTCACAGTGTCCTTACTGAAGAACTGCGAGTCACCAACGATACGCTTCGCCAGCGCTGGTGAGTTACAATTCTATAGTCCCGGCATGCCGGATTGCGCGTAATGGTAACGGATACATTTATAACGCCTTCACCTTTGCCTGTGGCCGACCTAACTAGCGTGCTTCCTTGCTTTTGACCTATCGCTACACACTGCGGTAATTGGCAGGCTTTTACGATGTCTCTACGCTTCGCTATGTTTCGAAACTTGACCACAATACAGTCTTGCGGGAGCGAGCTGCGTTTCGTTGCGTACGCGAATCATGTAGGTGTGCAGGTTCTGCTAGTCACTCCATAAATGCTAATTGCGTGCCTATTTGCGATGTGATCCTCAGAGAGTGGGGTTCGCGGTCATCGTCATGATGCTTCATACGTACCGGCTCACTGCCAACTTCGTCTCACTGCCATGGAGACATGCTCGGTTAACTTATATGCGTGTCAAACGCATGCATTATGTATTCCATTGGTGGGAGGGTTGGTATGTCGTGCAGTACAGTGCGAAAATGATTTTGCAGTTGATAACCACATTTTATGAGGCAGATTGGTGTAAAAGCAACCGAGATCAGTCGCATGAACGTTGTACAATTTGCAATGCAAGATAAAGTGTTTATGGCTTTCAGCGATGTGCTCCCTGTCTTGAATGTCTCATAAGTTTAGCCTCATAAGAATGTCTCATAATTCACAATTATGAAGGAATCGTTAACCTCTTCTATAGTTACCGAATCGCGGCCCATGTAGAGCGTTATTATTTACTGTACTTTAAAATACATAAATTGTGTTTGACACCATAAACTGCTTGTGAATAAACGAGGTAAATTACACTGTACCTCACAGACAAAATAGTAGAACTACTGCATGCAACAAATTAATTTACATTTGTTTACAAGTACTGGACATAATGCATTCTTTTATTTTGCTCTGGTGAAACAGTTATTAGTTAGACATTATCTCACAAAGCAAGCTGTTCAGGCGATTCATTCTATTTTATGGTACATCCAAATGAAGGAATATGCATTTTCACCATTTGTTGGATGCGGTGTGTGAGGCTGCCTTTCTGAGAAGCGTCTGAAAGCTTACCGTAACAGGTACAAATTACTCGCAGTAGACGTCTAAATCGGGAATTTTATCTTGCTTAAGAGAAAACATTAGTTTGGGAGCTTCTCAACACTACATATAGAAAAAGAAATTGTTTCTCTCTGAAACCACCGAAACACACTTTTTGAGGCTCCCAAGTTGCTCCAAGAATCCTGTTTTACTGCTTCAAAGCTGCTGCAAAACAGCATTATTCCTGCGTCTTGAGATGCTCCAAAAGACTAAAGCCCGCTTCCACCCCTGATTGTTGTACAAAATAACCCAAAGTTGGCTACAATGTTTGCTCTAGTCCTTGCACACTCTGAAAACAGATCTGTTGTCTTGTTGTGCACAGCCTTTTCTGACAGTCAGATCATTTTAAAGGAATGGTGCCGCCACATTTGTGGCTTGTGCGTTCTTTGCTGCTAGCGTTTCTATAGCTCTAGGAAGCATGATACACGCACCAAGATTCATTTGTTCTCTGTAAATATATTAATATTGCTTTTTATGTGGACAATTTTCGGCTGCGGT
Source organism: Rhipicephalus annulatus (assembly GCA_013436015.1). Classification (NCBI taxonomy): domain Eukaryota; kingdom Metazoa; phylum Arthropoda; class Arachnida; order Ixodida; family Ixodidae; genus Rhipicephalus; species Rhipicephalus annulatus. The sequence continues at coordinate 54,190 of WOVY01000678.1, forward strand.
TTTTGGGTGCCGAGTTGGGCTGTGACCGTAGCAGCATAAGTGTCTTCGTCATGTGATCACACGAGCCAGTGATTCACGTCGTCGTGCACATTATCATCTGCTCTCGCACACACACGTGCCACACGAGCTTCTGCAAAACCAATGTGCAGCACCTGTGATGCTTTGCTGGTATGTAGGTACCTGTCTCTGGAGGTCACTCACCCCCCTACAATAGACGTGCGCACGTAAAAGGGGTAAGAGAGAGCGGCCACTCCCATAGTCCCTTACAGGGGAAAGGGGAAATGCAAACACAGCCCCACACACAGGCATAATAAGGAGGGGGCCCTGCGACACAAAATCAGCCTCATACATTGACATAATAGGGAAATGGTGGGCTCGGTGAACCTTTGTTCCTCCTGAAAGAGAAACCTGCACACGCCTACGCTCACTACTGATCTAGCATGACGTCACAATGTTTGTTGCCCTTCTTACAGAGCTGCGGCAGTTCTGGACGCGCTTGCTATGGGCTTCGGTCGGGAGAATGAGCATTTACCTACACTTTGGAGATGAATTGAAATATGTTTGTGCATTCGCTCTGCGCGACCCTGTGGAGTGCCCTCGCATACAGAAGGAAACCCACAAGTGGCTTGTTATAGCATCACAATTTCATAGCACCACCCCTTTATGTGAACTCAACATAAAGCCCACATAACCATAAGTAAATGCACATTTAGAAGAAAACAGCTGTATTTTCTACACATAAAAACTTTATACTTTCTATTTGTATCAAGCTCATGCTATCGCAGCAGTTAGGAAGAGTAAGAAAACTGAAAGAACCGAAAGCTTTAAATCTGATGCATTGATGCATGAAAAAAAAGAGTGCTGACTGAGCTGCTTCTTTGTGCAGCTGGACAAGGCGCCATGGCCAGCAAGGTGATCCTCAAGAACACAACCAAGCTCAGCCTCAATGAACGGTGAGCCTTTACACAATGTGCGTTTTCCACTGCACAGCATGACGAACTAATCACAGCGAGTGGTTATTTTGCTGATAGTGTTGGAGGTGGTGCTACTAGGTCTGATGCCATGACTCTTTCTTAAATCTACCAATATGCCTTCTAGCCTGATTTATTGGGAAAGGAAAATTGGCATATGCTAAATTATTGACATTATATAGCACATACTGCTCATATAATGAAGCGTGCAGCATTCTACATGAAAAAAGTATCCTCCAGTACTAATACAAATGTGTGCTCTGGATATTGTGCAGTAGCAAAAGGAAGAAGCTAATGTTCATGTGCTTCATGGAATGCCTTGAAGGAAATGAAAGGCTGGTTATCATAAATGAATCAGTATATCTTGAAGATTGGCTGCTCAGCTTTTATAAAACAATATAAGTGAAATATGACTGCATTAAGAGCAATTAAAGTATTAATATGATAGGAGCCTCTGAGTTTTCTATTCTTAGCTTGTTACACTACTGAGAATCTAGGTTTTATAAAATTATAGCATCTAATTATGAGGATTTTATTAACTGAAGAAGACAGCAAGGCAGGACTCGTATACACACTGCTCACAGATTAAAATGTGGCATTAAAACTTTTAGTAATACAACTGTTATGCATAGTTGCTCAACATAGTAATGTCATGTTGCTACAAATCTGGTCTGTAACGGTAATATTGATTCTGAGGCAAATGTTAAGTTTAATATATATTGATACAACATGAACTCATGTTGGTGGAAACGTAGGTGGGTGCATTGCTTCGCTCTAAATTGTCGTTTTTAATCTGGGAGTACTGTACATGTATTAGCGGTAGACTCTACATGACTATAAACCGTAAACACCTCATTGGTCATGCGTACATAAGCTTCGGTCGATCTGCAGAAACCCCAGTGACCTGCCCCTATTACCAAATAGAGCGTATTCTTGTTTGAATCAAGGTTGTTTTTCTAAAGCCAAGTTTTAGCGTAGTAGTACTATTTTAACAGCTAAGTGGTTTTCCGGTAGACCCACTGCTGGGAAATGCGAGTGACAGCGATAAGTGCACAATTGAATGGCTGCAGCCATATTTTAATGCTTAAAGGGCTCCTACACCTCTTCACATTTTTTCGAACATTTCAAGTAAACATGCACGTCATGTTCAGAACGCACTCGCGGTCAACAATGCCACACATAGCAGTGCTACAAATTGCAGGCATATCACAGATACCAAAAAAAAAAATCCCATCTCCTCTCCAGGTCTTTCCAACTACCATAGTGGCATGCGCAATGTCAATATGTTTCATCTCTGATGTTGTATTCAAGTGCATAGGTCGGCACTTTGAGAGACTACTCGCTCATACTCACTCACCACAATTTTTTCAGCCTTCACCCTCACTCACGTTCATACCCACGTGTACTCCCACTCATAGGCCCTCACTCACATTCATACTCACGCCTACTCGCACTCATGAGTACTCACTAACGTTCATACTCCCTCCTCGTCACACTCAGAGTACTCACTCACGTTCATACTCACTCCTTCTCACACTCAAAGTACTCACCTTCATACTCACTCCTACTCACACTCCTGAGTACTCACTCACGTTCAAACTTACGCCAAATCACACTCTAGGCCCTCAATCACGTTCATACTCACGACTACTCACACTGATCAGTACTCAATCACCTTCATACTCACGCCAGCTAGCACTCATAGGCCCTCACTCACGTTCATACTCACAACTACTCACACTGATGAGTACTCACTCATGTTCATACTCACGCCTACTCACAGTCACTCACGTTCATACTCACACCTACTCACGACTACTCACACTCTTAGAGAAACACGGACTGCTGGGCGAGTTGGTAATTCATTTTAACTGAGGTGCGCGAAAAATTGAAGTACGAAAGGAAGACACCTCGAGACAGCACGCCGTGTCCAGGTGTCTCCTTTTTGTACTTCAATTTTTCGTGCACCTCAATTAATACTCATAGTTACTCACTCACATTCATACTCACGCCTGCTCAAGATCATAGGCCCTCACTCACCTCCGCACACACATAAGAATTCATCTTCATACTTATGCCTACCCATACTCAGGCGCACTCACCCACATACTTTTACAATCACATACTCATCATCATCATCACAGCAGGACAAAGGCCTCTCCCCTATTCCGCCAGTCAACTCGGTCCTTTGCTTGCTGTTGTCACTTCATACCCGCAAACTTCCTAATCTCATCTGCCCACCAAACGTTGTCTCCCCTTTTGCCGCTTTCCTTCTCTTGGAATTCACAAAATAACCGGCAAAAAACGAAAGTAATGAACAAGAACCTCGAAAGAAAACAGCGCTTCGAGATAGGTGGCAAGTGCACTTGAAGTTGGAAAAGGTATATACGTCTACTTAGGACAGGTAGTACCTGCGGAGCCGAACCACGAGACTGAAGTAACTAGAAGAATAAGAGTGTTGTGGAGAAGATTCAGCAAGCATTCTCAGCTCATGGCTGGTAGATTGTCACTATCCCCTCAAGACGAAGGTATATAACAAGTGCATCTTGCTGGTACTTACCTACTGAGCAGGAACCTGGAGGCTTACAAAGCGGGTTCAACTTAAATTGAGGACGACGCAGAGAGCGATGGAAAGGAAAATAGTAGTTGTAACCTTAAGAGTCAAGAGGAGAGCAGAGTGGATCAGGGAACAAACCGGGCTTAAGTATATTATAGTTGAAATCAAGAAGAAGAAATGGACATGGGCCGGGCATGTAGAGCGTAGGCAGGATAACAGCTGGTCATTAAGCATAACTGACCGGATTTCCAGAGAAAGCAAACGGGTTAGGGGGAGACAGTAAGTTAGGTGGGCAGATGAGATTAGGAAGTTCGCGCGTACATAATGGCAGCAGCAAGCACAGGGGCGAGTTGAGTGGCAGATCATGGGAGAGGCCTTTGTCCTGCACTGGACGTTGTCAGGCCGATGATGAATATTAACATTGAGGTAGCGTTACGAGTACTCAGGTTACTCAAGAAACAATCGAGCTGAACAATTGTCGCTTTCTTTAAAGGTCGGTAGGCTCCACAAACAGGCAATGACTCAGTGCAATTACGACGCACCTGCACATTTATTTGTGTGCCATGACGCATAGGAGACGCTGAGACATCGTTTAGAATCAGTAATGTGTTACAAGCACTCAAAACGCGCTTTCGTAGGCTACGACGCACGCGCGCGAAATAGAGACACTCTCGACAGCTTCAGTATACTACACGGCCCCCGCTATGATTACCCGCCAGAACCCAAGACATTGCCATGCCATCCGGCTCGGCCGCTTCGTTCGTTCCACTGCCCCTAGCCCCTTCTGACTGCACTAGCGGGACAGGCGGGCGCCGGGGCCTCGCCGCCACGTCGGCGCCGCGACTACCCCAGCCGCCCAGCCACTGCAAGGTGTTCTGTGGCCCGGCGCGACCGTCGAGACGGCGCCTCCCCTCTCTGCCTCGCCTTCAGATGGAATGCGTTGCGTACGGCAGTTTTGCATTCGAGAAATTGTGCGCATCTTCGCAGATGTTTTACTTCATATGTGGGTCACGCTCACGCGGAGACTTTGTTGGCTCCGTGCCGGCACTGACGTTTGCAGGAGGCCTTATTTATGAATCTGCGGACGCGGTTAATGTTCATTGGCAGTGTGTGTACGCAGGGTTATTGCGGACAGCCAAATGAAACGGTAATTAACGAGTTGCGATATGTGTGTTTTTGTACTAGCCCGCGTTATGTGAATGATAGAATAAATTATCAAGCGTGATTGGGCACTTATTGCACATTGTGTCTGCACTGTTGAAGGCATAATAAGCCGCCGAAAAGTGAAGCGAAGGTAAACATTGAAACGGCGATGCGAGCAGGGTCCGATTAGGCTATCGCATACTACACTATTGATGGCGAAGCTCAACCATCCTCCGAGCTTTTCTTTTTTCTTTCTTAATGGGGCACTGAGAAGGCGAAGTTTGCACGCAGCTTCACGCTTCAGAGGTCATGAGATCACTTAAGGTTTTCATTCAAGGCAACCTTCACTTGAGGGACAACGCAGAGATAGAAACTGCAAAATCGCTGCGCACAATGTGCTTTCTCTCGCGGGCCATTTCAGTATTTTTTTTTTTTTGTCGTTTGCGCAGTGCATTTCTTTTTTCTGAACCGGCTCGCACGGCGATTTTTGTTAAAGGGCTTCTGAAGACCTTGTTGTTTTACATGTGTTATCAGCGGGTTGCGTAGACTGAAGGCGCAAGAGGTAAGTGCAGCAAGAACGGTAGCTACAGGGACAGGCAGTTCAAAGTTATTCAGCCTAGAAAATTCAAATTACAATAAAATGGACGGCTACCCTCAACTCGAGTTTTGCGCGGTCACCTCGCCCCTTCCCATCTGATGTAGGATGGCTCCCCCAGTTTCCAAACTAACTGAAGGCTTTTACGTACAGGAAGCTTGCATGCCATAGTGCCCGTTATTTTCAAAGTATTGAGGACGCCGTTGCGATGGTTACAAATATTTATCACACTCATATTAACTCACTCATGTTCCTATTCGTTGCTACTCACACTCACAGCAACTCACTCACCTTCGCGGTCAAGTCTACTCACACTCATGAGTACTCACCGACGTTCGTACTTACTCCTACTCACTTTCAAGAGCTCTCACTCACTCCTAATCACACTCATAAATACTCACTCACGTTCATACTAATGAATACTCACACTCATCAGTACTCACTCATGTTCAAACTCCTACTCACACTCATGAGTACTCACTCACATTCATACTCTCTCCTCACACTCAGAGTACTCACTCACGTTCATACTCACTCCTACTCACACTCACAAGCTCTCACTCATTCCTACTCACACTGATGAATACTCACTCACGCTCATATCACGGATACTCACACTGATGAGTACTCACTCACGTTCAAGTTCACATCTACTCACACTCATGAGTACTCACGTTCATACTCACTCATACTCACACTCAAAGTACTCACTCACGTTCTTACTCACTCTTACTCACACTCACAATACTCACTCACGTTCATACTCAATTCTACTTACGCTCAGAGTACTCACTCACATTCATACTCACTCCTATTCACACTCAGAATACTCATTCACGTTCATACTCACTCCTACTCACACTCATGAGGACCCACTCACGTTCATACTCACTTCTACTCACACTGAAAGTACTCATTCACGTCCATACTCAATCTTACTCATACTCATCAGTACTCACTCATACTCACACTCACCACGTTCGAATGAGTATGAATGAGTGTGAGTTAGTGTGCTCATGAGTCAGTATGCCGATGCCGAGCTATGTTCAAGTGGGACTGTGATTGGTTGAACAAGGACCTATGCCTTCCGGTTCATCTGCAAGCAGCTGCCCATGACCTTTGTTGTTGTTCGTCATGTTGCTGTGATGTGCGTGCTTGTAAATCGCCAACTGCAGCCTGTAATGCAAGTGCTGGACATGTAGTATACGAGCCCAATCATGCCTAGTGCTCTGATGAGCTGTGCAAACAATCAACCACAGTGGGTAGCCAAGGAGCACGTTGTCGACAGAGTGGCCTTGACTGGAAGTGCATTAGATTTTACCATTATCACCGGCAGATCTGTACACAGGGATTAAAAACGTTATAGGAGCTAACACGGGAAGCGCTATACTCACGCAAAAGGGAAAGAGAGAAGAACACTACATGTATGAGAAGAATGTTAAGTGTCAAATACAAGACTATGCGAGAGTGAACGCATGTTGTTTTTTGATATTATATACGCACACCAGCATCACTCTGTCGACAGCATTTGTAAAAAGTGCTGGCAGCGTCAGCAGAGGCATGCTGAATTTCTATTCAGTGGGGTTCATAAAATCTTTCTATTTTGTATGGTAATATTTTTTTTCGGCGCTTAGCAGGCTACAGAGATGTTAAGTATGTGGCGCTGTATTTGTTTTAAGCAAATAAAGCTAGAAAAGAAAATAAACTTTTAATTGAAAGCATAATGTGAATTTGGGTTATTCAGAAGGAGCCATGAAAGTTTATGTCCACTCAGAAGCAATGTTGCTTTTTTGGAACAGGACAACTGAACATGTATGTGCCATAGCCCCAAATTGTTTTACTTGTTAACCCATGATAATTGTCAGTCGTATTTCTCATCTTAGTGGGGGCCCATATTGCAAGGATAGAAAAGGAATATGTGAATGAAGTTGGTTTCTAGACATTTCTATGAAGTTATCGTTTGCTACCTCTGGAGTTTTCTAGCCTTTCCCTTTCAAGAAAATATTTTCTATATTATACTCTTTTTATTATCTTATAGCAGTGGGGACATGTACATAGTAAACCATGAGCATAAATCTGTCCAAGCATCTGTTCAGAGGCCCCGCCACACTGGTCTAGTGGCTAAAGTAATCAACTGCTGACCCACAGGTCGCAGGATCAAATCCTGGCTGTGACGGCTGCATTTCCGATAGAGGCAGAAATGTTGTAGGCCTGTGTGCTCAGAATTGGGTGCACGTTGAAGAACCCCAGGTGGTCGAAATTTCCGGAGTCCTCCACTACGGCGTCTCTCATAATTATATGGCTGTTTCGGGACGTTAAACCCTACATATCAATCTGTCCATGTGTCTGTTCAGAGCACCATGCGGTAGAGGCCATGCCTGCAACATGCCTATATTGTGTCAAACTTATTCAGATGCTGGTTGAAGGAAAGTGTAAATTGGAGGGCTCGTATTATTTGTTAGACGCAATATTATTGAGAATGAAGATAACTGTTTTAGTTTGTTAGTTGTCAGATGCTGGTCGACATTTTTGACAGTGACTTTGGAGGCAATGCTTTCACTGGGTTTCAATGAACAATAAGTTTTTTTTTGTGTCTAAAAAGGGGGAGGGAAGGAATTCTGGATGAACTTTCTGCTAGAATCTGTGGCTTCTAGTAGTCTTGCTTAGGGAAGAATGTTTTACGCCCTCAAATGGTTAGAGTAACAGTAAACAAAAGTATTAAGGAATGAGGAAAGTGCCGCAATCACACTCTGACAGCATGGCTATTTCAACGTACTGTGTTTATGTTACTTAGTTTTGAATGGATAGGTGTTATTAAGAAACTACATGAGCACACACTGCTTGCATGATGTCTTGCCTAGCCAAGGTAGCAGATGAAAATGCAGAGTGTGCGTTATGCAGGCGCGGCCCTTTCTTGGGCATGTTCGAGCTACACGGCAAAGTGGGGCTTCTCTCGGTGCTCGAAAAAAACAGCCACAAATTAACGATGTAGTTTCGATCACAATAGTTGTGTAACGTAACTGCCTTTCTCGGTAAAGTGTGGCATGGAGCGTCTCGACTAGCTGTGCCCACACACCTATTTTACGTAATAATTAGGCTCCTACGAGTATTCAAATGCATTGAATATTCAAACGAATGTTACAGTATTCACTTTGTATATTGATTTCAGTTCAGTTCGAATTTTAATTATTGAAAATTTCGAGGCATTTGAAATAAACTAATAATTAACCGCATGTAACTGCCTGTAAAGGTGGTTTCACTGCAATGGAGGGGTGCTAAGCCGTGAAAACAACTACAAAAAAATTCGCACTGCCATCAAGCCCTACGTCAAGGCTAAACGGACATATTACCCTCATATCAGTTCATTATTCTTTAAGTTTAAAACCTTGTTATACCGGCTTATCTGCTCTAAGTGTAGTAAGTTTTAAAGTGTTGCGTATTATTTTTTACATGTTATCACTTCATTCTACTGAAAGTCAAATCCCACTGCTATTCAAAGTTGTTTCTACTTTCTTTGAACCAAGAGAATTGTATTTGCCTTGGCCTTGTCTAAAATTTTTAATAAATATTGTGTAGGTTGGTTAGGCCATGACAAATATGTCTATTTTTTTATAATATATATACTGTTTGAATCCGATTCGGAACAATTTGGCCAAAATCACTATTTGCACAGGCTTAGTAGGAATGCCTTGGTTCGTTGTTGAGCAAAGTGCTTCACAAGCCACTCTTGATATCCGCATTTACAGCTTGAGATGGGATAAATTATATTCGAAAGCCGTAGATCTATTGTGGGCCCAAAACGGAAGCACATACACAAGTATGAAAGCACTTCTGTATGTTTTCCTATTTCATGTTCCTCTTTTTATCCCAGCATGCACTGCTATATGCTATAGTGACTTCTTGTCATTGTCTTACCACTTACTCACTTACAGTGCATTCAGGTTTTTGAAACCATTGAAACCTTAAAAATGAACCATGTGTTTTAAGGCCCTTCAAGGTCTTGAAATCACTATTCCACCCTGAAAACACTCACTTAAAGTGATTTTATAATTATTGACAAACAAACTTGGATAGTATTTAATCAGGCAGGCTAACAATATCAAGAAAAGGCACTCTAAAATCTGGCTTGTCCAGCAGCACAATGGTATTGGAGTTTTCATACAAATTAGAATGTGACGTACAATTAGAATGTGACGTACAATTAGTATGTTTCATACAAGTTAGAATAAGAAGTTCCGGTCTTGGCATTGGGGACAATGTCTTTGGTTGTGTCTCAACTACTGGTATTGTCTGTAAGTGAAAATTCGAAATAAATAGAAATAATTACAGAAATAATTACGTTATGTCAGAGTGGGAATCGTATCCAGGACTTCTGAATGGCATTCTACCTCGGAGCCATGTGAGTGCTCGAAATTGTTTTGGAGAAAAACCCATAGGAATGTCATGCAGTTTGGGGAGTAGTGTCCTTAATGCATGTAATATTCCATGGCAGATTTGTAGAATAGCATGAGGTGTCAGAACTTCTGACCTGCACAAGAAGAGGTTGGTTTAAAGGCACAGCATTTACAAAGCACATGGGCATAATTAATCATCATTATCAGCAACACCATCAAGAAAAATGTGTAGCTGCACGGGTGTGTGTGTGTTACATTATGTACTTGTAGTGGGTACTTTGCAAACGCGCAAAAGAAAGACTTGTGGTGTTGTGGGCCTATTGCAACTGTACTCACTGAAGGCATTCTAGCATAGTTTGAAATGGACAGTCTTGCATGCACAGATATTTGTTTTCTTGTGACACCATGTCCACTGAGAAGCGAAGCCAGGTTAATGATTGACATGTGCACAAGGTCCAATTACGCTACCGCGTTTTACTCAGTAAAGTGAAGCCTGCTCAGTGATTTTGAAATGGTGTGTTCTGTGGGAATTGAGGCTGGCCCGCTGCCTTTGCGCGGGCTTTCCCGCCTTTCTCCAATTCTCATGTCCCGACATGTCTGCCCTCCTTTGCTGTCAGCCGCGCTGGGAAGGGCGGAGTGACGTTTAACTCCCTCACCCGGTAGCGGATGTTGACTGTGGCGCCGCGCGCGGGGTCCCCCGAGAGGTTTTTCGCGCGCTGCGTCGGGAGCGGCGAGTACAGTCCGGGACTTCAAACGGTGAGCCACGCATTCTTTTCCGTCCGTCGAGTCCCGTCGCTCGGGGCTCGTCGGACTTCGCTGACGGCGCCTCGCGCCCGATGCGAACGCTCACCTTTTGTTGCCCCGCTGCGTACTCACGGCCGAAGGGCAGTACGGTGTCCTAGTGCGTGGCCTAGCTACACCGACCCGTCTCCCTTCGAAGCCAACGCGAGCGCCTTTGCCCTCGCTCGAGCAACCGGGCCCCTTTGTCCCGGTGTCTCCGTGGATTACCTTTACCGCGGAGACGCGCTCGTGGCACCCTGTGTAGTACTTTGTGCCCGTGGCGTGGATAAGCCTACTTGTTTTCCCGCCGCGCCTTTTTGCAACGGGCTGTACTGCGTTTGGTGTTGCCACAATAAAGTGTTGCGACTTGAGCAGTATCGTGTTTCCCGCCACGGCGACGGTTAACGCGTGCCCTGCGGCTCGCTAAGACCGGACCCACGCTGGTGGCCGTACTCCTTCGGGATACGTGTACACCACAGTTCATATTTGTTTGTATTCCAATAATGAAGCTTACTCTATGAAATACATAGAAATAATTAATATCCTTATAGATCATCATTTCAGTCTAAACTGTCCCTGAAAGGCATTGCTATGTTTCTCTGGGTGACAGAATTGTTCCTTGTTTCTCTTGCAGCTTCACAGCATACCGTCAGCAGGCTGAGGCAGAGGCGCTACGGGCTGCGGCAGCAGCTGCTGCAGTGCCCCAGATTCCTCCAGTGCCACAAGCGTCGATGCGCAATGTGCGCCTGGCACAGCAGATGGCTAATCGGCCCAGCGTGCTTGCTGCCCTGCGCCTTCGCAAGGTATGTTGGCACGCTCAGCTTAGTCTCGTAATATCCATGGCTTTGTGTGAAAATGTAATGTTGAGACAGAATAGAGTACAAATTGAGAATAGTATCAGAAGCTAATTATTTATTCAAAGAGATTAGAATAGCTTATGACCATTTAACTGCCACATTTAGAGTTTATATAAGATGCACACTTCCTAGCATCATAATGCAAGTATAAAAATCACAAATGAAACTTCAGGAACACATTTGTAGGTTGTAAAATCTGGCTTCTCGTGCAACCTAGCCCGCACGGTCATGAAAGCTATCTTGGTACCAGCAGCAGCTATGTTAAGCCTGAAGAGATAAAACATATTATGTGATTGTGTTTCAACTTTGTGCTTGGTTGAACGTATTTGTAAACTACTGTTAGAAAAATTATTCAGGAAAGATATTCGCCCTCTGTGAGAACAACTGTTTCTGCATTCTAAGAGTGAAGCCCCATGGCTCCTGCATTTTTTCAACTTGAAAGAAGCAGCCATACTGTTTGCTTCAAATTGTAAGTACGACAGCAGTCGTTCCTTCCTCGACGTCCAGGTTAGCCAAACCAAAACTAGCCTTTCATTTGCTGTGTAAAGCGGTGCATACTGGAAATGACCTAAATTTCAATTCGTGCCACCCAGATTGTTACAAGTGACCTGCTGTTCCTTCCTGGTGAGTCAGTGTCACAAACAAGCGCTCAAGAAAGCACGCGCCTCCGATTTTCAACGGCTGCGTGAATACCATGCGCTGACATGATACGACAGAAGCTGGCGCAACAAAGAAACGAGGATCAAACGACGCCACACATTCACCTCTTTTCTCCCTCAAAACGACCGCCGCTCACCAACAGTCTCGGATTCAATGCCCTGTTAAATCCAAAACCATCTGGAAGGAAAGGGTGACACAATGCAGAGTCACGCTGAAATGCATGGAAACTACGAGAAGGATCTCAGATTTTCTCTAGCTTTGGCTGCGTTACGCGCCCAGGAGAAACTTAGCTTAGAGAATACCGTGGTGAGTGGAGAGGAAGTTAGTGTGTGATTTGGTCAGTGTGCGAGTGCCTGTCCGGCAGTGACAGTGCGTGAGTGGCAGATGGTGATGTCGGCGAAGAATTTTGGATGTTGAAGGGGGGATCAATCGATCTGGAAGAATTGAATGGAGACACCACAAGCAGGAAAGTTTTGAAGAGCGTTTCCTGAACGAGAAACCTTCGATGAATGGAACAACAACCAGTGCTCAGTGCTCGATTTATGACGAATTCTATGGAGAGAACAGGAGTACAGGGGCAAGGCAGTGAGAAGTGGGAGGCAGAGCACTGAGAGTAGGGCCACTCAACCTGCTACCGAGATGCAGCGTGCTCCCGGAGGGCAGGTGAAGGGGGTGATGAGTGGTCATGTGGTCATACATTCCAAGCCACGGCATATTCTCTGTAGGGTAGCACCAAAATACACGTGAAATCGATCGGCCACATGCTCTTCATTATCGAAATACCTAGTATGTTTGTGTAACGACTCAATCGGCAGATGTCCAGCTGTCATTGTAGCCACCCATACAAAACAGTGGTGTCTAACTAGACATGGTTGCTACCATTACTACCGCACTCGCCAGCTGAAGAAAAATTCAGAGACTGTGTTCAAGGGCCACGTGACTCGTTGTACTACGCCTACTCCGCTTTGCAGGCGAGAGCACTACAAACTGCTCCTGGCTGCTCTCGGCGCAGCACAAGCACCCTAGCTCTACCATTGGAGGACAGTGCACCTGCACCTGTTTGACTACTGAAACACGCCGGCTCTTAAGAGAGCACTTTTACCGTGCTTTTGAGTGCTCCTGCTCTCCCAATGGAATTCGTCATTAGTGTGAGTGTTTTCTGGAAGAGAAACATTCAAGATTAGTTCCCAAAACTTAGGACTGAGTACATTTGATGAAAATTCGAATATTTAGGTGTTATTGGATAGTTAATGCATGAGATTGCATTGTAGCGGGAGTTGTTTGTGCCGATTGTTTTGAGTGTGTAGGAGTGCCTCGTAAGTTGTATTTTATTTTGTGACGGCCGAGTGTGCATCATTGTGTGTTGTTTGTGCTGCCTTACCTGAGAATATATATTGGTTTTGTTATCAACTTTCGGCTCTGACGGGGTCCTTGGACAACGCCCGGCATTTGCTGGTGCACCAAAGGGACCAACTATAAAATGTTTGTGCAACTATAAAACTCGGGCGGTGTTTGACGTCACATTTATTCCACCGTCACGATGCCAGTGCACCTCAGCCTAAGATGCCAATAGTTTTGGGTACTGAGTACCATCACTGTGCCAGCTGTTCTCCTGTTTCATGCTTGGAGCCACCACAGTGAGTCTGAGCTTTTGGGTTTGGTGATGCGCAGGCACCCCCCGTGCTGAGTGGAGGCTACATGGTACCCCCTCCTTCTATTGGGGCAATGGAACGTAGTATGAACCCCCTTGGGGGTGGCTGGGTCCTGCAGCGCAGCCTGCGCCAACGTCTTGGCCCGCTGTCTGGTGGAGTGAAGGCACGCCTTGGGCTGCGGCCATTCCACCCAGCTGGGATGTTACTTCGCTCTAGGCTGGGATTGAGGCCACTTCAAGTCAATGGAACTCGTGCCGGACAGTCGCGCAGGAGTGAGTCCACTGTTGTTAGTCCATTCAGCTGACAGACAGCCCATCATTTGTCAGTGGCCTTGAGCCATGGACCGAGAAAAGTCCAGACAGGAAATGCGGTCCTGCAGCTGCCTTAAAATGGTGAAATTGTGTAACGTAAAGATTTTTTTTACTCAATTTTATTCCTGTATTATTAACATCCCTGAACTAAAGGATCCCAGTGGTAATGTAGGTGGGGTGATGATTTGACCAGTAATGACTTGAAAGATAAGACTGATTCATATATGCATAATGAATTCAGCCAAAATGAAATTTCTTTGTAGTTGGCCTTAAATGTATATTTCTAGTTTGACAAATGCTCCTTGTAGCTTTACTGTCTGTTTTACTTATTCCTGTAGCTATCTTCTCAAAGCAGAGATTGAGGTTTTATTAGAATGAGAACATAACATTACTTCGCACTTGATGATTGAATTCTTTCATATTTTTCCTGCTACGGCAGTAGCTTTGGTTCATTTTATATGGTTAACATATGGAACTAACCAGTACTTTGTAGAACAAGTGTCAACCTGTGGGATCTGTTGATCAAATAGAGCTGATGCACATTATCTGAAGATGTGATATATAGCCTTGACTAAACTTGACAATAAATGTGCTAGATTAATTGGCGACTATGTCAAGTACTCTGTGTCTGTGTACAAAGCATTGTTACACCTTGAGCAGACGTTTTTCTATTGCGCACCCCCGTATTGGTCATCACGAGGTGTAAAGGTGGTATAGCCTTGCAACATACAGTAAAACCTCGTTAATTCAAATTCATAGTCACTGGTGAGAGCAGGAAAGGGCAAAAGGAGAGGATAGTGAATGACTGGATCGGGCTCATCTGTCTGGCATTGATTAAATAGAGGAGGCATTGGCTAAGACAGTGGTTCTCAGCCATGGATGTGTCGGGGACCCCTTACGGACTGATGGAAGTGATGAAGGCACCCTTGCAGCGAATGGGAGGGAGGGGGGTACGTAGGTAAATTAACACAACTGGAGCATGAAACAGGTGCCTTTTATTGCTACCAAAAGCATCAAACAAACGTGCTACATCACATTTTGGACAGTTCATCAATACGTGGCACAGTAACGCTTAAAGAAAAATGCGGGTGAGGGTTTTGCAGATCATAGAAATGGCTTCGCGGACCCCGATTGAGAACCACTGGGCTAAGGCATAGTATTACGGTGCAGGGGTTTGTTAACAGTGTTTTTATTCAGAGTCGGTTTTGTTTGCCTTGTAGATCGCGGAGCAGCCAGGGCCTACTACAGACAGCCGCGCGCCAATGGGGCTCTTCGTGGACAGTTTGGTCGGTGAGTGCAAGTCTTTTTCCCATAATAAGCTATTGGAAAACTAAAGAGCTGTATTTAGCCAAGCTGGAGTCATGTGTTCTTGAGTACAACATAAGGCGTAGATTATTTGTGTACAGGAACTGCAAAAACAGCAACACGTGAGTAATTGGAAGAATATACATCTGAAAAAAAGTGACTCCCGACGGGCTAGCACATTGTTTATAAATTATTTTGTGTATTGTTGTGCATGTTATTTTGTCCTGCTCTGCTTATGCACACTGTTTGAGACTATGTGCTCCCATGAATATTTTTCACACAACCCTTTCCCCTTCCCAAGTATGTGATAGCTAACCAAAAGAATTAATCTAGTTCACCTCTCTGCCACTCCTTTATGTTTCTCTTTCTTATTCTAAATTGTAGTAAATCTTGTGCCCTGTGCTCGTCTTCTGTACATATCACTGGTTTTATTTAATTTGTACAGTTAATACCCTTGGAAATGTTCCAGCTAACCCAGTGATGCATTGTAGTTAAACAGGATAAAGTTATTTTGCCAACTTGAACTTTAGGGGCCGTGCAGCACTTTTGGAGTTTATCGTCGAATGGCTTCATAAAAGAAGTTCCTCACCCCGCAAACCCACTGCTGCAAAAGTTTCTAGAATCCGTCAAGTATGAGTGGCATTTCTGTGGTTTGTTGCTCACTTGAACTGAGACACCATATGGAGGCGTTCGTTTGAACTAGTGTAGCTCATCCTGAAACAAGTATTTTTTACCTTCAACCTGAATCTTTCGCTTGGAGAGCCTTACTTTTCTTATCCCCGTTTTTAGAAACCTAACTTAATGAACTTATTCTTATGACTTCAGTCAACCTTAGCCATAAGTCTGCCATTAATGCATTTCAAGAACCTACGTTGTATGTATCGCCCAACTTTGCTCGTACGTAAGTAAGGCTTAAGTAAAGTAGTACTGGCACGATTTTCAGGCACCTCAAAAGGCAAATCTTTCGTTCCCATGGTGTGCACTGCCATCGCTCTCTACACACTGGAGCCAGACAGTGCGTACAAAATATTGTAATGTGATCTTAAATTTCTTCGCCAAGTATCTGCAAGCCAGCCCCACTGCAATGGGCATCATCACAAGTGAACCCAGTAGCGGGGTTTGTGAATTCTGCATCCTGCATGCAGCCTAAGTCGCAGAAATCACTGTCAAGGTCTCTGGGTGACGATTCACTCATCGGTGTTTACGTGAACCACATGCGAATGACAGCAAACAGGCCGCTGTAGCTGGTATTTTGAGCATCGCGGTCTTCCCGTAACATCGGGCCCCTCTTGACACGTCACTGCAAAGCCACCGCCTCGATACCGTAACCGAGATCACTTTTTTTATGGTTCTCGACACCCACGTTTTTATTTAGAGCAATAGCCCAAAATTATTTTAAATTCATGTCTGGGGTACTCCTATGACTTACCTTAAGGCTCATTTAAACAGCATGGTCGGGTACGACAACTTTGCACAGTTCATTGGTTATATACACCGCAAAGAAGAAATATTGAACGGCACAGCGTACACAAACACGTCACTGCCAAGGCGAGTCCTCAGTCATCAATTGAACTCGGTGGAGACCTATGACGAAAATGAATTTTCATGCCGCTCCCACTTCACAAAAAATGCCGTGAATAATCTGCTCACTGTACTGTTTCTGCAGAGTATATGTATGGTTATGAGTTTGCTGTGCCGCGTCTCATGCAGCTGCTCGTTGCGTCGCGCTTTTATGTTGTTGGCATGTTTCAACTTTGGAGCGACGACCTTGTCAATATCTTGCAGCAGACCGTTCAATGGATATCTAGCAGCAACAAACAGGATGCCTCAAATTGCACAACACCTGGCAGAATGGGTCCAGTGAAGTGGATGGGGAGACGTTTCATAGTTTTTAATAATTTTTAGTAATAAAATATGCATTGCCTAGTGGAAAGACAAGTCAGTCTTGGTACTATTGACTGCATTAGGCCAGAAGATTCTAGTGACAGGTGGTCAAATGACGAAAAAAGGTGAACCTACTGGACATCATTGCCAAGTGTAAAAAGTCATGGTGTGGGAATAGAGGCTAGCCTGCCGCCATTGTGCGGACTTGTCGCCTCTTTCTGCCTTTCTCATGTCCGAACATATCTCTCCCTTCCTCTGCGGTCCGTCCGCACTGGGAGAGCGGGAATAACGTTAACCCCTCTCACCTGGCAGCCAATGTCGACAGTTGCGTTGCGCTCGAGCCTCCAGAGACATTTTGCGCTCACGCCAGGCGGGAGTGAGATATCCTCTCTGGACAGTGAAGGGTGAGCCCACGTTGTTTTTTCCGTTTGTTGGCTCCCTTCGTTCTTGGAGCTCGCTCGAACTTGCCAACGCTGCCTTGTGCCCACAGCGTACGCTTACCTTTCATTGCCCCTTCCGAATGCTAGGCCAAAGAGCAGTGCGGTGTGTTCACGCATGGCCTTGCTACGCCTAGCTATGCCTCTCAAAGCCAACGCGAGTGTAGTTTGGCCTCGCTTGAGCGATGGGGCCCTGTAGTCGCTGATCGTGAGAGTGTGCAGCATAGCCGCAAGGGCCTGTTTCCCTCAGTCACTGTGAACCCTTTTGTTCGTGGAGACATGCTTGCGGCACCCTTCGTGCTGTACTTTCGCCCGTGGCGTGGATAAGCCTTTTGCAGCCAGCGCTGTACTGTGTTTTTGGTGTTGCCGCAGGCAATAAACTGTTGCCAATTGTTTGAGAGCAGCACAGTGTACTTGCCACGCTGTGCTCAGCACCTTGGCTGTGCTAGTGCGCGTGTGTGCAGCGGCGTTAGTCACGCGAGGGGGCGATGAACACGGCCCTGTTGCTAGGTAGGACCGGGCCCACGCTAGTGGCCATACTCCTTCGAGATACGTGTACACTACAATGGCCAGGTTCTATTTAATTAACTCTTTTGTTGTCCAACTACTGCATTTTATTGGTTACAAGAAAGTGTACTATCCGTACATTTAGTTTTTGGATACGGCATGTTGTAATGGATGGATGAAATATAAGAGCTAGCAGTGGTCTCTGACTTTATTTACTCAAAGTTAAAAAAAAGCTCTGCAACATCCATAATTTTAACAGCAGCCACTGTGTCCAACAAACAATGTAAAGCAGGAAGAAGTGAAGAGGAAGGTGAAGGAGAAAGGCCAACAGAGGCTCAAAATAACTCTTACTTCCCAACAATGCTATACGATACGCCAGGGCACTTCCTTGAACACTCAAAACTTGTATGAAATAGGAAATATAGAAAATCAAAATTTGGGGATAAATCTGAAGTGAATTCCACAATATATGGTGTTTTCCTTTGTCTCCAGAACAGAAACTGCCTTATAGTGTTCAGCATACTTCAAGTTCCTATTTGGGGACAGCCCTGTTTGGAGACAAGCAAATTTCACCAGTTTTTTTTTATTGTGATAGCAATTATATAGATACTCTCGGCTGGATTTCACCACCGGCGTGGACGTCGGTGTCAATGTCATGCGCGGTATATGTATATGTATATATATATGTGAAAAAGACAATAAAGAAAAAGATCTAGAAAAAAGACTCCGGCCCTCGGAATCGAACGTGGGACCTCCGCGTCGTGAATGCGAGGCGTTAACCACTGAGCCACCATGGAATACCTCCTTGGATGTTTATAAACGGCAAGCTATTTATATCTACCACCACCGCTGTTGGCAGGGATCTCGGTGGGGGGTGGGGGGGACTATCGTGTTTTCAGCATTATCAGCAAGATGGCGCAGTGGGCGCGCTACGGCTCTCATCTCTCACGCGTACTTTGGCCCGCATAGAGAATAAGCGGGTGTACGCTCAAATGCGCGCCCTTGACTTGCAGTGGGGAGTTGCAGTGGAATCTACGTACGTGTTGGCTAGACTTGGGATTTCGCTGAAACGATTCTGTTGCAGTTGCTGGGTGCACAAAGGTCACTGCAATTGTTGCACAGCCTCCGTTGCGAAAAGGGCGCGCTTTTCAGACAAAGCGAAGTAACAACTGAGAGGCTTATTCGCATTCATCTGTATCTGTGAGTACATTTCGTGAATCATTTGTGTTTTAATTGTTCATATAAAATAATTTTTTTCTTACTTTCTTGAAGATCATGAGCGAAATGAAGAAGTCTGAAATAAATTCACTAGGCTTTGAGTATACTGAACTAACCAGGCCACTGAATCAACAATGTTGATTTACGTATAATTTTTTTCTTGCCCCTAATTTTAAAAAATCTGCATCATACCCTTCTTGAACATATCTTGCACTATCCTTCGTTATTATAGGTAGCAAATAGTGAGTTATGTAAATGCAGCCCAAGGCCTCTTGTCCTACCACTGTTGAATACTACTGTCATAGCTGCCTCATGGCGCCAACAGGAATGCCATTGTGAACAATTTTCTTCACACACGCAAGTGTACATGACGGTGCATTTTGTGCAGGTCACGAAATCGCAGGCGACGTGCTCAGCAGCAGCAACAGCAGCAGCAGGGAGCGACCGGTGTAAATTCTGGTGGCCAAAATGACCGTCGTCAATTAGATCAGCAGCTGGAGGCATACATGGCACGCACAAGAAGCCACTTGGATGCTGAGCTGGATGCCTACATGGCCCAGGCCAGTGGGAGTAGCAGCTAAACGAGGTACTAAGCTGCCCTCCCTAAAGTCTTCGTCTGCTTGGTTGGAATGGGAGGCAGACAGTGTACAGTTAAATTTCTTGTTTAATTTTTCATGTACATATTGTAAAGCAACGTTGAGGAGGCAAGACTCTTCTTTAATTGGCTAAGCCAGCTTCCCACATCCCAGGCCTAAGTGGTAGTGATGAGTATATACAGATAAGAGGATGAAGTGCATGAATAATACTCTCGCTAACTTCCGCTCCCTCGCTTGCAAGCGGCCAGCCGGGCCGTGTCTTAGACAGGCATGGGACGTTGAATGAATTGTTTCAGAGGTGAAGCATGAACAATCTCAGAAGTACGACAATGACGATCTGAAGAAAGCTCGAAGGGAATGACGCGATAGTTCGCTGGTGACATTTTGTTCACTAATTATAGAGGGCCCAATATACCGGAACTGCAATTTCTCGCACAATCCTGGAGTACGAGTCGGCGTCCAAAGCAAGATTTCATTTCCAGCACTGTAGGAAACATCACGATGAGAGCTGTCTTAGTCGTGTTTTCAATCCTGCTGACTGGCTTCTGTGTTGAGGCATGCACTTTGCCAACATTCTTCAACTCTTGAGAGGAAGTGCTCAAATATGGTTGACAAGGCGTCAGTTGGAACATTCAAGAAAGAGACTGTCGATAGTGAATATTGGTGCACGGCCATACACTAGGTAGAAAGGAGAATTGTCAGTGATTAGTTGGACAGCGGTGTTATGGGCGAACGTCACAAAAGGAAGAATTGTGTCCCAGTTGTCAGGGTGTGGTCCAATATACATCAATAGCATGTCTGTTAGCATGCGATGAAATTGTTCTGTTAACCCATTAGTTTGAGGGGGTAGGCTGATGTTGTTTTGTGCACTGTGCCACAAGTTCGCAGGAGGTCTTCAGTTATTGTGGACAGAAAGGTCCTGCCACGATCACTCAATACGACGCGAGGTGCACCATGACGAAACACAATGGCGTTGAGAAAAAAATCGGCGACATCTGAAGCAGAACTTGTACGTAGAGGAGCAGTCTCTGCATGCATTGTCAGGTGATCGACTGCTGTCACTATTCATCGAGGACCTCTTGGCGTGATGAGGGAAGGTTTGACTAAATCTATCCCAACGATGGCAAAAGGTGTCTCGGGGCATGGGATTGGCCTTGATAGGTCAGCAGGACTTGAAGATGGTCGCTTTCGCTGTTGTTGCCACAAAGGGCAAGACCCAATGTACTTGGCCACAAAGGTAAAGAGGCCAGGCCAGAAGAAAGTTTGCCTGATGCGGCTCTGTGTATTGTGATATCCCAAATGGCCTGCACATAGGTTGTCATGAAAGGCTCTGAAAATTTTTTGACGCAGAGAACGTGGAAGAACTGGAATCCAGTGGTGTTCATTAGTGGTGCAAATGTAACGGTGTTGCACATTGTTGTCTATCTTAAATTTCCGCAGTTGTCGACGTAATCTGGCATTAGGAGGAGGCGACCTGCCATTTAGGCGTTCGATAATGCGATTGCAGTACGGATCATCACGCTGGCGCGAGGTGAACTGAGTGTAGTTAATCTAAGTCAACGTGCCAGCAACCACTAGTTGGGATAACATAGGGGTTGACATAGTGTCAAGATCACGTGACGAATATTAACCTAACGGGCCCGACAGCGATAGTGGCTGGGGGAAGCGAGAGACAGCATCTGCATCTTGATGTTTTTTGCCAGACTTGTAAACGACGTGGAAATTGTACTCTTGCAGACGGAGTACCCAATGACCCAGACGACCAGAGAAGTTCTTCAGTGAAGATAGCCAGCATAAATTGTCATGATTTGTTATTACTGTGAAGTGGCATCCATAAAGATATGGCCAAAATGTTTTAATCGCCCAAATGATAGCAAGACATTCTTGCTCTGTAATGGAGTAGTTCTGCTCAGCAGCCATGAGAGCCCGACTGGCATAGGCAACAACAATCTCTCGTGAAGTGCCATCCCGCTGTAAAGAAACTGCACCGATCTCGTGGGCACTAGCGTCGGAATGTAAACAAGTGAGTGCATTCTCGTTAAAATGGCATAGGACGGCGTCGGATGTTAAGGTGTGTTTGAGGGCTTGAAAAGCACACTCGCAGTCGTTTGTCCACGTAAAGGCAGATCCTGACGTGGGAAGCTTGTGCAGGGACAAGGCGATGGTAGCAAAGTGATGGATAAAGCGGTGAAAGTAGGACGCCAGGTTTAGAAAACTGCCTAAGTGTTTTTGAGTTTCTGGGCAATAGAAGCTTATCACAGCAACAATCTTTTCGGGATCCGGCCGAACGCCATCTTTGCTGACAAGGTGGCCCAGCATCTGGATGTTTGTGTTGGTGAAGTGGTATTTCTTCATGTTTAGCCAAGTCCAGCGTTGGAAATGCTCGACAAAACTTCGTCCAAACGCTCAATATTCGGACTAAATGTGGTAGGAAGTATGACGATGTCACCTAGATAACAAAGGCAGGTCTTCCATATAAGACCACAAAGAACCGTGTCTATCATGTGTTCAAACGTGGCAGGGGCGTTAAATTAGCCAAAAGGCATGACATTGAATTCATACAAGTCATCTGGTGTTACAAATGCCATTTTATCCTTGTCCGCTTCGTGCATGAGTATTTGCCAATACCCAGATCGGAGGTCAAGGCTTGAAAAGAATTCAGCGTCCTGGAGAGAGTCAAGTGCGACGTCGATGAGTGGCATTGGGTATATATGTCCTTGCGCGTAATCTCACTAGGTGCCCGATAATCAATGCAGAATTGCACTGAACAATTCTTCTTGCGAACCAACACTACAGGTGATGACCAAAAGCTGGATGATGGCCAGATGATATCTCGTTTGAGCATGTCAGTGACATTGTCTTCAAATATCTTTTGCTCAGAAGAAGAAACACAATAGGGGCGGTGGTGCACAATTGTGTTGCCTTGAGTCTCGATGCCATGCACTTCTATGGAAGTACGACCCAAGATCTTGGAACGGACATCATAGGAAATGCTGTGATTTCGAAGTAGAATTAAATGTGCTTCTTTTTGCAATTCTGAAAGATTAGTGTTCATTGCGGCCGGTAAAGTACTCGATGTAGCATCGTCATCATTGGAAATCGTAGCTAAACATGGTGGTTCCGCCTGGAGCGGCACGAGAGAAAGTGGTTCAGTATCGGGAAAGCAAGTCACAGTAAGTGCCTTGGGGCAGCGCAACGGAAGTAGGGTTAACTGCTGCGACCAACTCTCTACGATCACGGAACTGCAGCAGGCCAGAAGCAATGGTAAGGCCTGATATGTAACGTCCAGACGGTGCAAGGAACCCATCCCTATTAATGATGGCATCGGATATCAGTGTCAGGATATGCTCATGACCTGGAAGAATGGAGCAATCAGCAGCCGTAACAAAGCGGAGGTTATGGGTTGCAATATCTGAAGAAATTGCAGTGTCTGCCATGTGAATCACTCTCTGACAGCAAGATATCACCGCAGAAGCTGAAGAGAGGAAGTCCCATCCCAAAATGAGAGCGTTATCAACACGATGACAGAATGATAAATTGTATGTGATGAAGAATGACTTGAATAAAAACCCGCAATGTGCTAACACCGAAGGATCGTACGTAAACTCCATTAGCGCAACGAAGAGGCAGGCCATATGGCGTCTTGACTTTTCACAAACGAGAGCACAGGTCGACACTAATCACAGAAAACGAGGCACTCGTGTCCACCAAGGCATCCGTCCATACACCTTCAACACACACTGAAAGTACATTTGAGGAACGTTCGAGAGAAGTTTGATGTAAGCCGTAAGATGCAGCTTTCCCTTCCGAAGCTGCACTGTTTAGTTTTCCAGGTGAAGATCAGATGCTGTAGTAGTAGTTCAACCTCAATATAACAAACATCAATATATTGCAGAACTCTCTATTGAGCGAAGTATATCAGTTTTCGAAACTTCATGTCCATAGAACACAATACATTTGGAAGCTCATCAAACTGAAGCGTTTATCCGTGATTTCAAAGTAATGAAACTTCAGTGCTGCCTTAAAGAAATACTTAAGCAATACATATTTTGAATTGCAAGCGGTTTTTGCAAATGCGTACTCTCTATTGCCTCAATGTGTTGGACCTGCTTTTCTTTCGGGTTCATGTGACGTATGGCTGCTGTGAAGAGGACTTAATTGCAGGTGCAGGATCAAGCTGTGGTTAATAAAATATGTATTTTTTTTTTGTGATGCCATATTGTTCAAGCATTGTTCCGGCACTTGCTCTGTGCCTAAGTAACTCTCTGATGACTATGCTTTGCTTAAAGAAGTCGAATTCCAGTTTAGTGAAATTTCGATGAAACGAAGCCAACTGCCAATTTTAAAGACTTCTTTGTGTCGAAGTACAGTTATCCTTAGTTGATGGTTGACCTATATTTGGCACTATGAAACAGTTTATTGCATTATACCTTTTTCGTTCTGCAATGCTAGCACGACATAAACCAAACTCAAAGTAAAATGAAAAAGGAAACCTGGTAAAAGTATATTTATTTGTATGTTCTAAAGCCTAGGTGGACCCTAATGTGGTGGAGGCTGGCGAGCCAGGAGTAGGGCAAGGTTGCGTGGTGACGAGGCAGCTGACGGGAAGGCAGCCACCAGTCGAGCCCCGCTCCAGCGCGCCCAGTCACCGAGTACCACACCTTCCCAGCAAGGCTGCAGCAACTGCCGGAGGAGCTGCATGCGTGAAAAGAAAAAAAAAAAAACTGACCTGTTCCCCATCGTTCGGGGCAAGCAATCGCACGAGTATGGCGATTTTGGTGTCCCTGTTGGTTCTGATATCTTACACGTACTTGATGTTTATGCTTTTCGATTGCCGCTAAGCTGCTCTTAGTTTCCTGGCTGCCTTGATGTTCTTTTGAAGTGACATTTTAATTCTGTACAGTTCAACAAAAAATAACATCTTTTCATCTACTGTCATGGGACACATTGCCTGGCCTGTTGTGAAACTTATTAATGTCCTTTCAGCCAGCTTTCTCCTCAATAATGTGCGAGTGGAAAGCAGGTGGACCAATATATATAGATATACAGTCATGTAAGATGATGACAGAAGGAACTCCTGTCTTTGTGCCCATCTTCCTGGAGGCTATAGATTTTAATAAAAAGTTAGCTGGCTCATCTTGCAGCTATGTTGAAAAGTTAAACAGGTAGAAAGTGTGGTCTGGGCAAGTGTTCTTTTAGGGGTGTCGGTGGAGGCTCGAATTAGAGGCATTTTATTAGGGCAGTATTTTAGCAGAACCGTCTCCGGTGATCTTGTAAATCTGAGTTGCTCAGAGTGAGAAATTCGATGTGCTATGTGTGTGTGCAGGTTTGGCCGACATCTCCCTAAACTGTGTTCGTTGAGTTTGCTTGCCTTATTTGCAGCAACTTTTCCTTGCTTTTCACTTGATCCCACTCGTTCATGACCCAAAGTTGTATTTCAGTACACTATGAATGCATCAAATGCTGATAATGAAAATTGATCCGGTGATAGGCTGATTTTACGAGCGATTCTTGGCTATGTGGTGTGCGCGTTGGCTGTATGCCTGGCGATTTCATGTGGTGCACAGCAACTGTCCATAGGCATTCATCCAGCGTAAGTGAAAAAACTGTGGCCTGTCCTCAACTCGCCCACCAAGACTTGTTCCCTTTCATGTTTTAGGTCATAGTATTTATGTTCTAGCATACGTGTGTACATGCTGTAGTAAGTCGGTGCTGTTCAGTCAAGATGACTTTTAATGAAAATTTTTCAATGTGACGGTCTGCTTCTGTGTCATTCTTTCTTTTATTTTTTTTACTCGCATTGCAGCATACAATGCTTACACTTTTCTGCAATGTACACACACATGCATGGCTATGTTCCTACATGTAGCTGTATAGTTGTAAGTACCAAATGGTTATCCTTTTTTCACCAACATGCATGCATTTTGCATTCATCACTACATATACTATGTACCATGTCAGAGCCCTCCGTATTTTTAAATCCTCTAAGTCTTCTTCATTCCGCCTGCCTTTCCTATAAAACTTGTAAATTAACTGTGAACGTTGCAACTGAAAATGCTCCATTGTCAGAACATGTGCATCACCGAACGCAGGAAAGCTTGTTACTTAGTTGGCAGAGTACTGCTTAGCCTCGTTATAATAAAGATGCATACATCTAAATGGCTTCATTATGTCCAGTATTCAATGTAGGTACACTTATTACGTGCTAATATTGGCAGCAATGTGATTTCAGAGAGAACTGTTTGAAAGTTCCATTGGCAACAGCAAGTGCTGCTTCTGCTGGTTATGCTGAGCTCTTTCAAAGGAAAGGCGATGGCTGTCAGACGTGCCCTTTCCAGTTTTGTTCAAGGTTTGCAGTATGGGCAATTCTGGTTGTAATGGTATCTGCATTTATTTCGAATGCAACAGCAAGAAACATTGACATGTTATACAGCACTCAATCTTGCCATCCTTCTCTTTAAGACAGCTAAATTTAATTAACCTATCTGGAGTGTTTGTCACTACAACTCTGCTGCATGTGTACTTGTGGGTGCACCATGCCTACTCAATTTTAACGTTAGCCCTTTTTTTTTGTACCGGATACTAATATACCTGAATGTCACAGGTATCATGTTTCAGTATAAAGCACAATTCATAAAAATGGCAAGATATATTAAGAATTGGAAAATTGTGGTAAATATTACAACTGACCGTTAGTTAGCTAAATTAGTGCAGTGCCTTTAGCTACAGTTATAATTACTAAATGCTAAAATGCTACTGTTTGCGCAAACATGTGACTTTGTGTGTCACCCAGAACATACCGTGAGTGTACGAACTGCTGGTAGTTGGTGCTGGTGGCTGGTGTGCAATCGGTCAAGGACGCCACACCAACTGTCATGCTCGTCACCTGTAAAACATGCAGTACATTTTAGTTTACAAAATAGCTTCTACAAAACACTGCTTTTTCTTCACCATAGGTCAACAAAAATTGTGCAGTTTACTCAGACTTGCCAAAATTTTCTTTACCCAGACTCATTCGGTTCCAGATTCATTGAAATTTTTTCTCAACCGGAGTCGCTCGGACTCGACCTCACCAAAATATTGCTCACTTGGACTTGCTCAGACTTTTAGGTTGACCTGAATGTGAGTGAGTCAACTCGTGTCCATTATCATATAATTTTTTTGGCCATAGTGTCAATGCTCTTTAACATCAATATCCTGCATAAATGGTGCTCTGCTTGGCGTGTATTGATCTCGTACCTTCAAGTACGAGTTATCAATGGTCACAATTCAGTAAAGACATTTTCATTGAAAGAGATGACTTTCGCAAG
This sequence comes from Rhipicephalus annulatus, assembly GCA_013436015.1. Lineage (NCBI taxonomy): Eukaryota > Metazoa > Arthropoda > Arachnida > Ixodida > Ixodidae > Rhipicephalus > Rhipicephalus annulatus. Next base: position 81,367 of record WOVY01000678.1, read on the forward strand.
ATATTTTTGTCAAGAACCTCTTTGTGAAAGATTTTGCTGGTGGAAGGTAAAAACCGCCTTGTCCTCCCCTCTCCCCTTTCTGTAGCTGAGGCTTTTTATGAATAAATATATAGACAGCGTATGAATGCTAGTGTTCTGAAATATATGTGGGCAGATGTGAGCAAAAAAGAAAGCCACGATAAAGCTGTCAGTAATGCTAAAGTTGTGTAGATAGGGCCATAGGTCAGCAAAAAAAAAAATGTGGAGTTCGCTCAGATTCGTTCCTGAAATATTTTTTGCCCTTACAGTTTACTCTCAGTTTCTCCAAAGTTTTCGTCTTCCTGATTGGCTCTGACTCGGACTGAAGCAAATATTACTCACCCGGACTCACTCAGACTCGTGAAAATATTAAAGGGACTAATGGGTCACTCAGACTTAAATGGGTCTGGGTGAATCTGAGCTAGTCGACTATAGTCTTAACTGTCCATGTGTGCAATAGGACATCATAAATGTTATGTTTTCAGATCCTTCAGAACACCTTAAGTTTTAAGCACTGTTTGAAGCCATCAAATTTATTGTGGGGAAATTTTTTTTTTATTCGCACTGGATAGTACTAATAGTCTAAATTTTTATTCTAAGCAAGTGACAGTTGAACCCGTTTGTAAGACATGCTCTGGGAAGCAATAGTCGTTTATATAAGGTGTGTCTTAAAAGCAGGGTACTACGTACGCATGTTTTTGTGAACTTCTATTTTAAGGTAGGCACACTTATGTGTCTCGTACCCATTTGCCTATCACATCAATCTCTTATAAATGGGTCTGACTGCGTTAACCCTGTAATGCCCACGAACAGTTATGCCTTCAGAAAAATTGCGAGAAAATGCTGTTTTTACTCTTCTTGGACAGTTTTTTTTTTCAAACAAATAAAATTTTGTTTGAAGCTTAACGTAATTAGTAATAATTGCAAGTAAATAATTACTATAATATAGTATGCAAATCACAGTACCTTCTTCATAACATGTCCAATCTGCAATAGCTGCTTATCGGGACACCTGTGGTAGCTTTTAGTAACTTTATTGAAGTATTATACTCAATGTATAAAATATGATGCAGTGGGCATTTCAAGGTTAATGTCGCACTATCCCAATGCTTCTGCAATCAGACGTCATTTCAATGTAGCTCACTTGTGTGACAGTGCACATCTTTCATGACATGCTCCCGGTAAGCATCCCAGGAGGACAGTTGCGAATGCCTGGCCATGTGGCGCCGTGCCTTCTTCCATGGAAGGCCATCTGTAAAGTTTAATAACTCTTATGGGCATAAAACTGTTTTTGATGGAAAAGCAGACTTTGATTGAATAATTGTGCATTTTTTTTAAAACATCATATTTCTCACTAGAGAAATTTTCACTGTATTATACCATGTCGCCACTTGGGCAGGTTTCTGTAACCTAGGATGTGCAACGTTATTAGTAAAGTATGCCTGTAGTTCAGAAGCTGAGGTGCAGCAGAAACTTGAAATTTGCACTGTTGGCGTGTCTGATGATGTCTACAAGGTGGACAAAAGTTCACACACACACAAAAAAAACGTGCAGTCATTTGTAGCACAATGCTATACCGAAATCCATGCACATTTCTTTGTTGTATGTTAGGTTTTTTTTATACCCCTCTCAATAGAGCGAGGTTAGATTACCAGGGTTTAGTATAAAGCATGTCGGACTAATTTGTTTGCAACTATACTACATAATACAAATTCCCAGCACGTACATTTTTGGCACGCAACTTCCAGTAGCGCCCGAAAAAGTAGGTGTCGTGGTTCCCGATCAGGTGCCCAGCTGTCTCGCAGTTCTTGACAGGCTAGGCGTAGCCCCTGGTATCTAGCATCGGGGCTAAGCCACTGATCACCTAAGCTGACCAGCTCATGGCTCAGAGGGAAGTAGTCTGCAAAAAAGTGAAGCATAGGCTGTTACAGTGATATTACAATCAATCAAATAAAAATTGTGGAATGAAATATGTGACAAGAACTGAATTTTCTTGCATTCTGGGCTTTGAATTCTCAAGCAGTCATGAGTACTAGCAGCGCTGACTTACGCTCCCTCGTTTAATACACATAATACCCTATAAAGTAGGCCAAGACAGCACAAAGGAAGCAGAAGCTCTAAGGCAGCAATGCCTACACCTACACCAGTTCATACCACCATAGATAAGATAATCATAGAGCAGCAAAGTGCCACAGAGAAGCAGATCGGTGCAGTTAACTCTTAACCTTAACGTGAGAAACTTTGCTTGCAGCATCTTGCGACATTGGGTCAGGCAGGCAATAATCTCAGATGCCCATCATGTTCTGATATTGATAACGCAACACCACACTTCATAGGAGCTGTTCATGAACCTATGGCATGAAATTTCTGCAGTGCATTTTTCAAATTTTGTATTTCTTTATAAACTGCATGGCATAATTATAATCTAGCACCGAATAGACAAATAAGTATGTTCATAACGAGGTGTAATCCTGAAAAACAATTGAAGTGACCACTTACTATCGAGCTGAGTAGCCTTGTGGTAGCAACACCCAATACACACCAAAGCTTCGAGCTCTGTCAGTGCATGAAACATTCGCACCAAGCCAGGACTTAATTGGCCACAGCCATGCAGCGACACCAGGACATATCGATTCTCTGGAAAATGGGCGGTTCCTCAGAACACAATCAAATGGTAGCACATGATGTGGCCACTTAAATTTATTGGTTAATTATCTTGCTAATTTCTTTAACAATCGATGCATTAGGCATAACATCCTGATGCAATGCAGGATTGGTAGGTTATAATCAACCATGGTTCAGTGCATGCGGTGACCTCGGGAACGGCAACAGTGTGTGGCAACCACCAAGCCTCCACAATAAGTTATCATTAACACTACAGTAAATGAACATTTTTTTTTTTTCAAAAACTGCTCAGTGGCTGAAGGAAGTCGGACAAATGCATGTAATTTGTGCACCTTAATAGCAACTATTCTTTGGTTTTTTTATTTACATAATTAAGTTTTAAATTCAAATAAATCTAAACAAATTCTAACCAATATCCTAGCTGCGATTGGCAGCAATAAATAACAAACAGAACTTTTTGTATATTCCATCATGTTTCTAACAAATCCAACATCTTGCACAGTGCGATAATAATATATTTCTTGTGCATATAGATAGCAAAATCGGAGTTCGACGTGGCATATGACATTCTATATAACACTACATAACACAACATCACGCACAACCGCTTTATACAGAGTAATCATTACACAGAGAGAGAGAGATATGCCTCACTGGCTTACTTGTGGTGAGCTCCTTGTCAGACTTGTATTCTTCTCCACACGTACAGGGGACATGGTCTGGGCAATTGAGGAGCATGTGGCGCACCTTCTCCAGACTGGCTGCGCTATCATCCACTTGCAGCGTGAAGTGATGAATGTTCTCTGTGCATCCAGCTACAAATAAATGGCAACACCGTGCCTGCTTGTTCATACCATTCATATGAAAGGAAGATCAATTTGAGGCACTGTGATGGAGTTAGGGCATTGACTTGTGTAGTTAAACGTAACTTTTTTTTGGAACTGCCCTATTCAACTGCTGGTGAATCCAACATGCCCTCAAGCAGCTACCCAACTGTTTTCAACAAGACTGCCCGCACATTAAAAAGAGATGTAAGCATACACGCACACAGAAAATTCTTGTGTCTGCTAGAAGCAGATTATAATTAGGACATTACATTCTATGGAATAGATTGCCAATTTCGAAATCCCACATTAAGTTATACACAAAGTTGTGCTTCTTTGCTATTACTTTCAACAAAATTTATTTTGGGATTCCGCATGGTACAGCTGAATGTATTTTGAGTAGAGAAAATCAGCATGAGCATGTAAACATACGCCCTGTGCCATTTTGATGGCTATTACATGGCTTTTCCATAATTCTCATTCACAAGATGAAATATCCTCCATGGTTATGTATGTACTGTCTCTAAAATTTGTCTTTTGTGGAATGTACACCGCGGGTTTGTGCACTGAAGCATTCTAAGAGTATCTCCCTCAGATTAACATAAACCTGCTCCCTAAGCAGCAAACTGTCAACACTTAACCATGAAGTGCTGAAAGTAACAAACGAGCAACTAAACTTAATAAACTAATGCTTGTGCTATGGTGTGCTATCTAAGTGTGACACACTGCAATAGATTCTTATAAGCCAAGTTGGACTATGACAACTCAATATTTTGAATAAGGTTGCCACGTACAATGTTGCAGACGTTCTTGGGCTTTCGGTAAATGGGAAGCATCGCAGTCGATGCCGAGTACGGTGAACCCGTACCTGCGGTGCAACACCCTCGCCAAGTGGCCCTACGTGCACAAGAGTGGAAGACTGTTCAAAGTAAAGTGTACCATCTCCACTGTGAGATGCAGGTGACAACAGACACATGTATAATATGCAGCCCTATAGCCACAACAGACTTAGAAAAGAAAAGTATTCTGTTGCTATAGAAACAATACAGGCATTTTTGTTAGCATTTGTGCAGCTGCATTAAAAGCTCATGTTAGGGCATCGAACAGCCGTGGGACACAAATCTCGCATCTTAAATCGTGTCAGCAAAGTATGCAGAGGCTGTGCTTGAGGTGTAAGTCCAGGCTGTGTGCACATATGCCCTATGTAATGTACATTGCTTGCAACATCACTGTCCACGGCATGTAACATTCGCCAAGTATGCAATGTGGAACACAAAAAGCCGCCACTGGAAGAGAGTCATAACGAAGGATGTATGACGCATGAATAGTCTCTTAGCTTCGGTGTGTAGGAGAATGCAGAGGGAACAGTTTGCATATGCTAGTTTATTTGATTTACAATTTACAGGTAGCCTTAGTATCGTCACTGCATGCGTGTACACGTACAGACTCCACGGTTGGAGCTAGGTGTGTGCAAATAGTGATTTTTGAGACCAGATTGTACATGAATAAACAGTGTCAGAAGGGGAATAAATATAATACTGAGAATTGAGTACATTGTGAATAGTCTACAAATACTGGACAATAGTTTTTGGAATTACATAAAAAGATGTTCACTTCCTATTATTTAGAATTTTAGCATTAAATTCACAAATGGAGTACTATGAACGAATGAGCAGGTCATCTGCATACACACAACTCTTTTCACTAAATGAGTGTCAAAGGTCATTGTATAGATGACACGAAAAATTCTTGAACATGGGGTGTTCCTGGAGCCGGCACTTGGGCAAGCAGTTTTGCCATCTTTAAAGCTGCAACTGCCTGCCTCTCTCTGCACATATCGCCTGTGTATGCTTTGTAGGCTCTCTCACAACCAAAATAAAAGAAGAGGAGAGGGCAAGCTCAGAAATGGGCTGGGAGAAAAGGAAGGGTCAGCTTGCCTAACCAGGTGAGTAAAAGTAAAGTGTAATAGATCACTAAATAGAAGCAAAAAAAAAGGAGGGTGGGGGGTTTGTATTGAAAGGGTAGGGTGGGTATTTCAATTTTGCTGAATCATGGTTGACAGAAGAAGCATCACGTGGCAGTGATGATATCACAGTGATAAGAATGGTTAAAAATTCATAGAAGAAAGGCACAAGTCTGGCTGATTTTTCTCGCATACATACGATATCAAGTAGATTTGAGAGTCTTTCTTGAAACGTTTGGCATACCTATCGGCTGGAGTGTCTTAAGTTTGAGAATAAAATATGACTATTTTAACATATCAGTACCGAATGTTTGTATAGTGGTGTACAGTTATATCAAATGTGAACCACACTGTAAATTTGTAGGTGAAAATAAAAGCATATATGTGCTCACTTCACATTTATTTTTTAGTCAAACATTTCACTTTTAACAAGGAAGCTATTTAGGTGTGCCGCAAGTATGTGTGTACAAATGTTTACAAATACTATCACCATCATGAACAGGTATGTTCCTCAGAAATGGGGCCGATCCCAACACTCCCTGTTTGTTCACTAAAAATGAAACAGGCAACAGAGAGGTGGCAAACAACATTTAAGAGTTTTTGACATACGAAGCCAGTAATTGCAAAACGTTCAATAAACCATAGGGATTGAGCCGTTATTAAACACCGTGGCTGCACACTTCAGCTTGACTGAAGCATGTGCACAGAGTGCTTCAGTGGCACATACAATGGAGAGAGAATACTAGGGAATGGGAATGGCGGCTGCATGAAGACCCTGAAGTGATGGTAGCCTTATGCAAACAACGTGCCCATAGACCTATATGAGGCACAAACGCTGGGTTTCAGTGCAAGTTTTTGTCTCTGGAGTTTGGACATTTTTGTCGTGCCTGTGACTTTCTGTATTCTAACTCGAACCTTTCTGCACTGAGAAGAAAAGACCTAAAAATAATCAAGAAGTAGTTAGAAAGAACCTATTATCACCTACCTAAAGCCTAGAAACAACTCAGAAGGCCAGCTTAGACTTCAGAATCGTCCAGCTTCATTTGTTTAAGCCCTGTGCGGCTTATTGCAAGCTTTGCCATATTCTTCATCTGTTACGCATGAGGAATGGTATGTGCAGGATGTGTACTATTAGGAAACTGAGACTGCTTATTATAAAAAGTTAAAAAAATAAATCACTTTCAAGGTCATTGCCATTCTGAGCAATGTTTAAAAAAAGAGCCAGAAATTATACATTTCGGTGTTCTTTAAGGTGTTCTGTTGCCTTTCAAGGATGCATCTGCAAGCAGTGACTTGGTCTCTTAGATACATAGTGATTAAGAAACTCTATAATTCTCACCACACCAGCGCCAACATCTATGACCTTATTGCATTGTGCTGTATTGCAAACGTCTGCCACCAGTGCAGCAACCCACTCCAGTTCCAACTGCTTCTTGGGTGTGAGGCCCTGGCACCAGGCAATAGGTAGTGCAGTCTTCTTTGAAACCAGCTCAGCCGATGGCTCTAGAAAACGAGCTTCTCCCAGTTCTACAGCACGAGACACAAAAGACCGAAGGCTGGGAGGCCAATCATTCTGCAAAGAGGACCGTAATGCAGACACATATAAACTAGAATGTTCTTGTGCAATATTTTTCTTGTGCAAGGTAGTCAGCTACATACAAAATTGTTATGCAGGTGAATGACATTTACAGCTCATGATACCTGTAGAGGTAAGTTCTTTTTTGCTTATTTTTTATGGGTATCCAATTAGTTAATAAAAGTGACTATGCAACTTTGTTATTTTTATTGTACCTTTAGAATAACACTTATTTGACTGTAGCTTTTACGTGTGTTAAAACTTTTGCCTATCCCTACCGAAACTCACGTTATTGATGCAGTTGTTGATTGAGCAAGCTCACCTTGATGAGTCCAAAAGGCACCTTTCCAAGTTCTTCATCAGACAGCTTGTCTATGTGATTCACCCACTGCACAGTCAAATGTGCATTTGTTAAAATGACTAGCAACTAGAGCCAATATTATCATTCACAACCATCAACATTACATCTCAGACTGCACTCACAGTGTGTAAATAGTTTTTAAACAGTGAACAGGCGACCTACTAAAATTACATAACTTCTTGTGTCTTTCTATCCAGGTACAGGTTATCAGCAGAGCTTGAGAAACATGACATTTAGAGCAATATTGTTAACTACACTTTTGTTTAAAGTGCAGCACATCAGTACGTGCATGAAAGAAATCCTGCACGTGACGTGCCACATAGCCTGTCCAACACCACAACAGAACGTTCTGAAACTTCCACACCTCCCTACAGCTTGAGCAGGACAGCTGCGATACCTCCTGAGTGAATATATAATATCCTCACAATGACAATATGTCTTCAACATTAGCTTACTGGGCACCACAAGGCATCTTATATTGACTGTAATTCTGTGCTGAAGTGAATGCCTTTTGTGTTCGATTCCGCAAAACTCGGAACCTTTGTGAGCTATAAAGCACAAATCAAGAAGCGTGCCTCTGTAGATACACTTATAAGCAAACTAGCATTCATTGTTTATTTTTTGTGACTTGTAAAGTGACTCAAATACTCTTGTTAGTTTATCCTCTCTTGTTGGTTCTGTCTGATTAAGGAAAAAAATATTTGACAGGGATTATCTGTGTGTGGGGCGAGGGGGGTATGAATGGGGGCAACTTTTCGCATTCGAGTTGCACTTTCATTCAATGCATACACTGAAAAGTAATTTACCTCAGCCTTCACCGACCTATTTTCTTCCTAACTGATAGATTTAATTTTTATTCTATCTCTCAATTTACATTCATTATGTGGTTTATTAGTATTTATTTTTAAGTAATCTGCTTTGTCATTTCATGTACGACTTCCTTTCTCATTCTTTACATGTTACATTAAGCTTCAAATGACCTTGTTTTTGTTGCCGTCAAAATGTAGCCTATTGCCCTTTTAAGTTTACGTTTTTGGAGGAAATCAATATTCCACTGTTATTCTCTTTTGCATGTGAATATGGCAGACTGCATGTAGTCATACTTCTATGCAGAATATCAGCACTTATTTCCGCCCTGGTAATAACGGTTTGCTATTTATATTGTGGCACTGTGAAGTCGCTAAAGTGCTCGAGCTCGCCCCCTTCTCCCTTTTTTTCTGTTGTATTCTTTTAATGTAGCATGTGTGTGTATTTCGTCAACGTTGACAAGTATCTGACATTTTCTGATTAAGTTTTACAACTGAATGTATGGCTTCTAGTGCTCTAAGAAGTTTCGTTTGGTGTATTGCAATAACGTCGTGATTCAAGCATGCGCTTCGCGTGCAAAAGTTTAAGAGAAAGTAACACACATCTCAACTGACAGGCGTGGTATTCTTTCTTTATTTGCTTATGAGAGCTCTAACCCTTTAATTTACGAATAGTTACCAACTAGCTCAGATATTTGTTATAATAACATTTCAATTTCTCTTTACGATGTTCATCATGAGTGATGCTTGCGCTTGGTCGAGTCACGTACCATTACCTGCTTTCTCTCTCTTCTTTCCTTCGCGTGAAAATGTGGGTAAATTATACGCTGCATTGAATCAAACTAACGCTAGTTTGAACAAGATTGCGCTTATAGGCACTGTAACTATTTTGGTGGTGGCAGAACGATATCATTCTCGTAATGACATACCACGCATGAGTACACGCTTAGTAAGAAAATTTGCGCACGGTAGCGGGATCCATTCCGATAGCGTTTCCCCGCAACCCCTTTCGATCGGCCGCATGCGACCGAAACGCTTAGTTTATTAAACATCCGTCCAGTATACACACGCTGTCACCAAAGAAGTGCGAGCTACCTCAGCAGGTATCGCATCCAGTGTGCCCGCGATCAGCAAGTCTGTCATGCGAGCGTTGTAGATCCAAGAGAACTCTGAAAGAAATCGTGCGCAGCTCGAGAGGCGCTCTGTCTCTTCCATGTTTCAAAATATTTTCACGCACTGCTAACTCGTAGGTGAGGCACCACGACCATTATTTCCACTATACCACGTGTACCAACACTACACTGTACGAACACGTCAATGCAGTTTTGAAAACAAGCACATGAACAAAACAGAAACCGGGAAGTAACTATCGCAGTCTCGCATATATCTGCGCTCAATCGCTACAAATGATGAATTGTAACAATGACGAAAATTGTATTTAACATATTTACCATTTTTACATTTATTAAGAATTGACAGTACAACTTCAAAAATGTTTACAAGTGCTGTAACTTTTGGTGCGGAGCTAGCGCGTACGTGGGAACGTGTGAATCGGCCCTGCTGGCGGCGGCAGCGAGACGGACGGGTCGGCCGAAAGCACAGGATGGCAGCGTCTTCAAGCTGCCTATGGTTGGTTGTTCTAGCGCTACTAGCGCTGTGCTCGTGCACTGCCAACATCGGTCACCGCAAGTTTGAGTACAAGTACAGCTTCAAGGGACCCTACCTAGCGCAGAAGGATGGCAGCGTGCCTTTTTGGGACTACAGCGGCAGTGAGTATCGCCGGCTTCCCATCGGTGGTCGTGCATACCAATCGGCTAGCGTACACGTGGCTTTTAGCAGTGCACGCAACTGGAGCACGACACCATTGCAGAGTGTCATGTGAAAATGAAGATGGGTTGAACGGGAGGGTGCTCTCCGGTTTTCGGACGTTGTGTTTCCTGGTACCAGATGGATGCAGCCCGTTTTACTGCCGGGTTCCCGGGTAGTGGCATATTGAACCGGTGCAAGCAGGAAAGTTGTGGTTATCGCGGCCTGCTTTCGGTCTCGTGCGAGGGTGGGCGAGTCACTTGACCGTGGCTTTACGCTTTGCCTGTTTTCCTGCGTGTGTCAATCACGTTGTGGTCAGTCACAATTGCCGCCGTCTGGTTCGTATGTCGGCACGTGCATATTGTGACATTTGAAAGCTCTCTAGCAGCCAATATCTGAATGTATGTCAAGTTCCACCCCGATGCTCCGGTGTAACATACTGTATGGTTGCCGAGCTTTTCAGTACCGGGCCGCTTTACGTGTGCATTTGCACATTCAAAGTTCCGGAGGGCTCGTACAGTTCAAAACCAGGAGGATTGGATCGGCGCTAACGTGTAAATCGCGAAACGTTTCTATCGCGTGGTTTCCACGGCTGAGCGCTGCGCTGTACACATAAACGCCACGTTTCATTGCGATAAGCGCATCTCCGAACCACAGCGTAAGATAACGAGCGCCGCTTTAAAATATGACAGGTAATTGGATGGTCCATAAAAGATGCGAATGTGGTGCACAAATCGCGACCTCGTAAATGCTTGTGTAGTGCCCTAAAATTACTGGACTATTCCTCGTCATGCACTCATTAGCCGATTTCGTAGTAGATTACTCAAGCATTCAACCATACTGGGAACCATACGACAGCCCTACGACTGAACATCAAAGGAGAGCATGCAGTCGTCTGTTACATCACAGGCTTGCAGACATTAATTCTATCAGAAGATCTTGCTTTTAGGGTCTTTTTTTTTCTTCATTAAAACAAGGGGAATGAAGATGTGCAGCATTTGCCTTCAAGCAGTGTAGATTCAGTGGTGTGTAACAATCTCTTCAGGAATTCCTGTACAAGAGGTCACACACTGTGGTCATATTTCGAGCACAGTCGAGACGTGTCAGTGTGTTATACACATTGTTTCTAAGCTCATGAAGAGCTGCGCAAGTGTAAGTTTGCAAGATTCACCACAAAAAAAGCAATACAAAATAGCCCGATTTTTCAATGTGTAATTGTTGTCATTGGTAAGTGATGGTGATTATTATTAGGATCTATTTTGAAACGCATTGTGTGGCAACTAGTAGCCACCTAGCCAGTTCATTACAAACATGTATTGTGCCATCTACTACACTGTGTCATCCTGCCTATCTGATTTTTCTTCATACAATCTTCTGCTTTTATAATACACTGTCATCTGTCGCTGTAACAATATTTAATATATGTTATTCCTTCATTTTTCCCTCCAATATTCAAGCATATCTTAGTTGTATCAATTGCTGACCAGTTGATACTGCCATCCACCTTGCAAATTTAAGGATACTGAATAATTCATTCATTGTATCTGTCCAGTGTATATGTCTACTTAACAGGTAATAACCGCTGAGCCGAACCATGAGATTGAAGTAACTAGAAGAATAAGAATGGGGTGGAGCACATTTGGCAAGCACTCTCAAATCATGACTGGTAGATTGCCAGTATCGCTCAAGAGGAAGGTATGTAACAGCTGGATCTTCCGTGTACTTAGCTATGGAGCAGAAACATGGAGGCTTACAAAAAGGTTTCAGCTTACAGTGAGTATGACGCAATGATCGATAGGAAAGAAAACGATAGGTGTAACCTTAATAGACAAGAAGAGAGCAGAGTGGATCTGGGAACAAACTGGGGTTAAGGATATAATGGTTGAAATCAAGTAGAGGAAATGGACATGACCGGGCATGTAGCGCTTAGGCAGGATAACTGCTGATAATTAAGGGTAACTGACTGGATTCCCAGAAAAGGCAAGCGGGTTAGGGAGAGACAGAAAGTTAGGTGGGCAGATGAGATTAACAAGCTTGCGAGTGTAAAATGGCAGCTGCAAACACAGGACAGATTGACTGGCGGAACATGGTAGAGGCCTTTGGTCTTGCAGCGGAGGTAGTCAGGCTGATGATGATGATGATATGTCCTCTTAAGTAAATATTCTGGCATTCCGTTACAGTGCTTTGTATAGTTTCCGAACTTTTCTTTCAACTGCCATTGATCCCTAGTTTAGATTCTGCTATCTTTTGTGGAGCATGGTAAAAGTTTTCAAGGCTAACTTTACAGTGTAGTTTTAAATTTAATCCCCCAGGTGGCGAGTTTTTTTTTTATTCTATCTTATTTATTTATTGCATTCTTTCTACACTTCAGGTTGAAGCTACAAATAATGCTGCCATACTTCCTTTCATCTTATTATACATTTGCCTCATACAGTTGTGTCTAACAAATCACAGGCTCGTGGATCTAATTCCCTTCTTTCGTTTGTGTTCTAGGAGGTGCTATGCACTTCTGAAATAACCCACTCTACCTATTATAGGTGCGTGCAGGATTCTCGGTTAAGGGGAGCGATTTCTCATGGTAGTGTCCTTCCCTTCTCTACACCTATTGGTAGTGTCCAAAAGACACTGTGCTTGAACCTGGATGAAAAAATAAAAATGAAGTTATGACATGCTTCTCACATGGTAGCCTGCCTTTGATCTCTGACCTTATGGGTGTAAAGGTTAGAAGTAAACGATTCTCAAAATGCAACATTGCATCAAGCCGCCATTATCGTCAAAAGCCATAGCCCTTTAAAAAAATTGCGGGACAGGTCTGACTGAGTAAAGGTAAGGGATAGACATTGCTCCCCCCCCCCACATGCACACACTTCTAGCACTACTATTGGCGTGCCTACACTACCTATAGATGGAACATGTAGTCTTTTGCGCTAGGGCGCTGCTATTCAGAAAAGAAACGTGGAACAGAACAGATGTGCAGTCCCATTTCAACTGTGACCTGCCAGCTCACAGCTGTTGTCAGTCTTAATGACATCAGGCCATGAAGCCAGCCATGCTGACCGGCAGATATCACTAGTCCAGCAGTTAGGCACAGCCAAGTGAGCCGAACAAATAATTTAAAGCCAGGGAAGCATATGGAACATTATTTGTTGTCTGTAACTTTAGTTTAATAATTATGAGCTAAATTACAAAAAAGTAGAGTAGACGAAAAAGCACCCTTCCAAACAATGAAATCCAAACTCTCAAGGTTCAAATTATGTGCCTGCCATCATATTGGTAGAGCATCGATCGCGTAATTTGAAGCTTGTGGCCTTGGATTTTATCGGAGGAAAGGGCACTGTCATTTACATTGAATTGTTTCTATTTACATTATAATTATTGCACCCTAGTCCCGATCCTCGATTTATTCTGATCAGGCCAAACGCCGCATTTATGCACAGAACAGCGAACTTGAGTCAGTAGCGCTCATACATACCAAACGGCACTAGTGGCGATGGTGGTTTGTTGTCCCTTTAAATGCTCCGACAGAAACGCAGTGGTTCCAATAGTCGTTTTATGGGTTATGCAACAGATGGCACTGATCGTCTCCATGCAACTCTCTTGGTAGGCATTCTTGCACAGTTGTTGCATTCGTTCACTCTGTTTTTGCCTACTGCAAGCCTGTCAAAGCACTTGACTGTATCTGGCCCTGCATATGCTGGTCATGAGAGGTTGGACATTGGCATACCCAGGCTGCCCTTACTAATATTTCACATGTGCTTGTAAGTGGAAAATAAATTACAGCTGTTGCTTCGGGTTGTCCCTAAATTGCAATATTAGATTTCAATGGATCAAAAATACTTCATACATTCAAATACTTCATACAAATTTTACATACTTCATGATTTAGCTAAATAATTTGAGCGAGGTCATCATTTTTTATATTAAGTTTCAACTGTACTGACATTCTAAAATGCACCAGGCCTACATTGGGGGAAAAGGGCACGCATTCTGTTTCTGGCCACAGTAGCCAAATTTTGATGGCGGTGAAATGGGATGGCAACCATGTCACTTGAATACTTAGGTGCACGTTAAAAAACTCCGATGGTCAGAATTAATCCAAAGACCCACTACGGCATGTCTGATAAGCATATTGGGGTTTTGGCATGTGCATGCGAAACCCCAGAACTAATTTATTACAAAAAAGGTTTCATTTGAAGCAGGGAACACTCCTGAAGGAACTCTTCATAGAAGGTTGCTTTATAAAAATTCATGGAAATATGTGTCTGAATATACGGCTCATACTTCAAGCTTTATACCTGTACCAAAACAGTAAAGCGCATGCAAATTGCGCAGCAAAGTTGAAAAGATTTCGCTTGTTTCCTCATTTATCTTTTGCTGCGAGGCATCATCTACTGTCAGTGTCAAGTATTGTGGAATAGTTTACAAAAAAGATAGGTAGCCCTGTCGAGAGTGTGAAGTCACTGTTCAGAAACCTTTCCCACTTGCCACGTTAGTAGCATAGTTTCCTGCCAAAAGGGAAGCAGTAGTATTTTGGTACAGGAACTCGTGCTGGGGCTTCAACACTACAGGTTCTGTGCTTTTGTCTACCCACAGGTTGCATCGCCAGTGAAGAAATGGTGCGAATTACGCCGTCCCTGAAAAGCAAGAAAGGTAATGTCATTTTCTTTTCTTAGCAACATTTTATTTATTTATTTTTTGTCTATTGAAAATTGCACTCATGCACACAGTGCAGAAGTGCCTTATTTGGGTTACCTTGCTCATGGCTATTAAGGGAAAGCCCATGTATGTGGGCCTGTTTCAGTGTTTCCGTTCATTTGCTTCATTGTGTTTTATTACACACCTAGTATTTTGTGTTTTTTTTTGTAGTGGAATTAAGAGCATGCAGTTTGCTATCATATGAGTACATTTATTTATTTCCTTTCATTCTGAGTGAGTGTACCGTTTTGTAGGAGCCATCTGGAACAAGAACCCAGTGACCTTCCCGTGGTGGGAGGTGGAACTAGTGTTCAGGGTCACTGGACAGGGTCGCTTGGGCGCTGATGGGCTGGTGAGTGCTGTAGTTGAATTCACTTTTTGTTCATAGATCGTCTGGTTGTCGCAGCACATTTATTCTGCTGATTAGTTGTGCACTGGTGCTAGGAGTCCGTGTTGCGAAAAATGCAGTGTTGGTGTCATCAACGGGTAATAATGTTGCTTGCGAGCAAAAAATTAGTAAGGTCCTTGTGTGAGTTTTGTAGATGCAAAGAGTGAAAATATGAGTACAAGCCAGAATTGAACTCGTGTATTCGGGGTGTCAGTCAGGTATTCTACTCGCACTGTTATTGATTGCAAACACTAGACAAAAGACAAGCGAGAAGACAAAGATGCAGGTATTCCTTCAACTAAAATTAATGCGAAAGGAGCCCACATATATACAGCCAAAAAGAACACTGAAAAAAAAATCCAGGTTCGGAAAGGAGAAAAAGAACAGCAAACAGAAAACAAAATGTGTCAGGAAAAGATTAACAAGTCAGCCATGTGCAGTCATCTCTACGTCGCACCAGAAACTAAAGTTCTTAGATGGAAGCAACAGTGATGTCATGCTAACGCATGCGTCATGACCCTGCATGCTAAGACCACGCAGGCCTCAAAGGTTTGTCCAACAAGCAACATTGTTGAAGTATTCTACCACACAACTTGTGCTTAGAACTGCAGTTTGATAAAGGCCCTCCTATGGTTTCATGCAAGGTGAGGGGTTGCGTTGGATGTAATGTTCGGCGGCAGTAGCGTAGTCATGCCAGGCGTCAAACGATATGAATGTCGTAATGCGCGAGTGGTTGAAAGATGCGCAGACATTAACAGTCAGCAGCAGCCCCTGCACCTAGAGTGGGATTTTGAGGCTTTAAGTTGAGTTTGCTTCCTCAGTCACTAGAATTTAACTTTGTTTCTCAGCCATGATGCATTCGATATTGGTCCAGCAGTTCCTCACTAGAGCAGTTCTGTGTCTTGGCTGTATGCAAGTAAGGAAACTGAGATTGGTCTCGAGATGCAACTTTCTCTTAACAGTGAATTTGTATGCTTACGTGCGTGTAATGAGCGTGCAGGATTTCTATTGTGTCAGAAAAGATAAGTTGAGGCCCAATTTCTGTCTTTTTTATTTGTACAGGCTTTCTGGTACACGAATCAGAGGCAAGCCGAGGGTCCAGTCTTTGGCAGCAGTGACAAGTGGATCGGTCTGGCCCTTTTCTTTGACTCCTTCGACAATGATGGAAAGGTTGGTGCAGATTACTACTATGTAATAGGCAGCTCTTGCCTTCATGAAATTGTGTTTGGTAGTCAACCTAGTTCATTGCATTGCTATGTGGCTCTAGCGTTGCGCTTGTATTTAAAGGACCCAAAACACTTTTTGAACATGGGCAGAAAACGCTGCCGATTGATAGTAGAGACTCCCGAGAACAAGCAAGCCAATTGACAAAAGGAGCTCAAAAATCGCTCGTAAAAGGCCTTTTATCGGCCATTGGCTGATTTGAACGTAGCGCGCTCGTTCATTACAGGGATCACCGGGAAAGGCCGCAACTTGTTTGTGCATACACATGCGATCACACTACAACAGCCACGTATTCTAGGAAAAAGAATAAAGTGATCAAGGTCATGAGGCACACATGATGTATTTTCTTTGCCCATGCCATTCCTCCCTACTTAGCTTCCAGCTCTTTCATCGGGTGAGAGAAGAAAAAAAATGTGAATGCAGCGTGCGACAAATATTTGTAACTCTGCTCGTACTGGATGGATTCTTCAAATTTTTTGCAGTGTTGAATTCGTGTGGCAATAAGCTCTCTTAGTGAATTCATTCCATGGTTATTTGAAAAAGTGTTTCAGGTCATTTTTAACAGCAAGTATAACAGACAACTGAATTAGTACTTACATAATTTAGGATGTTTCCCAGGTAGTAAATATCATCCGATTCGTGCGTTCGGGCATCTTGGATTTCTTTTTCTTATTTGATGGTAAGCGCTGTCTCTAACTTGCCAAGTGTGCCTCAGACTAAATCTTAGTGCTACTATTGCCACGTGCCATGCCGTTCTGCGCAGTTGCCACTATCGAGCGACAGTCGTCGCGTCAGTTAGATAGGCAAGAGCGGACTGCGATTACCTTCCGATGGGCCCATCGTATCAGACAGTGTAGTATCTGATGATAGATGTGCGCATGTTCTGTGTTGTCTTTTCAGCGCTTAAATAACTGGCAGCGCATAAGCTGTGGGTTGTTCTTTTGGTGGAACGGCAACTGTGCATAGGCACGCCGCTCCGATTCTGTGAGTTTTCCTTTTGTGTCCTAAGCGAGAGGCACAAGTACGCCTCCTTATTAATAAACCTTGTCTGCTGCACCCTCGTCTTCTGTGGCTTCTAGTGACGACGACACACGTGACATCTGGTGGAGGCGCTGGGTATGTTCAGTAACCCCTCGCGCAGCCGTGACACCAGTCCTAACCAAGCAAAGGAAGACGACCAGAGAAGAAGCCGCCGACAGCTAGGACTTCCCCCGGAGCACGGCCTCCTTCCAGAAAAACTACCCGCCACGAAAGAAGCCAGGCCTGTCAAGATGAGTGAAGCCCAGTTGCCAACAGCCGTCGTATTGCAGCAACCCCGTGAACCCCCTAAATTCCGCGGAACGCAGTGCGACGACCCCGAGGACTGGCTGGAACAGTTCGAGCGCGTGGCGGCCATCAACAAGTGGAATGACGAAGCGAAGTTGCAGTGGGTCTACTTCACACTGGAAGAGTCTGCGCGTACCTGGTTTATCAACCACGAATCCGTGCTTAGGACGTGGGAGGACTTCAAATGCAGCCTTCTTCGGACGTTTTCAAGCGTCGCTCGCAAGGAACGGGCGGAGAGGCAGCTGCATTCACGCTTCCAGCTGCCTAACGAGAGCGTCGCTGTCTTCGTCGAAGAAATGAAGCATCTGTTTGGTCGAGCAGATCCGGAAATGCCAGAGGAAAAAAAACTTGGATTCCTTATCAGAGGAGTGAAGGAAGAACTTTTTGCTGGATTAATGCGCAATCCACCGCAAACTGTCTCCCAATTTGTAACGGAAGCAGCCGCCATGGAAAAGATTCTCGATGTGCGGCGGAGACAGTATGGACGCCCTGCTCCGGTAGGCGGTACGTCGCCAGTCGAGCTTAATGCTGTAACCGTCAGCGACCTTCGGGACACCATAAAGGCTGTTGTGCAAGAGGAACTACGAAAGATGTTCCCGAGTTCTTGTCCTCAAGTGGCGACCTTGAGCGATGTCGTCAGACAAGAAGTTCAACAGGCGCTGGGAACCGGACCATTAGTTCCACCAAGCCAGGAGCCTGAGTGGGCTCCACGAGGACCACAAATCATGTCGTACGCTGCTGCCGCGCGCAACCCGGTGCGCCCCGCACAACCGACGTACTCTCCACCGCCACGCCCACAACCAAATGTCTACCGACCTCCTGCCGAGAGAGCCGTCCCTAGAAAGTCCGACGTGTGGAGGACTGACGACCATCGCCCGCTGTGCTTTCACTGCGGTGAACCTGGCCACTTGTATCGTAACTGTTTCTATAGGAACCTCGGATTACGTGGATTTCACGTCGGCGCTTCACGTCCGCAACCTGGTCAAAGGCCAGCTGAGATTGAAGACTATTTGCAGCGACAAAGTTTGCCAGCGGGCCGCCGCAGGTCACCATCGCCTTCGTCTCGCCGTTACCCATCGCCACACCCTGCCAACACAGGAGCATCACGGGGAAGATCCCCTAGCCCTCATTTGGGAAACTAAAGACGGCAACCAATGGAGGTGTGGTTGCTGCCCGGCGCACCCCTGAAGAACCTCCCCCGCCTGAAAGTCCCAGTGGAGCAACACTACCTGCAGCATGTGAGAAACACGAGCGACATATCAGCACTAAGTTCCGTTCAAGCCGCAACAGTACACCACGACAGACCTGCAACGCCAAGGTAAAATCGACCGATCTGGCAGTGAAAATCGACAACTGGGACGTAATTGCGTTGGTTGATACCGGTGCCGACTTCTCCGTCATGAGTGCAGTGTTCGCCGACCAGTTGAAGAAGGTGCTGACTTCGTGGGAAGGCCCGCAGGTACGAACAGCAGGCGGTCACGTCATAACACCAAAGGGAAGATGCACAGCTCGTGTGGATGTGGAAGGGCATACGTACCCTACTGTTTTCGTCGTCCTGGACCAGTGCTCTCGGAACGTCATTCTCGGTGCGGACTTCCTTTCGCCAAACAAAGCAATCATAGATCTTCAAGCGCAAACAATCACCCTGTCACCAGATACGGGCGTCACGCGAAATCCAAGTCCTGCATTATCAGCGGCGCTAATGATTCTCGACGAGCACGTCACTCTGCCACCACGCTCGAGTGCTGTCATCCCCGTGGGCGCTGACTGCTGCATCTGCGCGGAAGGTTTGGTCGAGGCCAACCAGAGTTTGCTCTTTGAAAAAGGTTTGGCTATCGCCAGAGGAATCGTCCACATCGTTGAAGGAACCGTCAGTGTACTGATCACTAATTTCTGCTCGGAATATCGTCACCTTGCAAAGGGCACCACTGTGGCACTATTCGAGACCATCCCGGACATAAGCGATGTACTCACAATCGACGACGCACTCCATCCTCGTACACACGACGTGTTCTTTAACGTGAATCCGGCGTTGCCCCTGGAAAGACATGAAAGGCTGCAGAAACTGCTCTATAGCTACCAGGATTGTTTCGCCACGTCACCAAAGATCCGCCAGACAACGCTTGTAAAACATCGCATCATAACTGATGAAAATGTGCAACCAAGTCATCAATCGCCGTACCGTGTGTCCATGAAAGAGCGCGAGGCAATCCGGAAACAGGTACAAGAAATGCTTCATGACAACATCATTGAGCCCTCCCAAAGCCCGTGGGCTTTCCCTGTAGTGATCGTGAAAAAACGGGACGGCACTCCAAGATTCTGCGTCGACTATCGCCGACTCAATAAGGTAACGAGAAAGGACGTTTATCCGCTCCCTCGAATTGATGACGCCCTCGATCGTCTCTGCAATGCCAGATACTTTTCATCTATGGATCTAAGGACTGGCTACTGGCAGGTGGAAGTTGACGAAAGGGATCGCGAAAAGACGGCGTTTATTACACCAGATGGACTATACCAGTTTAAAGTCATGCCATTTGGACTTCGCACTGCCCCGGCAACTTTTCAAAGAGTAATGGATACCGTATTGGCTGGCCTTAAATGGCAAACGTGTTTGGTGTATTTGGACGACGTCATAGTCTTCGCTCCATCTTTCGAGGAACACATCAGCAGGTTAAAAGTGGTACTTGATGCACTTAAGGCTTCAGGACTTACGTTAAAGCCCGAAAAATGTCGTTTTGCCTACGAGCAGCTGAAGTTCCTTGGTCACGTCGTCAGTTCTGCCGGCGTTCTACCAGACCCCGAGAAGACAGCTGCAGTTCGAGACTTCCCGCGGCCCCGCGAAAAGAAGAGCCTCCGAAGCTTCCTCGGACTTTGCACGTACTATAGGCGCTTTGTCAAGGACTTCTCGCAGGTCTCCGAGCCCCTGACACGTCTAACGAAAGAAGACAGCTCGTTTGTGTGGGAGGCACCCCAAGAAGAAGCGTTTCGGGAGCTCAAAAGACGTCTTCAAGCGCCCCCCATTTTGGCCCACTTTGACGAGAACGCGGCAACAGAAATCCACACCGACGCCAGCAGTGTCGGCCTCGGTGCCGTTCTTGTTCAAAAGCGGGATGGACAAGAACACGTCATCGCCTACGCCAGTCGATCTTTGTCTAAGGCAGAGTGCAATTATTCCACGACCGAAAAGGAATGCTTGGCAATTGTGTGGGCAACTTCCAAATTCCGCCCATATTTGTACGGCAGGCCTTTTACCGTCATTACCGACCACCATGCTTTATGCTGGCTTGCGAACCTAAAGGATCCATCCGGACGTCTCGCAAGGTGGAGCTTGCGGCTCCAAGAGTTCGACATATCGGTAGTGCACAAGAATGGAAGAAAGCATTCCGACGCAGATTGCCTGTCTCGAGCCCCGGTTGAGCAACCACCACCGTGTGCAGACGACGATGCCAGTTTTCTGGGCATGATTACCGCTTCCGACTTAGCCGCCCAACAACGGGCCGACGCTGAACTGAACTGTCTCATTGAACATCTTGAAGGAAAACGTGTGAAGATACCCAAAACTTTCAGGCGTGCTCTTCACACATTCTGCTTAAAAGACGGTGTCCTTGTGAAAAAGAACTTCGACTCTAGGAAGAGCACCTACCTTCTCGTCGTTCCGTCGTCATTGCGTGAGGAAATCTTGCAGGCGTCACATGACGAACCAACCTCCGGGCACCTTGGGTGTACACGAACGCTTTCGCGGATCCGTGAGCGTTACTACTGGCCGCGCATTCTAGAAGACGTCAAGCATTACGTACGGACGTGCCGAGAGTGTCAACGCCGCAAGCGACCGCCAACAAAACCCGCTGGACTACTCCAGCCACTTCAACCCTCAACAAGGCCCTTCGAACAAATCGGAATGGACTTTCTGGGACCCTTCCCGACGTCTACCGCAGGAAATAAGTGGATCATTGTGGCGACAGATTACCTGACTCGCTACGCAGAAACCCGCGCCCTTGCTCGAGCCACTGCTGAAGAAGCCGCCAGATTCTTCGTTCACCAAATTGTCCTGCGCCACGGTGCACCTCAGGTCCTTATCACTGACAGAGGAACAGCCTTCTGTTGCGAACTGATGCAAGCCATTTTGCGGTACAGCCACACCACTCATCGCCGAACTACCGCATACCACCCGCAAACTAACGGTCTCACAGAACGGCTCAACAAGACCCTGGCGGACATGATGTCGATGTACGTCGATGTCGAACATAAAACATGGGATGAAGTGCTCCCATATGTCACCTTCGCATATAATACGGCCACCCAGGAGACAACCGGGCAGACACCATTCGCTCTTGTTTACGGACGGGAAGTGACAACGACTCTGGACGCAATGTTGCCGCACCTAAACGAAGGCGACCCGAACCCGGACGTAGCGGTATTTCAACAACGCGCTGAAGAGGCCAGGCAGCTGGCTCGACTGCGAACGGCAACCAAGCAAGCGACGGATGCCCGACACTACAACCTGCGACACCGCCATCAGGAATACACACCCGGCGAACAAGTTTGGCTATGGGCACCAGTTCGCCGACGAGGCCTCAGCGAAAAGCTTCTGCGGCGTTATTTTGGCCCTTACAAAATTGTTCGTCGCGTAGGGCCACTGATCTATGAAATCGTCCCGGATGGTGTGACAGACTCCCAGCGTCGACGTGTGCGGTCTGAAATTGTTCACGTCGTGCGTTTGAAACCCTATTATGCGCGCTAGCAGACATGTGCGCTTGTCCCTCTATTTTTTTTGTCAAATCTTCAGTGCCTCATGACTTCAGTGCTTGCTTTCAACATCGAGGCGATGTTTTTTGAAGGGGGGAGCAATGCCACGTGCCATGCCGTTCTGCGCAGTTGCCACTATCGAGCGACAGTCGTCGCGTCAGTTAGATAGGCAAGAGCGGACTGCGATTACCTTCCGATGGGCCCATCGTATCAGACAGTGCAGTATCTGATGATAGATGTGCGCATGTTCTGTGTTGTCTTTTCAGCACTTAAATAACTGGCAGCGCATAAGCTGTGGGTTGTTCTTTTGGTGGAACGGCAACTGTGCATAGGCACGCCGCTCCGATTCTGTGAGTTTTCCTTTTGTGTCCTAAGCGAGAGGCACAAGTACGCCTCCTTATTAATAAACCTTGTCTGCTGCACCCTCGTCTTCTGTGGCTTCTAGTGACGACGACACACGTGACACTATTGAAAAGTGAAAAGTGCTCTTAAGGGGGCAGACTGGTCTTAGACATTTTTTGTTTATTTCTTCAGTGATCTTGATAAAACTGCACAGGGTTATGCAGTTTTTTCTGCTGATTTCAAATATTTAATTAGTTTTCCTGTAACTCACTTTGTTCCTGAGATAACTTAAGTTCCTCCCCTATTGTTTAAGGCCACCATAGAAAAAAAAGTGCTTAATTAAAAGTGATATTTAGGATATGCCAACATAGACTAATGACTATAGAGTGAAAGTATGGAAGAGGTTTTTGTTTTTAGGCCTTTATTGGTTATTTTGCAGCAAAATGAACTATACACTTCCAAAAGCAGTTTGAATTGTTTTACAATTTTGATTGGTAATTAATTAAAAAGGCATGTGCTCTAAATTCTGCTCCCATACTTGCATTCTACACACATACAGGTTTCCACTGCAAAAAGAATTATTCTTGTACCTGCCCTAGCTGCAGAGATATTGAGGCCTCAAAATTGAATACTTTTTTGAGAAAAATGGGAAAAAGTGAAAACCACGGTTTCTTCAAAAAGTAACAATCATGGTGCGCATGTTTTGCAATCCTCATGAGAGGGCTCATAAATTGGTAGTAGAGCTTTAGACAAAGGCGCTGGCAAATTATAAAGAAGTCTCAAAGTCGGTTCCCCATTTTTTTTGCAGGTTCTGCATGTTAACAGCACCAAGAATCTGCACAGTTAAAATGACATTACAAAAAAATTACTACTTCCTGGTGCATGAAAATTTGCAGAGAGATAGGAAAGTAGCTGCCGAAACCAAATATGTCAATTTTAAAAAATGAATTTTTTTGTCACTTTTTCGTCCCAAAGAGCAGTCTGCCCCCTTAAGTAAGGGTAAGTGTGGCAATGAAGAAAATAAAATGGGTCCCATTGCACAGATTTCAATATGGAGCTCAGAGTTGCTGGCTGAGGTGCTCAGCTTGGTAACCTCGGTACATATTTTTCATTTTTTGTTCAAAAGGCAGGAAGGCCAACTGCTGTATAAGCAACCTCTTATTCTCACTTGTTCGCGTTGGATGCCACTGAAAAGACCAGGAGCTTTATTTAGTGGTGTCCTGCTTTTTTTTAGCATTGCTGCATGCTTAATTGAAAATACATTGAATTACATTAATTGAATTTGGCATCGTCTTTGTTTGAGCTTATTTGGCTGATATTTCCATGCTTGGTCTGAAAAACAAATGTCATTGTTTTCTCTGGCAGCACAACAATCCTTACATCATGGGCATGGTCAACGATGGCACCAAGACTTACGAACATGAAAGGTGATAAATAACTTTGTTATATGTGTCATTAAGCTATTTATAACCTTTATATTTTTCGTGTGATGTGAATGGACTGCAGTTTTGTCCAGTTAATAATTGCATGGTCCACTTTCTGGCTTTCTGGAACCTAGAAAAATAACATGGTTGTTCAACATCAATTTTCTTTTCGTCACTGTCTATCATTGTGCACTGCCATCGCAGTGAGGTATGCTTGGCTTGTAGGCTTACGTAAAGACCAGCTTGCATAGAGACCACACATTGCATATGGCACATTTTTTTTTCTCTGGTGTGTATGTCTATATTCATGCGAGCAGCCTACAAGGTCGTGTTGCACATGAAACATCTCGTTTGCAGCAGCACCTCAATGGAATGCTGGCAATTAATTACTGCTGTGTTGTTAACAGCCATAACAGCGCTGTAAACACGAAGGGGCGGATCTCACCGGTGAAATTCTGTAGTTTCCCAAAAAGATGGCATTATAGAAACATATGACAGGCATGAATTGCTGTGGTGTACTAAACAAAGTAAATTGCTTTTGTTGCATGCATCAGTACGACATGATCCGAGTTCACTTGTGCAGAGTTTGATGCACCAAAGCTGGAGTTCATACGTATTCGAGTCACCACAGCACTGATCACAGTCAAATTACTGGGAGATACACATCCGCATCTTAGTTTTGCTGGCATTGAAGCAGAAGTTGCAGTAACTTTTTTAACTTCCCTCTTCTGACCACGAATAAGTTATTACAAAACTATGTACAGGGTAGTGCGAAGCCAACTTACACATTTAAATGTGTGTTGTTAACTTGAATTAACAAAACTAACTAGGCAGCATACTCAGTTTAACTACGAAGCGGGGATTTCTTTTGAATTCTGACACAGGTGGCTATTCTATGAGCATGCGCTCTGGCACTATAATGGAGAAACATTTAGTCAACCCAGTCATAACCCTAGTTTCATTTTGGTCAGGCTGCATGTCGCACACATGCATGAAATAAGACTCGACAGTCGGTGTTGCTTTTATTGACCACGGTATCGTAGGAGCGGCGGTGATTCATTGTCGTCGTAAATGCTGCTTCGGGAACCCTATGGTAACTGCTTTTCTTTTCAAGGTTTATGCAACAGATGGCACTGGTAGTCTCCTCACAGGTTTATTGTTCGGCCTGCTCGCACAATCATTGCATTTTGTTTTCCACTCATCCATAAGTGGCGTGGTTTAGTGTAAAATGAAATGTGCAGTGTCTTTTGGTGTCTCTACGTTAGAATTTTAGATTTCACTTTGTCTATATAAATTCCTTTTTTGATTTTACACACATTTAATGAAGTCATTTCATCCCCATCACCTCATTGTTAAAGAGTTTCAACTTTATACATACTGAAATCATTTTGATCACCTGCCGTTTGTGAATGAATCTGTCTATTCCTGCAGTGACGGTATCAACCAGCAGCTAGGTGGATGCCAGCGTGACTTCCGCAACAAGCCTTTCCCCGTGCGCGCCAAGATTGAGTACTACCAGAATGTCCTCACGGTATGCTCCTCTCAACATCTTCTTGTGAACCGTTTTGTGGAAAGTACTGAAAGGAAGTGAGGCATGTGTTAAGGCTCATTGGAGCTACATTAATATATAGAAGTGTATTTCATTTTTAATATTCATCAAATGCATGCTTGATGTTTGCATGCCAGTTGAGGGAATCGATAAATTGGAGTGTGGTTTTTTGAGGAGTTCAACCTCAGTGCCCTTCATTGGCCTAGCAGTTTTAAGCAGCCTATGGTAAAAAAAAAAATGCATCACCACCAAACTTTACAATTCTTATGATTCGGAGGCGGCGCCAGGTTTTCTCACTGGGGGGCACTGACAAGCGAGTTCAGTCAGGAGGGCACAGAGGCGGGGAAGTTATGTGTTGTACTTGGACTATGTTTTCTTTGAGGGAGAAGGAGCAAAGGGGGGGGGAATAAATTAGGGGGGAGGGACTCCAGCCCCCTCCTTCATGCTCCACCCTGGCACCGCCCCTGTTATGATTGTTCTTGCACTGTCAAGGTTCTTGCTCTCTGGTATATGTCGTGCTACAGGTTTTTACAGCAGCACTGTTTGCCTCCAGCCCTCGGACGTATCCCTTGCATTTGTATTGGAATCGCTGCACATGGACAGTAATGCAGAGGGGGCTAAGGGTGCACCACCAGCACCTGATGTGCCAGTGTGGCTGCAATAGTTGCTACATAAGATGCATGTTGTGTGTGTTGACCGCTGAATGGCTTGTGTCGTGCCACTGCGGTGGTTACTATGATGTAGATGGCATAATTTAAAACTTGGATGGGCATGTTACAGCACTGAGAAATCGGAGATGACAAAATTCAATAAATATGCAAGTATATATGTGCGTATGAGTGTTACTTATGCAAAATAATGAGTGACGTCATAATACATTTGACTCCCAGTAAGGAACTAATGTTTTATAAAACACACTTTCCTGGTC
This sequence comes from Rhipicephalus annulatus, assembly GCA_013436015.1. Lineage (NCBI taxonomy): Eukaryota > Metazoa > Arthropoda > Arachnida > Ixodida > Ixodidae > Rhipicephalus > Rhipicephalus annulatus. The sequence continues at coordinate 107,968 of WOVY01000678.1, forward strand.
CCTTCAGGTTTTGTTTAGCAAGAGTCTACAATATATGTAGCGCATAGCAACTTTACTGGTAATCTATTCCTGTATGAATAGTGTGGCCCCATGAATTTTTCAGTCTGATGAAAAGGCCTTTAAAGCAGGTTATGAAATTTTCAGAGGTTTCTGTATTCATTTTAGTGCTTGCTTTTTTTCACTGCCGTACAATTAAGATGGCTGGCACTGACATAAGCCTAGCTCGCTTGCGGTTTCCTTTAGGTATTGTTCCACAACGGCAACACCAATAATGACGGTGACTACGAAATGTGCTTCCGGGCCGAGAATGTGTTCCTGCCTCAGAACGGTTACTTTGGTGTGTCTGCAGCTACGGGTGGTCTGGCAGGTAAGTTGAAACAGCAGTTTACTTATGGGGGCAACTTGGTTACTATAGGATTCTTATGAGGTTGCACATTTTACTCAGTCTGTTTAGCCACATTTTAGCGAAAGAATGTTTTCAGGTAGTATGCGAAGGAACCCATCACGGTGGTCTAGTGGATAAGGCACTCGGCTGCTGACCAGCAGGTCATGGTATTGAATTCCGGCTGCCGCGGCTGCAATTTTCAATGGAGGCGAAAATGCTTGAGGGTCGTGTGCCTAGATTTAGGTGCACGTTAAAGAACCCCAGGTGGTCGAAAATTTCGGAGCCCTCGACTTCGGTCAAAACCACCATAATCATATGGTTGTTTTGGGATGTTACACCTCTACAATTCTTATTAGGTAGTGTGCGAGGGCTTTATAGTCAGCTGCCAGCTCGTGAAAGGACCACATGCCATGTGACATCAGTAGGCAAACAAAGAGTGTTTCACACTCGCTTTCATGGCTATAATTAGCGCTAACACTCTTAGGTTTACATTCACGAAATACCTTGTAAAGTGGACGGGAGTAGCATTGCGGCTGCAGCTCAATTAACTCAATTGATAGTGTCGAACACGTTATTCATAAGGTGCAAATTTCGTCCTTGCTGCTGGCAGGTTGTCTTTTTGTACAGCTTAATTTGTTCACTTATTATCCATACTACCAAAATACAGTTAAAAGACTACAAATAACATCTTCGTACTATCCTTGGCTTCATTGTCTGTTGGTTTTCATTATGATCAATAGAGGTCACAAATGTGACAATGCCTGCTTTGTGTGTCGGCCCATCATTCTCTGTCTCCTATTTCATTCCTTTTTATTCCTTTGCTGTAAGCTGTGCTCCCTTATGGGCTGCACTCCAATTTGCTTGCCTCTCCACCATCATCTTAAGGGGGCAGACGGGTCACGGGCATTTTTTGCTTATTTTATCAGTGATCTTCATCAAACTACACAGGATTATGCAGTTTTTTCTTCTAATTTCAAACATTTAATTAGTTTTCTTGTAACTCATCTTGTTCCGAAGATAACGTAAATTCACCCCCTAGACTAATGACTATAGATTGAAAGTGTGCAAGTTTTTTTTTTTGTTTTTAGGCCTTGCTTATTTTACAGAAAAATAAACTATCTATTTTCAAAAGCAGTTGAACTTGTGTTACAATTTTGATTAGTATATAAATAAAAAAGCTTGTGCTCTAAATTCTGCTCCCATGCTTGCATTTTACACAAATACAGGTATTGCATTGCAAAAAGAATTATTGTTGTACCCACCCTAGCTGCAGAGATATTGAAGCTGCAAAATTCAACAGTCGTAAATTTACTTTTTTGAGAAATATGGAAAAAACTAAAAACAGTAGTTTCTTTATAAAGCAATGATCATGGTGCACATGTTTTGCAATCCTCATAAAGGTGCTTATAAATTTGTTGCAGAGCTTCTAACACAGGTGCTGGCAAATTAAAAAAAAGCCTCGAAGTCGGTTCCTCGTTTTTTTTTGTTTGTTTGTTTGTTTTTTGCAGGTTTCGCATGTTAACAGCACCAAGAATCTGGACAGTTAGAATGACATTAAAAAAAAGTTACCACTTCCTAGTGTGTGAAAACTTGCATAGAGATAGAAAAATGCTTGCAGAGATAGAAAAATGCTTGCAGAAAACAAATATGTCAATCTTAAAAAAATGAATTTTTTTTATCACTTTTTGGTCTCAAAGACCAGTCTGCCCCCTTAAAGATTCTGTGCAAGAACACGGTGACAAAGAGATGTTCATGTGTTCCTTCTCGTTGTCCCTGTGTTTTTGTGCAAAATCAATAAGATGAATGTTTTCCAACTACGCCAACTTTCAGTATTGGTTCGGTATACCTCCACCTTTCTTGTCTCATCCCCCCACCCCTCTGTAACCTTTCCTTACACACACCACACCTAATACAGGAAATTTCCCAGCTCACTTACCCTTCCCTCCCTGCAACTGCACACCAAAACTGAGCAAGCACAAACTGTTCAGGAGTGTGGCTCAGGTCATTAAGTTGACGGTGTTTCTTCTAAACATTATTTCACAGCAATATATGACACCCCCCCTTCCTTCGTGCAATTTGAACTGATGTCACACTGTACCACTGGGATGTGCTTTTGTGGGGAGATATTTTTGAGGCTGCCTGATGCAAAATGGCTGACAATTGGACATGTTGGTTCACAATCAAAAGTGTTGAGTTTCACTAACAGGACAACGACTACAGAAAAAGACAACGCCCACTACTTGCAGAAGTTTGTTTCCGTGAACAGAACAGTTTTTATACAACAGCACAGCACCACCTCGCAGTGCCACCACCTTTGCACTAGCAGTCAACTTTTAGTCAAGCAGGCTATTCGCTAGGTAAGTTAATTAATGGTGTACTGGCACATTCGGCACCTAATCTTACAAGCTCCCAAGTTCTCTAATCTCTCTTGTCAAGTTAGGATGAAAAAACAGATGCGCTGACAACAGTTTGACAGCCACTTGTTTTTCAATTAAATGCAAGCCATCCCTCATGCCATTTTTACATGGACGGTAGTGTGTGTTGTCTTCCTTTTGGCGGTGTCCTGGTTGTGCTATTAAACACTTTTGACAGATGCAACTCAAATTTATGCTGCTCGTTTCAGATGTACGGTAGGTTCTCAAAAATGCATACTCGTGGGTACCCAGTATCTTGTTTGATTTAGTAGAAGTTCTCAATTATATGACATAGGTCAGTGTACCAACTTGAAACTGGCATGCGTTTTTATTGTTTCTCAGGGTCGTAGAATACTTATGACACGGCTCCGCTCCCAGCGATTGTCAGTACATTTCTTACTTCACTGCCTTAAAGATGTGCTTTGTGTACCGATGGTACCTACATGGGTCTCGGCTCTTCCACAATAGTTAGACAAAATTTTATTGCGTTATGGCTACTCAAGTTTTTATGATTTCAAGTTTGGCAGTGCCTACTTTACGTATGGGTCTAGAGCAGCATTCAACGAGGAATCTGTATTTGTTGTTCAGGCAAAGATTGGGACTAAGGAATGGTCGCCTTTTCTCTGACTCCTTGCGTCCTCATCTTTTACTCATAGATGACCATGATGCCCTGAAGTTCCTGACAACAAGCCTGCTCCCCGAGGGCCAGCAGCCCGTGGCCACGCAGACCATTGCCGAATCGGAAAAAGAGAAGTTTTCGCGCGAGTACGAGCAGTACAAGGACAAGCTTGAGCGCCAGAAGGAGGAGTACCGCAAGCAGCATCCCGAGGAAGCTGCCAAGCACGACATGGAGCATGGCGCCGGTGCGGAACAACCTTACGACTCGCCACAGCAGCGTGAGCTGCGCCAAATCTTCGAGGGTCAGGCACACATGTTCGAGGGCCTCAAGGCGATGCACCGCAAATTGGACGAGATGCTTGGCCGCCAGGAGCGCACCCTGTCCCTGGTGTCGGGCATCCAGCAGAGTGGAGCAGGCAAGTGATTCCTCCCTCTTGAGCGAGCGCTAGGGAGGCCCTCTTTGTCCGATTGGCGGTTGCCCGTTCAGATTTTCAATATGCTTCACCCCATCACGCTCAAATTGTGGCATAGCTGTTTTTCAGGCTCCGCTGCAATCGCAGACGTATTGACTCAAGAAAATTCTTGTTACAACATGGAGATCATAGGTGCGGCAGGCATGGGGGCTCACTTAGGAGGAGAGGCTACTCGAAGACCACCGCCACTTTACGAGTTTTTTTTTGTTAATATTCGCCAGAGAGCACTGAAACTTGAGCTGTTTATAGAAATTTTTATGTCAATTTCAAAAATATATACTAATTAGTTTTCTTGCAAGTTGCATTTTATTAGTTCTGCAACATGACAAAGTGTAAAACTTAAGCCTTTTGCCCCCCTCCTTTTTCTATGTATAAACTTCCATAATTTTTTTACCATTGATAGTTCATAATGTTTCAAATAAAGTATTGAATTCAGAAAACTAATGTGGAAGTGCAAACAAAATATCTAATAGACGTGAAAAGTTCATATTTTCCCTTACCGTAATAGAGGCTTACATAAATGTTTTTATTATAATACAAAACTATTGAAATTTAAAAAAGATCATTGCATTTCTCGTACTTTAGAAAAAAATTGGGCAAGATTTCGTGAAGATCCGAGCACCAGAAGTAGTTGAAAAAGAAGGGGAACATTTTTAAAAAATGGGAAAATTTGGATTTTGAGAAAAACAACTTTTAAAGTTAAAATTGAATTTTAATGAAAAATTTCGTTGAATAGGATGAAATTTGCACACAACGAAGACCAGTGTTTCTGTAGTGGCCACTGCTACTAAATTGCGCCAGCACCAAAAGTTTGTCCCTCGCTTCTCTTTCGAGCTGACTCGTCAGACATTTCGCTCACAGACAGGGTTGAGAAATGCTTGCCAGACTTTTGTGCTCCATCGGGCAGAGCCTTGTGCAAACTGCAAGCTAGGCAGCAGTGCGACTAGACTTCGAAATTTAAATGAAGTCCAGTGTCAAGGGACACAACAGTGCCAATGCCACTGTGGCTGTTGTAGCCGGGTTTGTGTCACGTACCCTCGTACATAACGGCAATGTCGTCCCCGCTAACTTCCCTCACTGTGATCTCCCGTGACCTCACAGGATTGGTGCAGATGGCATTCATTGCCGCATCAAGGACTTTCCGGCTGATGGCTGTGCATGACTTGCGATGCATTGGTTTTTGCAAGCCAAGAATTGCCATAAATCGGGCGAGCTGCTCGTAGTCCACCCCTACAGAACGCGCCCCCACAACAGCTTTCACATTGACAGCATGGATATTACACTCCCTACAGATTTACTCATCTATAATGGAGATAAACACATGAGAAAAACTTTGTTCAGCTGCGCTGCTCGTCGAGACACGGACCATGCAAGTAGGCTTCAGAGTATATAAAACACGCAAGTGCCAGTGGCAGTCCCTGATCTGTACCACGTGATTTAAAAGCGAGTCGAGGTGCTCAAAAGAACGCTGCAAAAGCGTGCTTATTTTTATTATTTCTTGTGCTGCAACAGCGCGCCAGAACCGTCGTTATTTGAAGAGTAAGGCTCGGCTCTTCGCCACATACGATCGACAATGGCGAGCGGCGGCGCATTATCAGCGGCAAAATACTCGAAGACTGCACACTTTCGGTGTTTTAACAGCCACCTTGTGCTCTTTAGATGAAATTTTAAAGCATTTCCAGTTGAGTGTCGACAGTTTTTTTTTTTTTTTTCCAAAACGGTAGAGGTACCGTAAACTAGTACCGTATTTTTGCGCGTATAACCGACCCCTGCATATAATCTGCACCCCCACTTTCAGCTCACCGAGAAAGAAAAAAAAAACCCTCGCGTATTGCCCGCACATTTGATATACAGGAAAGGCTGTACAAAAGCTTTATTTAGCAAGCAGAATACGCTGTCTGCAAGGCCTGTCACAATTCACTCACTGTCGCTGCTCTCGCTAGAGCTATCACTTGAGCCACAGTCCTCACTATTATGCACAAGGTCATCTTCGGTTCCATCCATGTTGTTTGTGATGCAGCATTTCTTGAAACTTTTTCGCACCATCTCACCTGGAATGGCCTTCCATGCCTCGACAATCCACTTGCAAAATAGGGCAATATCAGGCCTTCGGACTCGTCCTGTCGGCGTCAAGTCGTAGCAGCCTTCGGCCATCCACTCGGCATAATAGCGCTTGACATGCGCTTTGAAGGGCTTGTTAAGCGACACATCTAGAGGCTGCAACAATGACGTCATTCCACCGGGTATAACTACTAAGTCGGTGCCGTTGCGTGAAAGGCGGTCCTTCACTTCCTCAGTTGTGTGGCCGCGGAACGAGTCAAGAATGAGCATGGACCTCTTTGCGAGCATCGCACCGGACCTCTTCTCCCATACCGTCTTGATCCAGTCTACGAACAAGTCACTGTTTATCCACGCGTTCTCGTGTGCGCGCACCACCACACCGGCAGGCAAATGAACCTTTGGTAGAGTTTTCCTTTTCAAGATGACGTACGGTCGCAGTTGCGTGCAGTCAGCGAGGGCACAAAGCAAGACTGTGATGCGCAGTTTCGTGTTCCCGCTGGTCAGCACGCTCACCGAACTGCTGCCCGTCTTCTCAATCGTTGTGTCCAACGGCATTTCAAAATAAACAGGAGTTTCATCCGCATTGCCGATTTGTGAAAAAATGTAATTGTGCTGCTTTCGCAGGCCACTTACATATCTCTGGTACTTGAGCAACTTCTCCTCATAAGAAGCCGGCAAGCGTTGACATATTGTAGCCCGCCGTCTGATTGAGAGCCCTTGCCGCTTCATAAAGCGGTGCAGCCATCCGTGGCTCGCACGGAACTCGTGAGGTAGGCCTAGCTCCCTCAAAAGTCACCGCGCTTCCACTTGGGCCATCTCAGTCGATACGGCGTGACCCCTGCTTCTCACATCTTCGATGAACTTTACTAGCTCCGCCTCCAGCTCAGGGTATGCACCGGTCTTGGGGCCATGAAATGAGCTACGGTCGCGGTGCGCGGCTTGTAGGCTCTCTTTCTTCTTTCTCCACAGTCCCATGCAGGACTCGTCCACATCGTGCCGTCTTCCCGTTTCGCGATTTTTAAATTCCTCGGCGATGGCGATGATCTTAAGCTTTTGCTGTGCCGTGAAGGCCTGCCGCCGTACGCTACTCATGGTGACGGAACAAATCGACTTAGGCTTGGCGAACGGGTCGAGATGTGGAGAACTAGCAGTATCAGCGAGGTAAAGAGCGCTCACACTCAGCGACAACTTGACAGCACTACCCCTTCTAGTACACTGTAACAGCACCCTGGAAACAACATAACCGAAATGCATGCCTGCTACCGTGTCAAAAAGTAGTACATTAATTTACAGATAATATCTCTATAGGCACTATAACATCTCGTTTGCCTTGCTGAAATAAATACTGCTTTATTTATTATGGAACTTGCTTTATTTATTATGGAACTTAGACAGCACCACCTTTTCGGCAAGCCCTTTCCAAAAGTAAACATGGCGTCTGTGACGTAGGGACATGTGGAGGGTCACTGAGCGGCCGCGAACGTCCAAAAAATATACTTGTGGTGTGACGGTGAGATTTTACACTGAACAATCGAATTGTCTCTCCCCAAATGTTTTTCTAAACGCTTCAACGATGCAAGCAAGCGATACCAAAATCAGCCGCAAGCTGCCGTGCTACTTGCGGAGCAACACGAATTTACGGAAACCGCCTCCGTAGTGTGGCAGCTTGGGCTAGTTGATATGGCATGACGATAGTTATAGTGCGAGAACAATGCGACGACACAGAGACAAGAAGGAGGACACAAAATACACGCGAGAACAATACGACGACACAGAGACAAGAAGAACACGAAAGACACTAGCGCTATTTAGCGCTCGTGTCCTTCTTGTCTCTGTGTCGTCGTATTGTTCTCGCGCTATAACTATCGTCACGCCTCTGTAGCCTTCGCTACACTGTTAAGGGGCTTCACAGCACAACACGCATTGCTGTGAAGCAGCACTATCGGAAAAACTCCGCGTATTTTCCGCACCTCCACTTTGCCACTGAAACTTTTGGGTTTTTGGTGCGGGTTATACGCGGGAAAATACGGTAAAAGCAAGAAATCGGTAATGTTTAAGAAAACTTGAGTTTTTCGACCTGCACCTCCCATTAATGCTGTTCTGGACCTCAAATTTGGGCAACACTCTGGTTGCACTAAATCTCGTGCAAAAATACAATTCAGCCTCTGCATTTCCACAATCTTGATAAGACTTGATAGGATAACTGTCAAATACCTCTCAGCCGATGCTTCATCAGCCTTGCCAAAAGAAACACTTTCAAATCAAATCAAATCATTTTATTTTCCCAGAAAAAAACGGGTTCTGGAGAGGTTCACTGGCTAAAAGCTGTTTATGGACAGCTTGACGAGGCCAGTGAACTAAGCATATTCTTATGAGATATTGCATATTTCATAAGAATATGCTTAGGGATCATCTCCCTTTTTTTCTGTAATTTCATTTCAATGTATTTAAAAAATATTTATAACTACAAAACTGGGCGAAAAAGTGACAAGAAATGGAGAAGGCATACACACAAGTGCAGACTAGCAAGTGAATCTTTATTGAAGGATACACATATATAATTAGCAAAAAGATATGACATGAAAGATTAGAGGTTGGCAGTCATAATCTATCTCTATTTTGTCTACACGTTGGGCGCAAGTGTAGTGTACACGTATCCCAAAGGAGTATGGCCACTAGCGTGGGACTTGGGGATTGCAGGGCATGCGTTAACTGTCGCCATGGCAAGAAAACGGTACTGCTCAAGGTCGCAACACTTTATTGTCTGCAGCAACTCCAAAACGCAGTACAGAGCCCATTGCAAAGGCGCGGCAGGAAAGCAAATGGGCTTATCCACGCCAGGGGCAAGAAGTACTACACGGGTGCCGCGAGCATGTCTCCGTGGTAAAAGTGATTCACGGTGACCTCGGGACAAAAGGCCCGGTTGCTCGAGCGAGCCAACGCGAGCAAGGCGCTCGCGTTGATTTTGGAGAGATATGGGTTTGGAGAGATATGGAGAAACGGCAGGGTGCTCGTTCGCCGAGGCCCGTGGCATAAGCTCCATGAGGCACTGGCTCCAAAGTTTCATCGTTCTCGCAATCAGATTCCTCCAAATCGCTCTCGCCACGTACTTAATTCACAATGCCCCAATCAGTGCACGGTTCCGCAGTGTCGGCATCATCATCAGCCGTAATTAAACCATCGCAACAGATGTCCCACCCGCTCTACCAGGTCGGAGTCGACGATGCGCTGCCACAAATTGCCGCCGCAGTGGTCCTGTTAGGAAGCGTCGGGCTCGGCATCGGGCCCGATGTCGACGAAGTCGGCCTCGCGAAAACAGTTTCGTGCGCAAGTAGCCGTCAGCGCCGCCCACGAAATGTTCACCATCTCCACAGCTGAATACCGGGATGTCTGAAGCGGCAAGTTGGCTGTCAGGTGGTCAACAGCTATGAGCAAGCACTCCGGAACACGGCACCCAACGTGCAGATTACGCTCAAGCAAAGCCGTTTTGTTGAGCGGCAGGAAAGAACGTCCTAGTCCTCCCATCTGCCATCCTGACTACACACGCACACCAAAAGCGAGCAAGTCTCAAAATTTCGCACTCAAAATTTTGCCATTTGCACAACTATAGTCCAAAGTGATGTCCTCACAGTCAGCCCACCTCGATTGGGCTGGCTGAGAAGGTTGTTAAAGCCTTGTCTCTTCATCCTGTAATAGGTGAGGGACTGAAAAAGTAAGGTGGACAGATCATGCACTATTGCTCTTCATACACACCCGTTGGAAAACTCCATTCTTAAAGCTGGACATGCACCTGGAGATGAATTTGTGGAGAATAGTCAACAGATATGCGACGGAAAACGAGCACTGCATTGTTGCAGTCTTCTCTATCATGTTGCTACAGCAAGAATCGGGTACTTTCAGGAGAGGCTGAAGACTTCAGTGAATGCGATACATATCATTGGGAAAAATTAAACTGCAAAAATAAATGGACTGCTCTCTTTTTGAAACATGCAGTCTGCTTAATTGCCAAATGTCATTTATTTGTTTCTTTGGCACGTTGTCTTGGCACTATCTGCCGACCTCCTCCATTTTGGCCTATGGTGTGTCCGGATTTTTATGAAGTCTACAGCCAGTTTGGAACTTACATGGTTGACAAACTCTGATCATGCTATTCATTTGCCTTTTGTCACTTGATGTAGCTTCTTGTTTCGCAGTAACTAGTAGTATGCTGAGGGCTTTCTTCTGTCCCCCCCCCTCCCAGCTGGTGCAGTGCAGCCTCAGCAGCCTGGTGGTGCTCCTCCTGTGCACGTGCAAAGTGTGATGCAGAGGCACGAGGTGGATTCCCTGCTCAACAGCCAACGGGAGCTCCTTCTCTCTGTGCAACAGATCAAGTAGGTGACATCTTTTTGTGCCTTAGTGTATTGTGTTACGTCCTCACTGGATGGGAAGGCGAAATGCTCCGTCGCTGTCAGGTTCAGTGTGTGGTTCTGTCTCAAAGACGGTAAATTGGAGCTCACTGTTAGTGGCGTGAATGAAGCTCACATGCGTGCGTACCAGCCATCACTCTGAAGAAACATTTTTTGCACAGCTCTCGAAACGTTTCAGAGCCGACTCTGGTCCTTGTCTCATAACCTGGGAAGTTAACCATTGTGTCACGTCAAGTCGTGTCCATTGCCGGAATGCCCTAAGGGTATACAGCTGTATCCACTGTAGCAATTCTCTGTTGTCACGTGACTGTAACCACGTGTTGCGGACGAGTATCTTGTACGTTAAGACGTGCTGGTAGCTGCATTCTGCCGATACCCTTTTTCTTTCCTGCATGTTATTAACAAGATCCAGCCAAATGCCTAGAGCTGACATTGTGCTAGATCGCAGTTTTACTTGTAGCTCGAAAGAAAGATTGCCTCCTAATGCAGATCTAGGGGGTGGCACTCTGAATTAACAAGGTCCATGCATTGTGCGTTTAGCTTAGGAGTGTGCAAATATTCGAAATTTTAAATATTTTCTAATAGTGTTCGCTGTTCAGTTGGATTTGCAGCTGAATTTGATCATTTGAACTTCCCTAAGACGAGTAGTGCAGTCAAAGTTGGATTAGCAAAAGCACCTTCAGATATTCAATGTACTTCACCCCATTACATTTTCATATTGTGGTAAAGCTGTCTTTTGGGCACTGCTACGGTTGCCAATATGTCGACTGAAGTAAATACTAGCTCCAACACAGATTATATATGTAGCAAAGGTGGGAGGCACAATTATTGCTATTTTAGAACAGGAGGTCCGAAAAATCGAATGCTGAAGATTTTTAGCCTCCATAATTTTATACATTTTTACATATTGATGCTACGAGGCAGATTTTTCAACTCCGAACTCAAAGGGAGCACACCCTTGTCTGCCACATCAGTCAGGCTTCTACAGAAGTTGAAAGATGTGAAGAGGTGGAGGAAATAGCATCTTTGTCTTTCACGTGTGAAGTGTTGTCGGCAACATTTTGGTTGCACCAAATCATGTACATAAATACAGTTTGGCTTCTGCATAGCCTCATCCTTGATAAGACAACTGTGAAACGCCACCCTGCCAGTGCTTCATCAACCTAGCCAACAAAAACAGTTTCATTTTACTATCTTGTAAGAATGTGCTTGGGACCCTCTCCAAGTTTGTTTGTTTTTTTCAGCAATTTCACTTTGAAGTATTTGAAAAGTATTCTAAAAATATTCAAAACACATTCGATGCAATTCGCGCTTGCACTTCAAAATCTGAATTTGCTTCGCATCCAAAAGCTTCCTATTTGCACAGCTCTTGTTTAATTTTGACTAGCAGAATGTAAGCTGCGCTACCACAGTAAGTTTGTGACAGACCAGTTGAAACACTCATATTGTCACATGGCCATGACGACAGAGAAGGCTTCAGCAGGACTCCGAAATACGAAACTCTTAATTTGGGGTGCTCTCGTAGCCAGAAAATGAACGGTTAAAGTACAAGCAATTAAAGCAGTGCACCGATACTGGCAACAACGGTGTCAGCCCTACAGGAGCCTTCCAGCGTTATCACTGGTGCTTGCATAAGCTCTCAAAGGAACTTGACTACAGTAGACTCATTAAACGGAACTTAAAAGGACTGGGCATTAAGTTTCAGGAGTTAGTATGCAGGAATAAAACCTGTAGTGTCAGAGGCAGTTGTTCCATTTAAGCAGCAGTTCTGTTTAACATATTCAGTTTACTTAGTCTACTGTATTTGAGTCTGGCATGAAATCTTGACAGAGTGATCTCAAACAGTCGCGGGGCTTCTTAAACATCGCAGCGCGGTGTGAATCAAGCGATAAGCGTGTGTGGCTGTATTATCAAAGACCTGTTTGGGACCCTGTGTGCTCTTTGAAGTGGTACAACCAGACTGTGAAGTGATACATAGTGCGACTGGAAATTTGCAGGACCCTAGCGGCAGAAGTGCAACAGAAGACCGGCACGCTGCTCAGCGTGCAGCAGCAGGGCGGAGGAGGAGGTGGTGCAGCACAAGCTGCCCTGTCGACGGAGCACGTGCAGCTCTTGCACCAGGTGCAGGAGAAGCTGGCTGCCTTCAGGGCCGACTCGTTTGCCCAACAGGTCAGAGGGGAAGGATATTACTGTGCGACCTCTTAATGAAAATACTTAGACATAATGAGCTCCCTTTCTCACCAGGGCTTCAGAAAATAGCATCTCATTTTCATCCACATCTCTTTCTCGGCATTCTCTTGCAGCATTGCCTAAAGATTGGGCCCAAATTCCTTGGATGCAAGCAGTGCATGAAGAAAGCTTAAGTGTACATTGTCATCGGTTATGAAAGGGAACAAGCGAGCGCATGGCCTTCGCTTTGCGTCTGCTGCCTACAGCACCACCAACCGACAAAGAAAGCACGCCAGGTTTCGGCACCATCTATTGGGAAACTTATTATAGAATAAGTTTCTTATGCCTGCTTGCTATAAAAACCTGAATACAGGTTGACACCCCCAATTTTGAATATCCGAAAAATAAATTTTAAAAAATTATTAACCTTACCCTTACCTTAATAAATACTCGACACAACCAACTGCACTGTAGTGATGTTTCTTTTTATTTCGACACAAATTGCCCCGCCGCAGTGGTCTAGTGGTTAAGGTACTCGGCTGCTGACCCGCAGGTCGCGGAATCGAATCCCGGCTGCAGCGCCTGCATTTCCGACGTAGGCGGAAATGTTGTAGGCCTCTGGTCTCAGATTTGGGTGCACGTTAAAGAACCCCAGGTGGTCGAAATTTCCAGAGCCCTCCACTACGGCGTCTCTCATAATCATATGGTGGTTTTGGAATGTTAAACCTCACATATAAATTGATCAGTTATGACACTAATCTTATGTAGTTAAATGCCACAAGGCCACAGAGTGCTGTCACTCAGACTCATTCGAACTTGAGTCCAACGACTTCTCTTTTTAACTATTTACGTCTCGGGGTGCATTGTCTTTCGTTTCATTCAATGCATTGTTGATGCAGCATTTGTGAAAGCACACCATCTCTACCGGGAGAGATTTTCGAGATGACGACACCCAGCCACTAACAGCCGTGAGCGGTAGACGTCGTAGGCGGCCAGAGGGAGTCTTGAGATTGTCACCCAGCATCCACTCATTGTATAGCTCGTGCACGTTATCTTTGAAGGCTTTATCGAGCACTACATCCAGTGACTGGAGTATTGATGTTATTCTCCCAGGGATCACAACAAGGTCCGTCTTGCCATCAGACAGAGCTCCCTTTACATCGGCCGTGAGGTGGCCACGAAATGAGTTAAGCACTAGCATGCTTGGTCACTGAAAAAGTGCACCGGGTCTCCGATTCCACACTAGTCGAATCCACTCAAGTGTGAGGGACTCATTCATGAACCCTTTTTCGTTGTCTCTCACAATAACATCCCTGGGAAAGTCTTCTTTCGGTTGCCCTTTTTTTCTTAGAAATGATATAAGGGGGCAGCTTCTTTTTATCAGCTGTGCACGCGAGCATCACTGTAAATTGCGAATGCTCTTTGCTTGTTGTCAAGAGCTTTACTTGCTTGGATTTTTTAGCGGGCACAGTCTGGTTCAAAGGTATATCGAACCAGATAGGAGTTTTGTCAGTGTTGCCCAATTGTCCCATCATGTAGCAATGCTGTCGCGAAGCTCGATGACGAAGCGCTGATAATCGACCAGCTTTTTATCGAAGTTTTCGGGCAGTTTTTGGCGCACGGAAGTATGCCGTGTCAGCACTAAGCCCTTTGACTTCATAAATCGGCGCACTCACAAGGGCAAGCCCTTGAATTGCGCCCTTGTGAGCCGAGAGTCGCGCGCTATCTTGATAACTTTGCACGCAGCTCCTGGACAAATTCGGCGAGTAGCGTTTCCAGCTCTGGGTGCGCTGCAGTCCATTCACAAAACGAAGTTTTTTTTGTTGTTGCTGCTGCTGCAGGATGTTACGCGCTTCTTTTGGCTCCTGTAGTATCACATGCTTATCCCCGATGCACCCAATTCTCATTGTGTCGCCAGGTTGCTGTGTGCTTTCGCATACTCGTATAACATTTTTCTTAATGCCTATAATAAACTGCTGCCGACTACCATTCATTTCTGAAGGAAATAGAAAAAATAAAACAGCAGACTGACAGAGATAACCGGAGCAAATTGCATTGTTAGTACTCTGTAGGCCTTGCCTAGCCTTGCCCGATGGCGCCGCTGCTGAAGTTCACGATGGCAATGAAGGCCGAAATTGTGATTTGAAAATCTCGCTTCATTGCCACTTAGTGAACAATGGGCCCCAATCCTCAGTGTACAAGTTCATCAAAGGATTACTTCATTCTTCACGAGATTCTCAATACACATAAATGTACATTTAAATGAGAAGCATGGCAACAAATAGGTTAAGATTGCATTTGGTTAATACCCAATGTTTCCTTTAATTCTATTAGCATGCAGCAGCAAGATACAACATAGCTTTTCAGTTCAGTGAGCTATCGCTTTAACAAACTTTTTCCCAAGATCCTTCGATCAAGTGAAGTTTCACCATGTTCTGCAGAAGCTGCCCGTGACTGGCTGTGCTACGACTTGCCTGAGCCCGACCTACTTCCTGATTTTCTCAACTTTGCAACTGTGCGTCACCTTGGGATACCTCATGTACAAGTGAGTCATCTCATCTATGTGTACCGTTGATCAACTTCTGAGGATGTGGAAATTCTGGACCCTTTGCGTTCCACTGTTGTGAGGCACCTGCCGTCATGAAGTGGCTTGTTCACTCCGCCTTTTGTATAATGCCACGAGCAGTTCTTTTTTCTCTCTCTCTTTTTTAATTGTGCTGCCTCATATAGAGAATGCCGCTTAGGAAAAAAAGCCCGTGAAGTCTGAGAAATGACGCGCGACTAGACTGCAGCGCGCATCAGGAAGCGGTGCCGGTGAATCACTGTGAGGTAGCAAGTCACGACTATGCTCCCACTTTCTGTGGATGGAGTGTAGTTACATCTTATTTTTCATATTTCATGAGCTTTCTATTTACCGAAAAAAATGAGTGTGTAATTAGTATGTTGCTTGAAGTAGCGCAGTTAAATGTCATTTGAACATGCCTACATATGCCTCATTGATGTTTTGATGTTTAGGTGAGTATTTCTTGAGTTAAAACATAATTCGGATAATTTACTAATTGGAAATTAGTAGTAGCTCAGTAGTTGAAATATTAGTAGTAGCTACCAAAGTATACTGAGAACAATGTGCATTCGGTGTGCTTTGCATAAGGACATATCTGATTTTTTTAAATCGTTGTGTGTGATAATTATGGACACCCTGCATAAGCAGGGTGTCCATAAGCATAAGCAGGGGTGGGTGGTAGATAAAAGTAAACTTGGAAATACAACACAAAAGATGTCATGCAGGACTTTATTATCAAGAAGTAGTATGTCTAACGAAAACACCCACCACTGCTTAAACACTTCAAAAGTTTTCCGCGTGCAAGTTCAAAATGAGTTTGTGACAATTTTCTTTTGGTGGTAAAGTATAGCAACCTCTCCGTTCAAGGTAAAAATATATCTGCACATTGTCCACGCCGAGGGTGCAACGAGGGTCGTGTACTTTCGATTTTGCAGGAGCAGCAAGGAGGCGGCGGCCAAGAAGTTCTACTGAGGCGGGGCTGTCTGACCTCGTGGCTCTGTGCATGTGCGGCAATCAAGCCGTGGGGACCCAATGGGCACGGTGTGTGTGCCAACATGCGCGCTCAGTGCAACCTAGCTGATCCCCCAGCACGACTCTCACCACCCATGCATCTCATCAACACGTCTCACAGCAGCGGCAGCAGCTTCACCGCTTCTTTCTCATCGAACATTCCAGCCTCACTATCTCAGACACACCTGGGGGCTATCATGCTTTGCTCACAGTGGTGTTGCAGTCATCGGGCAGGGTCTTTAGAGCATTAAAACTAGTAATCACCGAACATTTTCTATGTCGGAGGCAGCACTAAAGCTGTGTCTGTTATACATTTCATGTCTTTCCTGTTGAAACTTTTTACCCATTCTTATTGTGATCATATGTACTCGCCTCCACGGCCTTCTGAGGTGAGCCCTGTGAGTGTAAAGAGAGGCCAGGTATACATGCATGTGTGCCGTTTTCTATATTGCAATGAAATGTTTTTGTAAGCCTTTTCCAGGAATGATCGAGGGCTGCTCTGCCAAGGCCATGTTTTCGCGAAGGCCTTACATCACTGCGCTGGCAGAGTGTAGTCTAATATGTGTTATTAATTAAATGGACTTGTTAGCACTAGACACTAGCAACACTTAGCTACTTTTGAAAAAAGAAAACGCACTATTAAATTCTTTTCCTCACACTTGCTCGATTCGTTTGGCTAACTTATTCACACTGAAGGCTGCTATGTGTGATTGCATCATCAGTTGCAAGTGTCATTGAGCTCATCTAAATGTGGATATCATACTGGTACATTGTTTCTTGCATGTTCGCTGCACTGGCTTGAATGTCTGGCATGAAGAAATGATGCGAGACGGAGTGTGTGCGAGTGTTTCATCTTGGCTTGGCATTACTTGTCCAGACATTCCCAGTATGTTCAGTGCATGGATTGTGAATCGTGATGCTCTAGATACTAGAATTGGTGACTGGCATTCGTCTGCGGCCGTTCAGTGACATTTAGTGTGGGATCGTAAATGTGCAATTTATTGCCTGGCATTATGTGACACAAGTGAAGATTGTGTACATACAGAGGTTGTCCCGTGGCTGCACTTTTTCCTACTTGTTTATAGAAATTGTACAATAACGTTTGTTTTGGCGCCGAACAGAAATAAATTTTGTTTGATCTGGAGAAACTTTTGTGTAGCTTTGTTCGCCTGTTCCTTCCACACTGCGGGAACCGATTGTCGTCCTGCACGAGAGTATCGAAGGAAACACAAACTGGTGTGTGCATTGGCTATGTACTGGTTAATAACTCTGTTTAACGTAGTGTTCACCTGCAACACCAAGATGACGCCAAGTTTTTGCAACTCGTCAGAACGTTTGAGATTTTTAATGGCACATACTGCTAAGATTTAATGTTTACCCTTTTTCACCGCTCTAAGTTAGAAAATTTTATTATTGCTTTCAATTTGTAAGACTGAGGACTAGGTCATTCAATCGGTGTTTTTGAGAGCGTGCAACCATCCTGGCTTTCATTGAATATCCTGCTTCGTAGATGTGCTGTATTGTTGGCTACTTTGATTATTTTTATTTATCAAAAATAGAGTAGCTCACAATACACACTACTTCAGAGTTTTCTTATAATTTTGTTACATTTGCTGTAAATTAGGTCAGGCTTGCTTCAGCTACTTAAACTTGTGATAATGTCTAGCACAAAGTAGCAGAAACAAAATTATGAGTGATAATGAACTGTCAGTGGCCGTTGAACATTTTTACAGCACTTCAAATGTGAATAGGTTGAATATGTTCTTGGCGATCTTTGCAGCGCACTGAAACAGCTGTGATGCAAATATCGTTGCTAAGAGAAAACTGTACGCATGCTGTTTTGTGATCAGGGGCCGCAGAGGAGCTGTGCATTAGAAAGTGTGGCAAGTAGTTTTTCACCTATCTGTCTTTGTAACTGACATTGTCCTGAAAGAAGGCACTGAAGTGTGATTTCTGATATTTTATAGTTAAACATTTTAGGTTGGTCCTTACCTCTTTTGAATGGAAGTGCAGTTGACATTGCCCATTACTGGCATGGCATCTTTATTTTCTTCTAAACGTAATCGTAAAATGTTTCATGAAGAAAGCTGCCACAATACTTTCTACTCACTGGAGTATGAGATGTACACTCGTGAGTGCAGTAGTGTGCATCAATCTTTTAGTTCCTCATTGTGTTGTGTGAAATGGGGGACAACTAAGGAGAGGGGAAGAGCAGAGGGAAAGGCGGGTGCTGCTTTAGCACTGTCATTTGCAGCACATGGCCATCTACAGACTGTCTGTGGTAGTGTAAATGCTTCCAAAGCATCCCTTTCTTGTGTACTGCTCTGAGCGTCCATTTCGTCTTGTACCAGTCATGACACACGGAAAAAGTGACTTATTGCTCCATTCCGGCTTTCGCAACAGTGTACACCGGGTATCCATAGCATGGCAATGGTGGCAGGCCCAAAAATTCTGAAAGTCAACATAGAGTGTCAATGGTGGGCCCCCAATTTTTCACATTCTAGAGTAAAGAAGTGAGAAGAGCACAAAAGAACACAACAGCTTGGGAAACCAATTAATGGTTGTCGGTCCCCGGTAGTCTTTTATATACATAATTTCAGTGCTGGAGACCCCAAGTCCTTGCGTTTCTGCTTTTCTTGTGGGCAGCCGGCGAACAGATGAAAGTGAGGATACCAGTACAAAACCCAACGGCTACGAGTCCCCGGCAGTAAACCTTGTTTTAGCTTGCGGGTCTTCGGTTGTACGTAACATTCAATAGTTGATTGATTTATATGTGGGTTTTAACGCCCCAAAACCACCATATGATTATGAGAGACGCCGTAGTGGAGGACTCCGGAAATTTCGACCACCCGGGGTTCTTTAACGTGCACCCAAATCTGAGCACACGGGCCTACAGCATTTCTGCTTCCATCGGAAATGCAGCCGCCGCAGCTGGGATTCGATCCCGCGATCTGCGGGTCAGCAGCCGAGTACCTTAGCCACTAGAAAAAAAAATGGGCGACAACTTTACGTAATCATAAAATGTACAGGCTTGCTTTAGCTACTTAAACTTGTGATAATGTCTAGCTCAAAGTAGCAAAAACTAAATTATGAGTGATAATGGACTGTCAGTGGCCGTTTTTTTACATTTTACATTTTTACAGAACTTCAGATGTGAATAGGTTAAATACGTTCTTGGCGATCCTTGAAGCGCACTGGAACAACTGTGATGCAAATATCTTTGCTAAGAGAAAACTGTACGCATACTGTTATGTTATCAGGGGCCGCAGAGGAGCTGTGCATTAGCAAGTGTGGCAAGTAGCTCAACTGTATTGAGCGCGGCGGGGCGACACTGAATAGTTTCACATTTTTTGCCGCGTGATATATTTGCAGTTAGGGTGGGAAATGCTTACAATTAAGCAAATTCGGCTCCCCATGCAACTCCATGGCAAATACATATTACATTAGACCAGAAAGTTGGGCTAATTTGAACACTTGCACAACTGATGCAGGGCTTAAACACGAAGATGTAGTCCGCATGGCGGATCCATCAGCTGCTGACTTGATGGTCGCTGGTTCGATCCCGATCTCGGCGGTCGCATTTCGGCCGAGGCGAAATGTAAGAGGCCTGTGGTGGCCGCAACCAGAAAACAACCAGGCCAGGTGACGTGCGGGCAATCTCTATTAACCGGTCCTTCCCTTGCTTACTCAGCTCCTTCTCCACGCGGCGAAGGCAAGGGTCGGGGGAGCAAAAGCCACGAATAATGTAGGTTGAGAGTTGGAGTTCACGCCGTCCTCGCCGCGTGTACAAGCGTCCCAACAAACTCGTGTAGCGTGCGGTGTCATTTCACATTAGAGAACACCAGACGGTTGAAATTGCCGGAGCCCTCCGCTTGCCCTGTGCACTCTGTTCTTTATGTCTACGCGTTTTAGCGCTGCATGAGATGATGATGATGATGAACCTTCAGCTTTGCTGGGATCATCAATCATGCAAATGTATATTACGTGCGTGCGCGCGCCTGTTTGTGTGCGCACACACACACACTCCTACATTGCCAAGTGCAAGGCCCGTGTCACGACAGGACAAGGTGGGCCACCAAGAAAATTTGTTTATCTGGACCCTTATCTTAGTACTTGTGCGATAATTGCCGTTAAGAGTCTCTGTCGGAGTTTTGTGGTCGAGTTCCTTTTATCTGCTTTTGCCGTCCTGCGAATGCGCCCGTTCACTCACTGCTTTTCCTCAGCATTACATTTTTGCTTCATACTGCCGCTACAATCGCGGCAGATTTTCTACTGTGTACATTTCTTTTCGTAGACAGACAGACAGAATTTTATTGCAGACAAGAACAATTGAAGGGAGCGCACAGAAACCAAAAAAAAAGACAGGTTTGGGTGGTCTAAAAAAATTCATAAAATCAATTCTCGGCCAATCCGCCTGAGTGGGTTCGAGCCATAACAGAGGCCTCATCATCATGGTTCAAAGTGCGTACTCATGATGATCTGCTTGCATGCTCACGTACACCTGCAGGCCGCCGCCTTTTGGCTCGTCTTGTTCCAGCTGCTGCCCGGGCCCCAGGCAGCGTCGACGGCTTCCACAGCGCCTCGCTGCATCTGCTTCGTCAAGCTGTCCAAGTACGTGATTTATTCTTTCGTTCCAGTGGTGTAGTGGCACACCAGACGCCCGTGCCCCCCCCCCCTCCCCTGAATTTTTTTGTTGCCATGGCATGCAGAGCACAAAATGACACGCCCTGCCCCTGCTTCAGATCAAAATTACGCCATTCCCCTTTAAGGGAAACCATGAGTAGCATTCGAAGCAGCGCATGGGTCGAGTTCCGTTCACGGCACCTTGCCCGATGTTAACGCATCCTTGTAGGTAGTGCACACCATGAATTCACTGATGTTTCGGCTAGTCGTCCCGGACTCTTGGGGCCCACTGACACTCCAGAACATCACTTGGACTTGCCAAGAAAGACCAGCAGAGGGTAACTCACCCCTCCTCACACGAAACGAATTTAAAAGGTCGTGGGAGGTGCGACTCACCCGGCAGGACTTGGGAAGCCAGAAGGCAATCTTGGACCAGGCCGAGCGAGCTGCTCGGGCCAGTGGGGCCCTGGAATAAGGGCTCCACCCACGGAAACCTTAGTATGCCGTTTCAATAAATGTTTATTCCTCCTCCTTGGAGCCCGCCACGCTGGCTCGTCGCCACGCCACGCGGGAACTTGGGCGAGTCTGCGTTCCTCGACGCCATCACGTGATGCTGAGAGGGTGTAAGGGGGAGAGGCTTACCATATAGAACAACACCACCTAGACTATTCACAATGCCCGTTCATACCCCTCTCTCCAGACGGCATACGCCACGCTAGTTGTCCGATGTTATGACCGGCACAGCAAGGAGGTGGCTTTGCAAGGGACGTTCATCGGCGTAACGGTCAAACGCTGTCCGCGTCCTGCAGGAACGCGGGAGGCGTCTGTGTGCGCCGCAGGAAATGCCAACACCAACTATTCACATAGTCTAGGTGGTGTTGCCCGAACGCGCCAGCGCGCCCTGGCAGTGCTTGGTCTGTTCGAATTCAGGCACTGCACCGTGTTCCCGACCGGGCTGCAGAAATCAGGTGCCTTTCTCCTCTTCTAACCACGACCACCACCAGTTCTTGGGCTAGCTGTTGCGCATGCGCAGTAGGGATATCTCTAGTACAGTTTCACCGGATTGAGCTCAACCGTCAGCTGCTTCGCATCTAAAAATCTACCCTAACTCCTATAAAAAAATTCTACCTACGCCCCCTACTTTTTTTTTTTGCTTTTGCAACTCCTAAACAACTCCTTAATGGAGTTTCCACTAGGTGGGAGTGAACTGAATTATTCGTTATTGTAGAAGCGGACGCTTGTACAATCGTACGCCTTGGTTGCAGAAGCTATAGGTACCAGACCCAATCATCCTGGTCTTGCATATTTATTTATTTATTTATTTATTTATTTATTTATTTATTTATTTATTTATTTGGCAATACTGACAACTCTGGTGCGAGAGTCCTTAGAGAGAGAGAGTAACATAACAAAATAATAAAGTAAAAAACATTATTAGCAAATGCACAAATACAGGTTAAATCAAGATCAAACGCCATACGCTACACTTGTACAGATAGTCATTGAAGGTCTGTTCAAAATTTCGACAAATCGTTTTTCGCGTGAAGTCAGTATTTGTTGAATTCACGCCGTTTGCCCCTTAACGCAAAATATTTTTCGTAGATCTCGCGCTCGCATTCAGCAAGCGATTTTGCAGCCTGCTTTGTGCGCGAGAATTCGTTGTGCCGTAAACCTGGAAAAGGCTGAAGGAGAGGACGCCGCCGAAAACGACGCCGTGTTGTGTAGCTGGATAATGGCAGCCAATAGCGATCAAGATCGGAAAAGCCGACTGCAACGCGCCCGCAACGGCACTGTACTGGCGACAATGAGAGCAAGACATGGTGGGGTACCAGCGTTGTGGACCTTCTATTTTCTTTCATTTTTTCCCCCTGAATGTTCCTTTCTCTAAACACTAACACCTCGCCGAGCAAGCTACACTTATCAACTTGTAACTCCGTTTAGGCTATCAGTAGAATCACCAGTGTCGTGTACTAGACCAAAGGTGGCTGGCGCTGGCAAGCCGTTATGTTTTGGCATTGTGCGGTTTATCTGTCCCAGTATATTACTGTTGCTTTGTTCCGGGATGACGTCACAAATTCCGCCCGGTGTAAGTTCCAAGGCGCATTTTCCAGCAGGGGCGTGCGTACTTGCTACCAGCTGCGCTTATTCATGTGGCTTTGATGGTGTTAAACCCGGCAGCAGCGACCAGAGCCCGTGGGTGCTGCCCCGTCCACGTGTCGGAGGACTGCGCTGCTCGGCTGCCGAGCCTGGACTGCTGCGTTGCCGCTGGCGCACCTCGCCATGCGGCCGAGTCCGTCGACCACCTGGACTCCACTGCTTCGGGAACGGTATATATATACTTGCTTGTAGCTAATTACTGTAGCAAGGGTGCCAAACACACTGCCCCCGTCCCGTCCCGTACATCATTTATATATATATATATATATATATATATATATATATATATATATATATATATATATATATGGGAAAGAAGTGTATACCTAAACGCGTTAGCATCGAACGCGTTATTCGAAGGTCGTAGGTTCGATTCCTGCTCACGGCTGGTTATTTTTTCACCCACTTTTCTTTCTTATTTACATTTCATTGCTTCTAATAACTTCCCCTATACATTCCTTGGCATTACTGTCTGTCAGATCACATATATATATATATATATATATATATATATATATATATATATATATATATATATATATATATATATATATATATATATATATATATATGCACACAGAACGATCTCTAGACTCCAACTGAAGAGTTACTTTCGAACACATGAAATATAGACTGATAACTAGCCCGAAAAAAAAATCATGCGAATAATTGTAACAACATCATTCCCTGAACAGCCAGCCACGCGTTTACTATTCGTCGCGCGTGCACCTTATATACACGAAGCATTTTTTTTTTCAGATAGTACAGAATTGACGGCACACTAATACGCATCTGTCTGCCTCTCTTTCTATAGTCATAGCTTCGCAGATATTCTAGAGGTGTGTAGACGGAAAAAAAATTACCCTACGTGGGAGACGCCCGCCACGCGCTAAGCGCGTACTGCAGGAATAAAATAAACATTTTTTTCATTTCATTCAAAAGGGGGGGGGGGGTCTTCTGCGCTGTAATTTTTTTTCCTGCTATAACGTTTTTGAATTATACTAAAACATTTACACGCTTTCACAGCAACCAGCCAAAGCTAGCCGTTCTCCCCTGCATCCTCCTCCCTCCCCAAATTTTCCGAAAAAGAAATTCCTGCGTTCAACGATACTTGATACAATTTATGTACAGCGTCAATTTTCATGAAAGAAAACACGGGCGCGCGTGGCCTTCGAGCTCCGGCGGCTGCTTGCAGCGCAATCAAGTGGTATCGAGAGCAACCACAGTCTTTTTTTTTTTTTTTGCGTCACCTCGCGGCGAGCAAAACAACCACTCGTTGCTGATATAGAACCAGAGGCAAGATATTGACCCCCTCCCCTTTAAGGCGATTACCAGCTCTCCCCCTCCCCATTCAAGGCGATTACGCGAGAGCTGGTAATCGCATTAAAGGGGGAGGATGTCGCAATCTTGCCGCTGGTTCCATATCAGCAACGAGTGGTTGTTTTGCTCGCCGCGAGGTGACGCAAAAAAAAAAAAAGACTGTGGTTGCTCTCGATACCACTTGATTGCGCTGCAAGCAGCCGCCGGACACAGTATGCAGTGCGTGTGGAGAGGAAGAAGAAACTGCCGAACACTTGATAATGTTCTGTAAAGAGCTTCACCCTATAGTTCAGGATGATGGCGCAGAGTTTTTCACAGCACTGGGGTTTAGAAACAGGGAGGGCAAAATAGACTTTAAGCGGGTAGACTTAACTAGAAGGAGGTTATCTGATTGGGGGCTAAAGTCAAGGCACGAGTGAAAATTCAACCCTTTACTGCAAAGTACGAATCCTCAACCTCTCTATTTAAAGGGAAAAAAAAAAGATAAATCTAATGGTTAGGTCACTAAGTATTACGGCTAGATGGCGTTAGCCACCCGATCTAAAGGGTACAGCCACATCCATTCATCCATCCATCCGGAGCGCGCAGGCCATGCGTCGCCGTGTTCCCTTTCACAAAAATTGACACTGTACGTTCCTGCGTCTGCTTGTACTTGTGGATGCATGTAGCCACTTGCAAAACTTACAAATTAGGGCCATTCTACAGAGAGCGGCGTGGAAACGGAGGAACGGGAGCCGTGGCGCGTGATGGACATTTCGCAGCGCTACCTGGCTTGCGTGTTCGGAACTTGTGGAACTGCATGCGCTTTCTGCACACGGATACAGCCTGGTTCTGGAATAGGTGAGTGCTATATGAACCAACTACCCTTATCAACGAACCTCCGCCATGAGAAAATTAGCAGGCGCATTCCAGTGTGTTTCGTATATGCTATGCAAATTTCAGATAAGCGACAACTCTACTCATTGATAATTAGTTACTGCTTCTCGGTTACCGCATCGACGTCACCCCCTGCTTGCTGGTCGTGGGTGAACGCATCGGTCCTAGCAAAATACGTACTTGAAAGTGACTAGCAATTGTTGATCTTACATTAATAAAAGTACCGTCATTAACATTCGTAGTTACCAAGAACAAATAAAATAGCCATTGCAAGATTAGACAAACGCTACTCGTGAAGTTGGAACTGCGTGTCCATTTCTTTTTTCCCTCCTGTTTATTAAATTTCAGATGCGAAGCATTTCCTAGCAAACCAAAGGCAGTTTAACAGTTATGCGTGTGGGCACTCTCGTGATCGACTATTTTTTTATTTTTTCCGGGAAAGACCGACCTAATTTACTTCAAGTAACTGTAGCACTCCTATGGTTATGCGTGCGTATTCCCGAGTCTCTTGTGAAACACACGGTCATCCTTGATGCAAACTCCATTGTCCAAGGGACCTTCAGTTATGCAGGCCTGGTCTTGACCCAGTCGTAATTGTTCCACCGTGCACCACTGCAACCGCATCTGTGTTTCATTTCTCACTCGCAGGCGTGTCTCTTCGTTCCGTGGAGTACTCGCCCTTTTTGGTGGGCGTCGAGTGGCGGCGCCTGCTGACCTTCTCGTCGCTGGCGGCGACGATGCGCAGGCGCAGTGCTGCGCGCCGTTACCGCATCGGTGTCACTACCTGCTGGTCGTGGGTGAGTGCGTCGAAGTTAGGAAAGTTCGCACTTCAAAGTGACTATAGCAATTTTTGATCAAACGATAATAAAAGTACCGTCATTAACATTTGATCTTAAGGGGACACTTAAGGGGATACTTAAGGGGACACTAAAGTCAAATGACAATTCATGCCAGAGTGAAAACTCAATGTATGACATCATCTAAAACGTCAATATTATCAACAGGAGTGACCTACTTACCGAGAAATTAATGTAAATGCACGAAAACTCATGCGCCACGAGTAGGACATACGCAAAATGATCCCAATGACGTCAGAGTTAGCGCATACAATTAATCAGCAGTAACCGAACTAGCTGCACTAAATAAAGAACGTACCGTGCATCAAGAGTTTGATTCATGAAAAAAAAAAGAACTGCCGTACATTAATATATGGGGAATGGCGCAACTGGTTCAAAAGTTCACTTTCATCTGGGTAAACTGGACAGGTTGTGCCGTCTAGCGGGGCCCAAATGAACTAAGCACGCCTGCCATCTCAGAGCCCATGACAGGAAACTGTTCAATGGCCGTTGTTGCTGCTGTGGCTCCCTCTACTTGCGCCCTGCTGCTACTATAGTGTGGGCGGCCGCGCAGTAAAGCCGGATGACGTTGTGCACGGCAACAGTGACGTGAAACTTTACAGTTAAGGCGGGTAATTTAAATAGTGCTAAAGCGATGAGGACCACTAAAACGCGATTTTGTTTCAAAATAAGCGCTTCCTCGGCACAAAAGTAGCACTACGAGGTTTTTGAACAGCTATTTCAGCAATCAACATCGACTTAATATTTGCCTTTAGTGTCCACATAGTCATCACGTGCCACCCATTTCCTGAATTTAAAAAAAAAAAGCCGGAAATCTCGTGGAATTTGAGAAAGAAGCAGACACACACACAAGATGCACACAACGCTGGAACTAACAAGTCACACAGTTGTTAGTTCTAAAATCGCGTGCGTCCACTTCTTATGTACCGTCAATTTGCTGTCTTTTTCTCAATGTAACATGAACCAGTTGACTCAAGTTTCGACGGTCAGACTGGTCTCATATTACGACCCTTGCTGTGCTCAAATGCGGTTCTAGAGAGAGAGAGAGAGAGAGATAAAGATGCAAGGAAAGGCAGGGAGGTTAACCAGACGCACATCCGGTTTGCTACCCTGCACTGGGGAAGGGATAAAGGGAAGAAAAGAGGTTGCAGAAAGATGAGAAGGTACAGACAATCACGAGCACACTCGGGGAGCACACACAGTCTACAGGCGGTCGCTCAGGTTTGTTGACTTGAGGTAAAGTAGCAGTGCTTTTGTTGCTTTCTGCGCAACTGAGGCAGATGCCCAAGGTCCTAGTATCTTCTGCACACAAAATGGTCCGGGGTCAAGTCGATTCAAAACCATCCGGAGCTGGCATCGCTGTGTGTCGTAGCAAGCGCAACTGCACAAGACGTGTACGATGGTCTCTTCAGCTCCGCAGTAGTCGCATGTAGGAGTGTCTGCCATACCAATGCGAAAGGAGCGGTTCTACTAGGTCGATAGAAGTTAGGCGAACATTCTCGACGTATCTTTTCTGTTTTTTTTAATCGTTGGAGTCCTGTTCAAGTTAAGTCTAAATCAATGACGTCTTCTTTTGTGGCTGACCGGTATTTTGCTGCTGCCCCACAAAAAATATGCCGGGGCTTGGAATGTTTCAATCACGTGGTCTCCCTACTCGTCACCTTCTCACCTGCCCTTCGGGAGCGCGGCGCATTCCAGTGGCAGGTTGAGTGGCCCTGCTCGCACTGCTCTGCCCTCCACTACTCAGTGCCCTCCCTGCCCCTCTACTCCTGTTCTCTGAATGGAATTCCCCATAACAAAACATGTTAGGGGACGAGATAGTGCATAGCTTTTGGGGAAATTAAAACGCGAATTAGACATTCACGTTTCATTCGACCTATGTGAATACCCGTGTTCCGCTTTAATATTCCCAAATCATAGAAATAGCCTCTTCTAACACGGTATTGCGTAAAGGATATATTCTTCGCACTGTTTGTAGTCAACGCTTATTCGAGCAGCGTAAAAGCGAGAGACGAAGTGAATACAGCAACGTCCGTGTCTGTTTCCTTTTTGTCCCTCATTATCTCGATTTGGTTGCCCGAATCAGTGTTGGCTATGAACCAAGTAGTTCCGGGAAACGCTCCTTTGACTTCGTGTATTTACACCACACGCGAACGGGTGTAAGTGTGCCGCCACATACGCAGAACTTCAGCTAGAGCAGGAAGGAGTACGAACTTTTCAACGAGTATACAATGCGATGGAGCTTGTCTTCTTGTACGCACGTGCCCCTCCCAGAAAGAAGAGTCCTGCACCCTTCAATGCGGACCCGAGGAACCCGTGACTCTGTCGGGACCCGCGGGCTCGTTCAGCGTACCGGCCGACCTGTACAGCGGCAGTGTTCAACTGCAGGTGCGAGGCTTGGGCCGGGACCGCCCAGGTGGCGCCGTCTTCCGGGCGCATTTCCGCAAAAAGCAACTAGGTGCGTGCGTTTCAAATGCATGCGCACAAAAAAAAAGGGTTATTGCAAGCTGTACAACTGCGCAAGGGAAGAAACGTGAAGAATACCCAACTGAGTTCAAGTAGGGCTTTTGAATATTCCTTGTTTTGTCTGTTTTTGCTGCATTCTATTATGAACGCGATCATTTTTTTTAGAAACGCATCACGATGCACATAAGCGCATGCACGAGGGGAGGGCCTCCCTAGTCACCCATGAGGGAAGGGGCGCGAAGTTTGCCCCATACATTGACTTAATAGGAAGGTGGCACTGCGAAAAACCTTCGACTCCCCTCCCCACCTTTATGGGGAACCCTATGCCCTCTTATGACAATGTGCTATGTTTTCGCCATGCTATGTGCGCCTTACCTATGTCCTCCATCACAGCAAGATCATGTGGGGCTAAATGCTTTGTCCCTCCGATTAAGTCCAACTCGTTCGATTTGCAAAGAGTTATTGCTTTAACAAATAGAGACTATAGCGACCAAATGGCATTCTCTACTATGGGAAACGGATGGTCGTGTAGAAGAGAAATCATATAATTCGTGAAAGTCTGCATTCAATTAAGGTATGTTGTCACCCTTGAAAACGGTATTTAAAAAAACGAACTTCACTTCTTCATATATTTTAAAGAACATGTAGACATTCAAGATTGTTCTGAACCAGAAATGACGTCTCCATATTCTTCTGTTCGACAGTTATGCGGTTATTTTCAACCACAGATAGACCTTCCTGAAAACGAAAGTGATATTTGTTAAAACGAAACCTACATTTTAGTCAGTAAGGCAAACTTACTCGTGTGCCCATATTTGTGGGATACATTTATATTGGTTTCTGGGGAAGTATACTAAAGCTTAAGGAGATCGGGCAATGGTAATCGCGACCATTTTTTGTTCAAATCACACTAATTGCCTGCGTTGAGGCACACAAAGTGACACCATGGTTACATAACCCTGACGTGTTGTACTATCATTGTGAAAGCTATTTTTTAGTCAATTCAGTGTCATAGATTGTTGCCTTACATAAATAACAAGATATCGCTAAGTCAAGAGTTAAACAAAGTGTAAAAAGGTGGTGTGCCTTTAATCGAGTGAGACTTCCCGGCACGGGATAATGCAAGCACAGGGGTGGTTTTTACAAAAGCATCTTCAACAAAGAGATGGCTGTGTATGCAGAGATCTGTTCAGATGATATGTTTCGATGAAATATGCCTGTGCTAAAACCCTAAACGCGAATAAATGCTTCAGCGGGATGCTTTGGCAGCGTGTCCCTAAAGATGTCCATGTAGACTCGCGGACTGTTTTGTTTAGACTGTAGAATTGTATATGTGTCAGTTAAGCGATGGAAATAGTGGCACGCCGAATATTTTGAGGCAAACTAACATCGATCCTGGCTACTACAGCACAAAAGCTTGCCTTGGCAGGCACCGAACTCGCTCCAAGAATACCAGCCGCCAGAAACGGCTGACGAAATACAAGCTAAAAAAAAATGAGGAGCCGCTGAACCACCAAACGGGGAACTCGTGGCAGCTGAGGAAGGTGGTATGAGCCTAGTGGCTTTTAGCATGTCACAACCTTCGAATGAAGTATCAACTCGTTTGGGAAAAGTTTCTTGATTCTCTCAAAACTTCATTTTTGGTGGTCAACTGTTGCACCAAAAGTCATGACTTTTGAATAATCCAATTTTTCATGAAGCTTCCCATGCTTCTTTATGGAACAATAATCTATGTAATCAACTAGTATACTTGAAAACCACCAATAACGTTTGATGTTATAAGGTTATACTATACTTTGACGATAGTGCGAAGATTCTAGATAATAGCACCGTCTAAATGTACCGCTACATCACTGCCTAGCGATTTTCATTTCGTGTCAGAGGATCGGTAGTTATCACTATTCGCGTGATGGCCATATTCTGGGTAATTTCCGTAATTAGATTCGATTAGTTGCACTTCTCTTTCCTAACATGCTTGAAGGGTGTTTTTAAACAGCAAATAGGCAAACAAGGACATCAGCTTAAGATCAAAATCTAAAATGATTTCCAAAAATGTGGCAGCGTACTTAAGCCTTTTGATTCAAAAGGCTAATTTGAATTTAGAGTTTCTTTCAAGAGGCAAAGGCTCCTACTTAACAATTTCGTAAAAGGTAAAATTAGAAAGCGTGCACGGTAGTGAAGTGATGGGTCGGCAATAATTCGTGGCCTATACAAGGCCGTCATTGCATGAGCGACCTGATCAGAAACGTTCATTTGCACCATCACTTGATTTCGCATTATAATCTGGATAAAGAGGCCTTCTTTACGAATGGGATGTTAAATTCAAGTGCGTCATTATAAGCAAATGGCATCACTTTAACGGTCGAGAACTCAACAAGGGGCGAGTGACATTCGCGGATGCACTGCGAATTCAATTTTTGTGAGTTTGGCGGCGCTTCAACGTTGTGGAACGATTAAGGCTTCTCGGCGAAACAAGTAGACTCGTTTTAGCTAGGAAATTTAGGGGCGTCGTCCGTAAGACAGATTGTGCCCTATAAAAGACGCTGATGGTGCATGCGAGCTCGATGCCCTCACGCTGGCTTTTGTCCGTCTCTTTTTGCGACTCAAGAGCCCAGCAGACCGTGCGATGTCACCGTGAGAACATTGGGATGGTCCGTCGTGCGACTCAGCTGGAAGGTTCGACCACATGAACAGATGGACGGCTTCGAGGTAATTGTTCCTTTAGTTAAGCTTCGCTTGATTTGTAGTGTTCTTTTTAAAAAAACATCGTTGGCTTAGCAGCTGTGTTGTTTGTAACATTTGTGGTATAA
Source organism: Rhipicephalus annulatus (assembly GCA_013436015.1). Classification (NCBI taxonomy): domain Eukaryota; kingdom Metazoa; phylum Arthropoda; class Arachnida; order Ixodida; family Ixodidae; genus Rhipicephalus; species Rhipicephalus annulatus. Next base: position 139,177 of record WOVY01000678.1, read on the forward strand.
GGTGTGCACACGTGTGTGTGTGTGCGTGCGCGCAAGTCCGTGCGAAAACGTAAAATTAAGACGCTTGATCAAACTGATGACTCGGTGCAGGTCAGCACATGTAGTTGCGAATCGTGGACTCTTATATTTGCCGGCTGCTTCCATTTGTGGTAGGCACTAATCGAGGTGAGAAGCGGTTCCTTACTCCCACAAGTACAGTTTGCATTCACTGACCCACTTTCCAGGTGCACTGGTGCAAAGCAGACAGCGCGCTTCCTCGCAGCTGCTCCAGTCTACACCTTCCGCGCAACGTCTCCTCCGTGGTTCTCATGGGACTCGTACCATTCATCAGGTAAAGGGCAGCAGCGAACCAATCAAATGCGCAATGTTGAATCTTGGTGATATTTGTAACGCGCACAGTCGACAGGGCACACAGAGCAGAGTGACAGACGACTGCTACATTGCAACCATTTTTTTTTTCGTTTTTAAAAATGACTGCACACATGAGCACCGCGAGTCTGCAGAGATCATCTACTAAGCGATTCATGTTGCGTGCATGCAAACTATGCAACCAAAATTCAATAAGGCTAATTATTTATCGGTGAGTGCCACCGATGGCTGATTAATACACTTATGCGCACACCTTTCTTTCTTTTAAAGCTTCCGTAGTTACACTAGTTATTTTATTTTTATTAGAAAACAAGATATTTGTGTCACACACATGCACACACACAAAAGAAATGGGTGGTAATTTAATATTTTACAGTGACAAGACAAGTGTGTGCACCTGTCAATGGTTCACGCTACAAATTTTGCCCTGCTTAAACACCGCCCAACTCAGCCAACAATCAGTTCTGCCGCAATGTTTAACTCTCTATGCCACTTGTTTGATGCTACTCAGAGCGTTACATATATCCGGTGTCCGGGAACCGTGTTAAACCACGTTACTATGCATTCGTAAGCAAGTCATCCGTAACGATTCAGTCACATTCTTCATTACGACAACGACACGGAGCTAACAGCAATGATGATTCAATATGTGCAAAAAATTTGTTCACGCGCGAGTTGCGTGGGTCCGTGTAAATAGCCTAGATCATCTCAATGTTTTCCAAATCTTGTCCATGCATAGCTGGTTCGTACTCACTTGGGTTTTTACGGCTTGCAGGTACAAGTACAGTTTGCGTTCCTTTCGGGGTGACCCAAACAGCACGGACGTACTCTTTAGCATGCCTACCACGGCCGCGCGCAGAGACCGTCTCAGCTTTGGTGAGATCACTGCACAGCGTTGTCACTTTCCTCGTTTTCTTTTCTCTGAAACGCATCTTAGCGCCAGTTTTGTAGGTGTATACTTAAATAGGACGAGCACAAAAATTGGGTCCCGGACAAACACATTGCCGAGTTTGTTTCTTCGTTTAACTGATGTAAAAGTTTGTCGTTTAAGCAGCACGTACATGGCAGACGAGCTCATATGAACGTGAAAATATGAACAAGTACCAGGCAGACACTAAAGTAAAGTGCCTTCCTATGGATTTAAGGCGATCAATGCTTTGCTAAGCAGCTACATAGTAAATTGCTTGCATGTTCATTGCATTGCGAAACCTTGGCTCAATGAACTGTGATAACCTAATCGTTCATCAGCTCTATCATTATTGCGCTTTCAAGGGATCCACCTTACGTTGTTAAAAGTCAATGTTTGATGTGTGATAACAGAGATGTCTTGTTATAGTTGCGTTCACAGATTACTTGCGCTGACGTCAATGAAACTGCCGTGTGCGAGTACTTACCAGATCGGACGCGAGTATAGTGAATTATGAGTAGCTGGCATGCTGGTTTTTTTTTATTCGTGCACAGATAGGAATGAAATTTCGACTGCGTCGTTATAACATTCTTGCAAGTTGACCACAATGCGATTATGCCACCTTGACATCATGATATCCGCCATGTTAGCGCTCCAGTGTGTTCGATGACGTCACCTGCGCGCTATATGTGAATATAGCCTACGGACGAATCTTTGGTATACGCTTGGGGAAGTGTGGTGTGGATTCGTACTCGGACGAGCTCATTATAGAAGCAACGAGCGTTAGAAAGAGTAACCACTTTAGTTGAGTGTTGAAAAATGACGTTAGACGACTGTATATTGTCACGGTGTCGTGACGTGAACGAAGACAGCAGGCTCGATGTTCATTGACGATGATTGATTGATAAATAGGGGGTTTAACGTCCCAATACCACCATATGACTATGAGAGACGCCGCACTGGAGGGCTCTGGAAATTTTGAGCACCTGGGGTTCTTTAACATGCACGCACCCAAATCAGAGCACACGGGCCTACAGAATTTTCACCTCCATCGAAGATCACTTGATGTTCAGATGAAACGGCCTATTTAGCCGAACGTGTGGCCAGGAAGCTGAAGGTCAGATTGCTGCAACACACGGGCTCTGATAGCGGTGAACAGAGCGTCGGCCGGCGATCAACTGGCAAGTGCTGAAGCGTGTCGGCATTTATACACGTGCAGTAGAATATTCTAGCGTTATCGCTATAGCGGCCGTGTAGGTTCCAGAATAATCTGTAATGCTCGTGAAGTGGGCGTAATATTAACAAAATGGTCTGATGCAGTCCCGAAGCTTCGTGAACACTGCACGCGTGGTTTGCGTTGAGAATTACCAACAGTGAAACGGGGCGATAACATAACTTGGAATGTGGCATTGTCCCTCTCTGAAGAAGGCATCGTTGCGACGCTCTAACAAAAGCCGGAAGTACCATAATAAAGTAAGAAAATAAGAAATAGGTACAAACAATAAATAACAGCAACAACAACAAAATGCAATCCTCAGGCTCACGCATGAAGTGGCTTGAGGCGCTTGACATGGACTTCAGGTCGTGCACGGTGCCATTGGGAGTTCGTATAATGCCGTCGGGAATAACCTCGTAGTCGAGTATACTGAGACACCTAACTACCCTGTACGGTCAGAAGTAGCGTTGCAGAATTTTTTCACCGAGTTGGCGTATCGGCGTCCACACCCAAACACGGTCACCAGGCTGGTATTCCACGAAACTTCGTCGAAGATTGTAACGGTGGCGTTCAACCGTTTGCTGTTTTTTTTTTATGTGGAGGCGGGGGAGTTGTCGAGCTTCTTCGGCGCGCTGGAGGTAGACAGTCACGTTGATGCTCTCTTCGTCGCTGACGTTGGGTAACACGGCGTCAAACGGCGTGGTCAGGCTTCTTCCACACACCAACTTATACGGCGTCACCTGAGTCGTTTATTGGACGGCCGTGTTTTACGCGAAGGCACTTACGGAATAATTGCATCCCACGTCTTGTGATGATAGCGGGCACTTATGGCGGTGAACACAGCGCGCCGACCGTCGATCAACTGACAAGCGTGGAAGCGCGTCGGCATTTATACACGTGCCCTCGAATATTCTAGCGTTATCGTTAGCGGCCACGTGTATAGGTTCCGTAATAATCTATAATGCTCGCGAAGTGGGCGTAATCTTAACGAAATGATTTACCTGAAGTCCCGTAGCTTATCGACCACTGCAAACGTGGTTTGCGCTGATAATTACAGTAAAACGGGGCGATATAACATAACTTGGAATGTGGCAATATTAACTGGGAAGAGCGCGGCACCGTGGTAATACTACCGTGTGTGCATGTTCACCATTTCATTCGTCCGAAACAAGCAGAAACCTTTAGAAGGACCTGTTCTGGGTCGAGTTGATTGATTGATATGTGGGGCTTAACGTCCCAGTACCACCATATGATTATGAGAGACGCCGTAGTGGAGGGCTCCGGAAATTTCGACCACCTGGGGTTCTTTAACGTGCACCCAAATCTGAGCACACGGGCCAACATTTTCACTTCCATCGGAAATGTAGCTGCCGCAGCCGGGATTCGATGCCGCGACCTACGGGTCAGCAGCCGAGTACATTAGCCACTAGACCACCGCGGCGGGGCCTGGGTCGAGTTGGTAAGTACTGACTAAAGGTATAAACTTCGCAGAAAACTAACAACCCAAGGACTTGCTTGCCTTTTTGTGTGATCTATATATGCAAATAGCTCGCGCAATGATAGCGAAGTAGGAACGTGTTTGGGGCGATGCGCTGGTAACAGCGCATTGGAAGACAAATTACGGTGCAAGTTTTTCGAGGACAAAGCATAGGTCGTGGCTCAGAAATTTACCTTGTTTTATTTTTAACAAGAGCTCCGGCATGGTGGTCTAATGGCTAAGACACTCGGCTACTGACCCGCAGGACGCGGGATCGAATCGCGGCTTCGGCGGCAGCATTTTCGATGAAGGCGAAAATGCTTGAGGCCTGTGTAGTTTGAGATAGGTGCACGTTTAAGAACCCCAGGTATTTCCGGATCTCTTCACTACAGCGTCTCTCATAATCATATGGTGGTTTTCGGACGTTAAACCCCACATAATATTATTATTTTAACTAGAAACGTGGTCATGGTGAACGCACGTAAAAGATGAAAGACTAAAACAATGTGCGCGAGCTCAGCTGTCAACTCGGGAATAGCCAAGCCAGAACTGCGCAGCAAGAGCAGTTCCTTTTCGAAAAGGAATAACGAAAGCAATGCATGCTGAAACCGTTCCAACCTAGCTATATGTACGTCATGTGTGGCTCGTTCCCAAACAGCTGATTACTCAAAAGAAGTAGGAACTAAGATAAAAGTCAATAGGTTCCAACAAACCTTTACGTCGATGAACAATGAAATGAATCATGCACAAATGAAAGTAGTGGAAGAGAGAACCATGTGGAGGTGCTGACAACCCTTGTAAAGTTTTTTTGCGCTGCGTGGCGCATGTGTCTTGCCCAAAAGCCGCATTTCGGATTACAACTTCCGAGCGATAGGTGGCGTTGTGTACGCAGTGGTGACCTCTGGTGGAAGGCAAGCCTTGGTGGCAGACGAGAGTCGAGCGAGTGTCTTCTGCACGTGGCGTTTGCCATGAACAGTTGTCTCTAGCGTGGGTCCTCGGTGCGTGGCACTGCGGGCTGCGCGCCGGGGGCCCTCGTGGTAAGTCAAGCGTTGACGACGCCGCTTTGGTTGTGTCATTGTGTTTGTCATGTTATTCTGTGTTTGTCGTGTTTTAGATGCGGAGCATCTAATACTCGAGGCTTGTAGTGCGGCGCCGTCCGCAAGCTTCCTCCTCCTTCTTCCACCATCTGTGCATCCCTTCCTCCTCTACACACCGCGCGCGCTTCACTCCTCCACCATCTGTGCACCCTTCCTCCTCTACACACCGCGTGCGCTTCTCTTCACGAAGATTCGCTAGCTGTATAATGTAGCGCGCATGCGCCGTCACGCTTCGAGAACATCGGCAGCTGACGCGCGCGCATGCGCCGTCGCACTTCGAGAACATCGGCAGCTGACGCGCGCGCATGCGCCGTTGCGCTTCTCCCCCTTCTCGAACATTCGACAGCTGACGCGCGCATGCACCGTCACCCACTATCTGTGCCGCGCTTGCTTCTCCCCTTCGAGAACATTCTACAATTCTCCTGATTCTCCAGTGGACGCGCATGCGCCGTCGCGCTTCGAGAACATTCAACAGCTGACAGTGCATGCGCCGTCGCGCTGTATATATACTCAAGGTCGGCGCTCGCTTGCTCAGTTGCCGCTCGTCGGTTGGTTTGTACGGCGCGTCGACGTCCAAGGTCGCGGTGAAATGAATTCCAACCAATCCACAAACACAATGATCGACGTCCCTTCGACCAGCGCCGCCCTTTCGCATACGTGTGTACGTGTTCACTCATTTAACACCCCCTCCTACAACCACGTTAACCAATTTAGCCATCGACCCAAGTAAGTCGCAATTTAACACCCCATTTCACAACCACGTTAACCAATTTAGCCATCGACCCAAGTAAGTCGCACTTTAACACCCCGTTAACCAATTATATGCTCCGCATCCTCCTCAGTGTTCCCCCGAGGGAAGCTGCGGGCAATTTTTTTTGTGGTTGTCATGGAGTGTATGGTAATATTGTGTACGGATGTCCTAGTGTGTTGATAGCGATTGATGTATAAATTTGGCGGACGATATCGTCATCTAAATTAGTTGAATAAATGTATGTTGTTCTTTGTTTTGTACCGACCGTGTCTGCTGTGTCCGTCACTCTATAAGAGCGTGGTGGGGGCGCTCGCCGTTTAGAGACTCCACAACCACCACAGAAAAAAACAAAGAATTGCAGTGACCATCAAAATGCAGCACAAAGCGGAGACTAGAACACACAAGAAAGGTGTAACGATAGGAAATATTTCTTACGTGTTTTCATTTCGTGGTTAACTTCAGTTACAATGGATTCATACCAACCGATCCAGCTTACTACGCCTCTGCAATCACAAGGAGTGTTATCTTCCACTATGTCACTCAAGCTGCTCGAGTGAACCCGGATCACTACATGAGCGCGTTAATACTTTTCGCGTCTGTATAACTTGCTGTAAAATTCTTACAGAGCTGTTCCTGTACACGGAGATGCTGGTGGTGTTCTTGCTGGCTGGAGCGTTGACCCTGGTGGCGCTGCTCACTATCGGATTCATCCTGGTCAGTCAATGCTCATTTTAACGTCTCTTATATAACATTTTTACGGCCAAAGTTTCGTACGTATGTCTCATTGAGCCAAAACGTATACGGTGCCGAATTCACATGAATAGCATGAACAGGAATAGTAACGTGAAAAACGATAACGTTTCCTATACGTTTCAACCGGGGCCGGTCTCCTCCAGCCCCGGTCTTCCCCAGGCAACACGAAATACAGAAGTGTACTTGAATGGAAGGTTGGGTTAGTTGGATTAGTTGCGCGATCAATACGGCGCTAAAGAGGAAGGTATAAACACGGAGTGCACAGTACAGCGCTCGTCCTGTGCATTTTATTTTTAGTACACACGTGGTATAAGGAGGCCGATAGCACGTGCTCTAAAACTATCAAAAATATTCGCTGCAATTTTGCGATGACAGCAACAGGTCACTGCGAGGGCAGTGACCTGTTGCAGGGTCCCGCTAGATGGCACAACCTGTCTCGTTTGACCACGCGAAAATTGAATGTTGGGCCATTCACGCCATTCCCAGGAGCGGATCCAGTTACTCAGTTTACGGGGGCGGTCGCTTGAAGTAACACCGGAAATGTGTGGTCATTACTTTTTTTCTGTTTTTACGAGCACAAAAACTCTGGCACAGTATAAATACTGTAAAATGTGGTCAAAGTGGTCGCACTCATTTGTCCTGATTTGTGACAGCAGGTAGACGGCAAGCACTAAAGGGAGGGGGAGGGGGTGCCGACAGGCTCTGAGGGCGACAATCGCCCTTACCGCCCCTCTCTCTGGATCCGCCACTGGCCATTCCCCATAGTAACGTCAGATGGTTCTTTTTTCTGTGAATCAAACAGAAATAGACAAAGCAGCATTTTATCACGTCTCTTGATGCACAGAAGGTTGTTTATTTAGTGCAGCTAGATCGATTACTAGTGATTAATTGTAGGTGGTTCTTCTGACGTCATCGGGATTTCGTTGAGAATGTCCTACTACGGCACATATGTTCTTGTGCATTTACCCTAATTTTTCTGTAAGTAGGGCACTGCTGTTGATAATATTGCCCTTTTAGACGTTGTCATACATAGACCTTTCACTCTGACATAAATTGTTGTTTGACTTTAATGCCCCTTAAACAGGTACACAACGTTGTTTGTGCCACAGTATGAACCCCCTTTTACATTCAAATGCTTGAAATGATAGTAACTAATCGTAGTTACTGTACACACCGATATTATTTGGCCAATGTCGTCTTGCCGCCTTGACTTTGTGTGTACATAGCTTTGCTGACTGAGTGGCAGCTCAAACGGCAGCTGGATATGTGCAGATGCGTGCCTTGGGCCTGACGGCCTTCCTCGACGTAGAGCCGGACGAGCTGGCTCCGGGCCCGGGCGGAATGCGCGAGAGCCAGGCGCAGGGCGACCACAGACGCCACGTTCCTGGCGTCGCTCGAAGACGTCGTGGGACCGCCGCTCTCCCCAGGGTTCGCTCACGGGGTGACAGCTGACAGCCGCCGGACGCCACCCCGTTTACACAGTGTCGCATCGTCCGACGCAGCACCTACTCGGACGAGCCTACTCGAATAAGGGACCGATATTTCGACGTGCATGTGGATGAGCACTGCGACGCAAATGATTTTCGACGGTGATATATTTGGCGTTTAAATAGGAAAGCTGACAGAGTGCTAATTAAAACTGACTTGCCGTGCCTGCCTACACTTTACGCAGTAGATTGTAAGCGAAAAGCAATTCTGCTAGCTTGAAAAGAAAAATTGTTCCTTCCCTTCGATCTAACCACCGTTCGCAGATACTTGCAGAGCGTACTAGCTGTCGCTCGACGACTCCAAGTAATCTGAGGCTCACTGTGGCTTATGCTGCGTCACTTTTTTTCGTTTTACTGGCAAGGCGATGTCTTTTTACAGCACCATATTTCGATTATTTTTATTTATATCACGTCCTCTCTTATCGTCAAAATCAAACGTAAACAATAACATTTTATAACTGTAAGAGTCATCTTTTTTCGTGATCTCTACACTTAATGCTGATGTTGTCCTGGACCTTTGTGATCGGAGCTTCATCAAGGTAAATTTCTGAAAATTGTGAAATAAAATATTTAAAAAGACTATGCACTTACTTTTTTGTGGTGAAAAACAGCATGAAAATCGATAACAATGAAAGAGGGCAAACATTCTCATATACAAAAATACAAATCTGTACTCCTCTTTTTTGTGAAAAAGCGAACAAAAATTGATTTCGACCGAATGAGGCGAAACTTCGAAATTTCAAAATTACAACATTTACAAATGGTTATACCTCGTTTGTGGAAAATAGACCGACAGCCGATTTCACTAAAACGTGACAAAGCTCCCTAAGTTAAAACGTTGGGGCACCTAAGTGGTGTGAAGACTCAGGCAGCACTGGAGCCAGTGGCCCTTATCACCCATAATAAGGCTCAGCTTTTGTCTTGCGTCACAGCTTGTAACGACGCAGCCAGTATGCGCATTTTCCGTGCTCGAGGTTCCCTGGTACGTTGGATTCTCCGCAATAAATGTCGAAAAGCATTCGAAAAAGTTGTGGCCCTTATCACCGATGATAAGGCTCAATGTTTGGCGTCACAGCTTGTAACGACGCAGCCAGTTTGCACAATTTCTGTGCTCGAGGTTCCCTGGTACGTTGGCTTCTCCGCAACAGATGTCAAAAAGCATTCGAAAAAGTTGTGGCCCTTATCACCGATGATAAGGCTCAATGTTTGTCTGACGTCACAGCTTGTAACGACGCAGCCAGCTTGCGCAATTTCTGTGCTCGAGGTTCCCTGGTACGTTGGCTTCTTCGCAATAAATGTCGAAAAGCAGTCGAAAAAGTTGAGGCCCTTATCACCGATGATAAGACTCAATGTTTGTCGGACGTCACAGCTTGTAACGACGCAGCCAGTATGCGCATTTTTCGTGCTCGAGATTCCCTGGTACGTTGGCTTCTCCGCAATAAATGTCGAAAAGCATTCGAAAAAGTTGTGGCCCTTATCACCGATGATAACGCTAGATGTTTGTCTGACGTCACAGCTTGTAACGACGCAGCCAGTTTGCGCAATTTCTGTGCTCGAGGTTCCCTGGTACGTTGGCTTCTTCGCAATAAATGTCGAAAAGCATTCGAAAAAGTTGTGGCCCTTATCACCGATGATAACTCTAGATGTTTGTCTGACGTCACAGCTTGTAACGACGCAGCCAGTTTGCGCAATTTCTGTGCTCGAGGTTCCCGGTATGCTGGCTTCTCCGCAATAAATGTCGAAAAGCAGTCGAAAAAGTTGTGGCCCTTATCACCCTCGATAAGGCTCGAGTTTTGTCTGACATCACAGCTAGTAACGACGCAACCAGTATGCGCATTTTCCGTGCTCGAGGTTCCCCGGTACGTTGGCTTCTCCGCAATAAATGTCGAAAAGCATTCGAAAAAGTTGTGGCCCTTCTCACCGATGATAAGGCTCAATGTTTGTCTGACGTCACAGCTTGTAACGACGCAGCCAGTATGCGCAATTTCTGTGCTCGAGGTTCTCCGGTATGCTGGCTTCTCCGCAATAAATGGCGAAAAGCAGTCGAAAAATTTGTGGCGCTTATCACCCATGATAAGGCTCAAATTTTGTCTGACGTCACAGCTTGTAACGACGCAGCCAGTGTGCGCATTTTCCACGCTTGCGGTTCCGCGGTATGTTGGCTTCTCCGCAATAGATGGCGAAAAGCAGTCGAAAAATTTGTGGCCCTTATCACCCATGATAAGGCTCAAATTTTGTCTGACGTCACAGCTTGTAACGATGCAGGCAGTATATGCATTTTCCGAGCTATAGGTTCCCTTTTACGCTGGCTTTTTTTTAGCGTATTATCACCACGGGTACGTTCTGGTGAGAGCAGTCAGGCGATGTTTGAAGTTGTACTGCGTAGTTTCGCTGTTTGCAGCGTGGGCAATCGGCACACATTCAAGGTAGCTTTAACGCGACAACATTAAAGAGCTCGTTTCGCAGAAATTCAGGAGTCGGTGTCGTCGGTTATTGGCGAAAAATAATCGTCTTATCTATCACCAAAATATCAAGATGTAAATGAAGTAAATAAAAAAAATTCTGAGAACATGTGAGGATCGAACACGGGACGTTTGCGTGGCAAGCAAGTGTTCTACCACACAACCACGCGTTTTTTTTCGATGGTATTTATTTAAGCACATGGGCAATAAAGACAAAATCAAGCGAACAAAAGTACAATCAAATCGCGAAAGTAAGCGTTCAAGCGTTACTCATAAACACTAAATGGCTAACACAGCGCGAGTTCCTCACATGGAGAGTTCTTCACATCGTGTTATACAAACAAAAAAGGGGTGAGGTCAAACAGTTCTCTAAGACGGAGTACCAGTCCGGTCTAAAGTCTAGCTCGTCGTAAATGTTTTTTAGGTGGATAGCCATTTGAATAAAGTGTGCGCTTGAAGAGGTGGTGGGCTCTGCATTGCGGTCTTGCATTCGTGTCTTCCACAAGCTGTGCAAACCTATGAGGAAAAACATATCATATGGTACGTTGTGTTGCTCAATACGTTATCAGCAACACAACCACGCGTCTTCATGAAGATGTAGTGAAAAGAACTTCCTCTGCTTTGAAATGCAGCGAAAAAGAAAGTAAAATAAACTTGGGTTTGAGTTAGGATTGAACTCGGTCAGTTTTCGTGGCAAGCAAGTGTTCTACCACACAGCCATGCGTCTGCTTGAACGTGTAGTGAAAACAAGTTACTCTGCTTAGAAACGCAGCAAAAAAAACTACATAAATAATTAACGGGTCCGAGATAAGACCAAACACGGGGAGTTTGCATGGCAAGCAAGTGTCCTACTACACAGCCACGCGTCTTTGTTTTCTTTATTGCCTTTCTGCGACATTCAAAAGATACATAAAATGAAGGTGATGTTTACAATGATTTTATTATTTGGCCGCCCACCATTGCTTGGCACCACACAGCCACGCCTCTGCTTGAAGATACAGTGAAAAGAACTGCCTATGCTTGGAAACGCAGTGAAAATAACCAGTGTTTTACAAGCACATGCGTTTTGTATGCACGCTTCGCAATACATCTAATGTCACAGTAACATTGCGTTGTACAAGAGTACATTGCCACCGGGTGTCAGAATATGTGGTTGGTTGATTACTCGGCATCTTGGTGCGACCTCAGAACGTTTGATTATCGTAACTAGCTCGTGCTTTAAAGTGAGAAATCCATTACAAAGGTACATGAATTACTATAGACGCGTATTCCTTTAAGTCAAAGTAGTGGGTGCGTAGCAAGTTCGAAACTTTTTCACGCGCATAATTGCTTGTGGTTCAAAACATGCTACTCATTACACAGAATGCAGCCATGCATACGCAAAATATTCACTAATACTTGGCACTTACAGCTCTTTGTCGATTACGTTAAAATTATCCACAAGTTAAACTTTTCGAGACACGAGTAACGTCATGCAATAAAAAAGTATGCGCCAAACGTTTGAAGTACGTACTAGGGACAGGATATCGCTGTCGCGTTCAACTTTTCAAGGTGAAGCTTAAGGGTCCCCCAGTTTGCTTAAGGGTCCCCCTCAGCCTCGTTGAGCCGACAGCCCTTTTTTCCTGGGACTTGACCTCCACGCTGCCCCCGGTGAACTCACTCTTTTCTTCGTTCGGTTTTTGACACTTCTTGATCAGTCTTACATAGCACATGTTTTTTTTTTCCCTAGCCAGCATTAGAGTTCCATCATCCTTTGTAGATACATCGTTTTTTTATTAAATGAATGTAAGGAGAGGTTGGTGCCAATGCGTGGCGCCGGCTACTCCTCTACAATGATTTTCTTCGTGCATAAACGGCCTCGTTATTGTCCCGATGACTGTTAAGTCGTCGTGGTTCTTTTCCCACAAACACGAGCGTTTCGTATAGAGCTCTGTCTCGCCGTATACAGCTCGTTACAGTTCCTCAATATGAAAAAAAAATCTAGCATCATCGCCAGGAGTAACAATCAGACAACTCGGTAAATAATAAAGGCTTGGCACATTTCCAACACTAACTCATGTATAAGCGTTTCATATATCGCCCTGCAACTAAAGGAGATGTCTTAATTGAATAGGAATTTATGATAAACCTTTTGTGCTGTTTCACATCTTTTTTGGGATCACGTGCATGTATATATGTGCGAGTCGACGTGAATAAAAATTAATTGCGAGGTCCAACGCTCGTGTCAGTGTGGTTTTCTTCATCTATGTCGTGTGTTATTTTGCACCGTTGCGTCTCTCATAATCATATGGTGGTTTTGGGACGTTAAACCCCACAAATCAATCAAATCAATTTTGCACCGTTCATAACTATGAAGCAACACCAACCCACCCAACTGTCAGTGCTCTTGTAGAACATCCATGAGTTCGTGTATTGCGATAGGTCGCACAGCCCTGCGTATTGCTTATATATGCACTCACTGCAAGTTCACTGAAAAATATCATACTGTTGTATGGCTAAAACGTCACTTAAGATCTAATTCGTTTCTTTCCGTGGATTACATAGGTGTAGCCCAGTGGAAGCTCAACAAAGTCACGGAGATAGAAAACTCGCTGTCGCGCACACTATGCGAAACTGTGACGTCACCAGGGATCATGATGAGTCGCTGCGTTTTCGGAACCAGACGCGCAGTCCTCCATTCGCTTTGAGGACGACCTCGTAGGCTGGCACAACGTCTTCGATCGGCAGTGCTGCCTCCACCGTGAATTTCGAGAGAAGCTTCGCCAACAGGACTTTTGCTTCCACCATCACGAATTTCTGGCCTGTAGAGAGAGAATGTCATTGAGACATTCAAGATGACATGGTATAACATGAGAAAACGTACTGCAAGAGAAAAATTAAAATTTTACGGGGTCTTCTACGTAATCATTACGAAGACGTCAGGGCCAAAGCCACCACAGTGAGTTCCAAATGCAACCTAAGAATAATTAAATCTCCACCCCCAGAACCGCGCGGCGCCTTCCACTCATACGTGCAAGAGGGTCGTGAAAGGCAGTTTTATACTCCAGCCACAAGCATCTTTTTACTACTATTATAAAAACTACCTACACTGGTGAATAAAAGGTTATTGTCCCTGTTCAAAATATTACGTTTGTTCTAAATGTAATTTCAAGGTTTGTGTTGATAATTCTCGGAAATTTGAAGTTTTTAGACAGATAAAGCAGAGTCACCAACACGTGTTTCTACTGTGAAATCGTCTACCTTAATGCTTTGGCTGACGTCTACGTTAAAGCTTTGGAGCTTTGATTTATTCCTATCTTACCGGTCCTGGTGAATCAATGCCAGCGTTCCAGGGCAGGAGAGCTTTAAGCTCTCCCATAGTAGAGTACCCTGTACTCTAAATCGTTACCCACTTTTTCTAACCCCCCCTATCTTTTCACACGGGGCGGCTTTAAGCTCTCCCTTAGTGGAGCACCAAGTGCTCTAATTCGTTAAACACTTTTTCTAAACACACAGTTCAGCGTTCCAGGGCGGGACGGCTCTAAGCTCTCCCATAGTAGAGTACCCTGTACTCTAAATCGTTACCCCCTTTTACTAACCCCCCCCCCCCCGACCAAGCACAAGTCTGGGTCTGGCTGCTGAGACCCTCTTTCCGATATTCCATCACGGGGCGCCCGCTAACAGCCGTCTGCATACGCGAGGTCCTTTATATAAAGCAAACGCCTTTAATGTCTCACTCGCGTACGTCCATCCGTCTGTGTCTTGGAGCGGTGCCAACTGTGATCCCTCCCTTCCCACCCCCTGAGCAATCACGTGATTACAGAGAGAAGCAGGGGTGGCTATACGACGGACGCGGGACTAACCCACCCTAAGGAGCTTCGCCCCTAAAAGACATGTCACAGTCAGTCGGATTCCAAACCGCAATTCTTAATTACACACAGCGGCGTAGCCATGTGGGAGAAAACGTTCGATTACGCGTACCGCGCAGCAGTCAAGTCACAACGTGTGCCGTTCGCGTCCCACCATCGCGTGGCTGAGTGCGACGTAACCACGAACGCTGGACGTCAGGCAATTTACCTCGCGAGCAATATATTTTTTACCTGAATAATGTTGAGCCTTGATTAGCCCCTTCGTGCATTTACACGTCCTCTGTCGAGCAATCTGAATGTAAACACGTTTGATGTTGAAAACCTCTGGAGATTGCAGCAAGTTGCATGTGCCATTGGCCATTTGAAGCGACGGCGCTTGTTTGATAAAGGACAAAGGAGCACCAACTGCCCTAACTGAAGGGTTGTGCTCTAGGTGAAAATCTCAAAGATGCTATATGATCCACTGTACTGATTTCCTGCCAGAAACGCTCGGCTGGCACATGATATGGGGTCTTTTAATATGACGGGATCACGGGCAAACAGCAAGCATGATTACTAGGCGGCAGCTATTCGGATATTTGAAATAGTCAATCTAATACTGTTCTATTCAATTAGATCTTCAATTGAGTAGTGCATATTCGAAACATCCAATATTTTTCCAACATTTTTTTTGAATAATCAGCATGGACAGAAAACTTCGAAGTAACAATAGGTTGGAACAGCGAGCATTGTTACACGTTTTAACAACTTGACCACTAAGATGCATGAACTCCAGTTCTTAAGGGACTATCGGTGCTACATAACGAAACTGGCTTGAGAATGACAGGGTGCATTATAGATCTTTGGCAGAAGCCTTCGTCTGCAGTGGACACCGAACAGACCGATTACGACAGTCGTTCAGCTTACCCAAGCAGACTCTGACGCCACTGGAAAACGGAATGAAGCTGAACGGGTGCATGTTCTTGCAGTTCTCCGGCAGAAAGCGCTCTGGAATGTAGCTCTCCGGGTCGGGGAATTGCTCCTTATTCCTGTGCAGGCTGTGAATGTTGATCATGCACGTCGTCCCGGCCGGCACGGTGTAACCATCTGCGAAACATTTCCGGCATCACCCGTTTATCCGATTCCGTTATACCTCATATAAAAGGGACACCGAAGAGAAACAAGAGCTTGATTTAAATTGACAAACCACACTCTGAGAACTCTAATATTACCAGTCTCACAATGATGGCTTCATTTAGGGGTAAAAATCAGGGTTGAAGTCTACGCGCGTGTCGTAGAAAATTTCAAAATGTGTTTTAGATGCGAAGTATCTTATGGTCCATCTCAATCCGGTGTGCGGATTGACCACCCTTAGTGTGCATGCACGTCCCCTCCCCCTCCCCCCTCTGTCTCTCCTCGCAATGCCTACACAGCAGCGCCTGCTATAGTCTGCGCTCGCTATCCTCTCTCCCTAGGCATCCCTCCTCGTGGCGCGAACACCCCCATTTTGGACGCACGCCCCCTCAAACAAACCCGACCTATGTTTAACCAGTGGCACCATTTCAGGGTGTTCCGTTCTGCACAGAGAGGCAGTCTAGTTCGAAAAATCCTGCGAAAACTATAAAGAAGTATTGCAAAAAAAAAAGAATCAGTGCATTGATAGATATGTGGGGTTTAACGTCCCAAAACCAGCATATGATTATGAGAGAGGCCGTAGTGGAGGGCTCCGTAAATTTAGACCACCTGGGGTTCTTTAACGTGCACCCAAATCTGAGCACACGGGCCTACAACATTTCCGCCTCCATCGGAAATGCAGCCGCCGCAGCCGGGATTCGAACCCGCGACCCGCGGGTCAGCAGCCGAGTACCTTAGCCACTACACCACCGCGGCGGGGCAAAAAAAGAATCAGTGCAGAAAGACAAGGTGCCTCGCCGTAGACAGAAACCATGTCAGTCAAGCGACGTGTTGTAGATAGCTCAACATCTCAGAGCAAACACGGCGAAATAAGTATGCGGCCTGAAATTGAATACTGGTATACAACAGCTCCATAAACGATGCACACAGAGGTATCCGACTATCATTTGCTAAAGGTAATGGCGTTCATTTGACTTAGGTAAGTGTTGTTGAGAAATGCAATCTGTAAGAGCAAACAGCACCGTGCCGTTTGTTTCAGCTGCTGCTGTGGCGCCTTTCTTAAAATTTTTAAACTGTTTATGCATCAAAACGTAAGCTATCGTAAAATGATCACACATACCAATGACCAGTTCCTCATCCAGTTCCCGGCCTATCAACGGAAACGGTGGACAGAGACGAAGCGACTCCTGCACGTGACAATAACAACCTAATTAAGCACAGCAGAATATCATACTGATGATAATTTTATTTATTTATTTATTTATTTAATAATACTGTCAACCCTCCAAGAGGGTCATAACAGAGAGGACAATACAATCACATACATAAAAAATGTACAAGGTACATAAAGTTGCATAACACTCAGTTGCATAACATAATTATGATAAATAAGTCTATTTTGGGAACATTACACTGACGTTTCACTCTGTGTTGGAGTTTTTGTCAGTCCTGAAGCATTCAGGTCGTGACTACAAGATGTGTTAAACACAAATGAATATTCATGTTTTATTAAATGTGGCTCACTAAATTGTTGCATAATTGCGAAGGAATGGTGCTCGTGAAATGGGGATTTCACGAGTACAATCCGTCAAGGATTTCCTAGTGTTTTCTACCTTTCAGTCTTCTTCATTTACTGCAAGGACTTGATGAACTGCGAGTAATGTTGGTGCCAACTATCGGGAGAATCGCCCTTTAGACTTGCCAAATGTTGGCAAAGGTAGTAACACTGCTATTATGGCTCAAGATCTAACGAAAACATTGCGCGCATGTTTTCTTTTATAGTAGGTAATGAACGTGCAAAAAGAATAATGCAAGCCGACTCTGTCTTGGCAATGCAAGTCGTGAGAACACACTTTCCTTTAGCTTCTATTTCATCAAGACAGTGGAACGACGCTGTTGAAGCATGCTCATAGGGCGCTCCATAGTGTATGGAGCGCCAGAGCACTTCAGGGGGCCGGGCTGTAGAATGCTGGTGTCGACAGCAGTGACACTCTATGCGTAGCATATTGAGCGCGTGCTCACGCCAAGGATAAGTGTTCTTCGAGTGCCTTGAAGGTATCATCATCATCATCATCATAGTTCGCTTGGCGTAAACTCAGGCAAAGCCACGTAAAAAATAGAAAAATAAGGAGCAAGCAAGCGTGAAAGAAAGAAGGAAAGTGGAAGGAATCGATTGAAATAAATAAATAAAACAACAAAAAAGCGGCAAGAGAAAAAGGGAGAAAAAGAGGAGGCTATAAAGAAACCGAAGATAAACGAAAAAGGCTGTCTAGCTCCCCAATTCCCTCAGGCTTGGCACGCTTAGTGCAAAGTTGCCTTGATTTTTTTACAATGTAGCCCGGACAATAAAAGCTCAGACACCGAAAAAAAAGTAAATGCCCATGATCCTTTTACATCTTAAGTCTCAGTTTCACTCTTTTCCAGTAGCGACTGGTGTTCGTAAGTAACAACTTCAACTGGCGCAATATTTACGTTTCTCAGCTAGACTCTACCTTGATGCAGCACTCGAGATAAGGCAGCTGCTTGAGGTCGCTCGCGGTGATCTCGTGCTGACCATCTCGTCCGAAGGCATCGTCCAGCTCTTTCTGCAGTTTGGCCTGCTTGTCGGGATTCAAGCCGAGAAGGTAAAGCGTCCAGCTCATCGCCGCCGACGTGGAATCGGCAGCCTGCGTCCAGTATTTCACTCATTTGTACTCATCCTTTTTGTCTCTCTTTCTCTTTAAATGTGCTCGAGCGCCATGTTGTAGAAAGTACTTAGCGCTGCTAGGTGATCCCTGGAAAAACACTCCCTCGTTTACGCATACACACACATCACAAACACCGCTCACTACCAACAGTTTGTGG
>WOVY01000678.1:162500-284117 GCA_013436015.1 Rhipicephalus annulatus
CAAATCAGTAGTTCTATCGATAGCGTTCAGGAGGCATCTTCACGTAGATATATACGCGGCATACTTAATCACGTGGTCTTGTTTAAAACTGCAGAAATGGCATTCTCCGAATCATGACTGCCGCAGCAGGTATAAGACGGCCAGAGACGCAAAGTTGTTTGAGTTAGGAATAAAGATAAGAAAAATCAGTTGAGTTGGTGCCAATCAGTGGATTGATCCGTTTCAACCATGCCTCTCCTACGGGTATATCTGTTGACACTGCGACGCGCAGAGATTTCCCAAATGAAATATAGTTTAGAAGAGTACTCACTAATTGAACCAGCGGGCGTATTCTTTCCGTTTTCCATTCTGCAAGCCTAAATGCATTCCAAATGAAGCACCTAGAAAACGAATATGTAAATTACTTAGGCACAATTGAGTGTACAAAACACGGTAGGTTGTATACCAAGTGATTGATCGTTGAACACCAGTTTTTAGGCAAATGTCTTTATTCTTTCTTGCAGTCCTATCACGCCAGTTTTATGTGAGCACAAGCTATAAATAATGTTGGGCATTTATAGTGTTTTCATAGTGGCTCTAAATGCAGTTTTTTTTGTTTGTCGTTTGTGTCTAAGTGATTACAATTGTTTATAAATGCCTATTTTGATTGATTGATATGTGGGGTTTAACGTAATGCCTATTTTCAAAACACGCGTTTGTATGCATACTTTTTAGCATTAGGTTTCGCTCCAGCATGCAGTTTGAAAGTATTATTCATGTTACTGAACCACATTGACTGTTGTCCAGCCGCGGTGGTCTAGTGGCTGAAGTACTCAGCTGATGACCGGCAGTTCGCGGGATCGAATACCGGCTGCAGCGGCTGCGGCGGCTGCATTTTCGATGCAGGCGAAAATGCGGTAGGCCCGTGTGGTCAGATTTGGGCGCACGTTAAAGAACTCCAGGTGGTCGAAATTTCCGGAACCCTCCACTACATCGTATCTCATAATCACATATGGTGGTTTAGGGACGTTAAACCCCACATATCAATCATCAATCAGCATTGATTGTTCAAAACTTTGGGTTTCAACCTAGCTCTCTAGTTCAACGAACTGTTCAAAACAACCGCTAGCATGCCACAAAGTGGGACTACGCTGGCGAGTATTCGCTGCCGCTCTGACATGGTGCAAGTGGCTGGCGAATGCGATACCACGGAGAGGGCCGTCAGCGGAATTGGGACTGTGCAGTGCAAATAAATAAAGTGAAATGTAACAAACGCCCGCGGCCTTTGTTTTGTTTGTACTTTACTGTGTAAGACGTTTGCAGCAGTAACGTAGCCATAAATTTCTTTCAGATGGCGGAGGTGGGGTGAGGTTTAATCATATTTTATGTATCTCCGTGTGTGTATGTGTGCGTGTATATATATACAAATGCAAACCGGAGAAGGTTCAAGGGGTGGGGGCTAAACGGTTATGCCTACCCCGAAACTATTCAGATTGGCATATGTACATATACAAGCACACAAATGCATGCACGAAACACATAAAGTATGGTTACAACCGCCCCCCCACCCCGCCTCCTTTTTTTTTCGATATGCCACTGGTTAACTGCAAGGGCAGAAATTGTTTCTGCGCGAGTCGATCCGCTTAGTAAGAGGAATTACGCCTTTCTGGTCTCTGTGATCCATCCGCCTCGTCGATTGATTGCGACATTCCAAAGTGAGTGAGCGAGTGAGTGAGTGAGTGAGTGAGTGTGCATGTTCGTGTGGGTTTTCGATTCCATTCAGCTCTCTTTCCCTCTCAATTTGTTTCCCTTACTTTCCTGTCTACCATTCTTCCTTCCCCAGGGCAGGGTAGCAAACCAGATGCTTAATTGCTTTCTGGTTAACCTTCCTGCCTTTTTTTTCATAACAGATCCCTCAATCTCTTCTGGTCTCTTTGCGGTCTGGTGATCCGCTCGTGCTCAGCCTTCCTCAAAAATGCCGAAAAGACACTCAGGAAAGTGTTGATTGGACCATGCATCTGACTCAGCGAGGTGAACACGGGAGAGATCGTCTTATGCGAACCATTAGGAACGAAGTACTATTGCACGGCTGTATTCACCTGTTAAGCAATATTATTTTTGTTCTCTGTCAGAGATAGAGGCCGTTCAAATCTTCGTTTACAGTTATTTACATTTGTGTGGAAATTTATCGTGCCTAAATATACAATTTATTAAGCGCAGAACACTGCTTTGCTGGCCTGTTTCTGGCGTTTCAAATGTTTCAAATCTGGCCTCTATTCATGAGGGATCAAACGACGAAAAGTGAGTATGTAGTCTTGTATTACTACTCACGGCCGATTATGTCGAGAACGCAGTTCTGAATGTTTTTGTAGCAGTCGATTGGTTCGTCCAGTGACTCTGCTGCCAGTGTTTCGATGCATTTCTCCAGAACTTCGCCGCTCTGGTTGAAAACAGCCATGCAGCTTTCCAGGTGATCGCTGGTGAAACAACTCTTGAAGAGCTTTGCCTTTTCTTTCCACGGGTCCCCTTTGCTGTAATCAGCGATAATTCACTTGCCTTATAAGTCATATTCTTTTTTCTCTGACAACATTCATGCAACGCCTCATTTTTCATTAAAAAAAGAGATTCGACGTATATAAAAACTTAAAGTAACGGGCACTCAGGATGATCACCTTGTCAGCAGATTCTTCGGACCCAACCATGTCTTCAGGAAAGCGTACGAGTTTGGTTTTCCGGTATTTTCTTTTGAAGAAAGTAACGCCTGCAAATCATGAGTGGAAGCGAAGAAAATGTAGAAGTAGCATTGTTAACGAGATTACTGCAATATAGTAATGATAGTGCAAAAAACATTTTTAGGACTGTCCTATCGAACTGTCTCAACCCCCACTAAATTTAGAGTTGTTTATAAATGACCATGACACTCCTGTTTTTCAGTGTGTGTGTGTGTGTGTGCGTTCCTACTTTGTAAAAAATGTTTATACCTTTCTGTCTTTTTTTTACGTTTCTACTCCCCCTCACCCCTTCCCTAGTGCAAGGTAAAACTTTTTTTCTGGTTAACCTCCCTCGTTTTCACTAAACCTGGCTCTATTTCTCTCTCGCTCTCTCAACTTAACGCTCGACACCTTGTACTAAGGATGTGCCACTAAAACGAAAGTGAAGGTCATGCAAGGATAGTAATCCCAGGAACGTTGACTATTTTTACTGGGAAAAAGAAAATGTGACATAATTCTATGAACACGTTACCAACAGCAATGTATCGTCAAATTTTATATAAAGTTCACTTCTCACAGTTAATATATGTACAGAGACAAGGAATTCGCTCTATCACCAACCAAAACTTAAATATCATCATAAAAAATGTTTTGCATGCTTACCTCCGCTGCTTCAGGCGTATGCAGAACTACTGCGGGGCTCATTCCTATGTACGCCTTGAAAGTCTTGCCTTCGTACATTTGGGATACTTTCCGTACAACTCTGAAAACCACTGTAATAGGAAGCCTTTACAAATTTGTGGAGAAGAAAACGAAGCAGAGGCTCTGTGCCCACTAAACGCCACGCCAATATCAACTAGTTGAAGAAAAAAAAAGCGATTGGAGGCTCAAATGAAGCAGCTTGATTATCATGTTTCTTCCCTTTGCTTATAACTGACGGCATTACCAAGAATCCTTCAAAATATTTCATAAAACTGGCGATTGCGTTGTCAAGCATGTAATATGTTTTGTAGTTATGCTCATTTATGATTAAATTTTGAGTATCTCCTCAATATTCATTATTTTAACACTCTTTTTGTCATTTTATCTGAGCTGCAGCCTCCATTCACATTTCGTGTTGGCATGTCATATTTCATTTAAGAGAAGACCAAGAATACACAAACAAAGTGCTGCTGAAAGCACGAGATCACAGATTAGGCAAACTCGATCTGGCTGCTTTCCGAGAGTTATATATTTTCTTTTAAAAAGAAACTAAGTCTGTGACTTCCTTGGCACAGTGCAGTGGGCCCAATTAGTAAGTGCTTGATTGATTTGTGGGGTTTAGTGTCCCAAAACCACCATATGATTATGAGAGAGGCCGTAGTGGAGGGCTCCGGAAATTTTGACCACCTGGGGTTAATTAGTAAGTGCCGTCTTTCTAGACTCACCTGATGTTGATGAGTATTTCAGAGACAGTCATCACAGGCTGTCTTTTCTATTCTTTTTTTTCTCTCATGTAGCTAAGAGACGTATGAGGGAAAGAAAAATTGCACTGTTCAAAGACAGCCAGGCGAGCACCCACGTAACAAGTTCGGAAGGAAGAGCGGAAGCTGAGAACAGATAAATAGGTGGGCGAGTTATTTTGAGTTCATTATGATTACACCCTGAATAGCTCAATGAGATGCCTTCGATTGTCCGATTGTGTTCTCACGACAATGCTACAAGGAGGCATAGCAGTTTAAAAAACGAGATGTTTCAAGTGGTCTGCGTCAGCTAATGTTTAGACGTAACTGCCCAAAGAAGCTGCAGCCTCATACAAGGCCCCCTTGCACGCGGGTGCGCTTTATGGTGCGGGTGGTTGCATGACAATTGTCTATCTGATACTAGTGGCATAATCTGTATGTTAGTCGTATCAAAATTTCCCGAGTAAAGGTACAAATTTCAGCTAATCCGTTTGGCTCTAAGAAATCAGTTTTTGCAACACTTTCAAGTCTTAATTGGCAAACGCCCTTAGTTTTTCGACAGTTATAGGACACGTTCTTATGGAACACTTCATTGTCTATTATTTCTTTCAAGAAGTGCAACTTACACAGCAGATGAAGTAATTCAGAAACTATAGAGATACGTCCTCTTTTTCACTACTTTACTACTGAATATTATGGGATGTAATTTCATTATTAGTAGAACCTATTCTTGCGCTAATGAGCACACGCTCACGGTACACGCTTAAGAGACACGTACCATCGAGAAGTAATTCAAGTCAGAACAGAAAAGGGCGTCCTTTTCTGCCTCATCTTGAAGTATTCCTCGGTGGTACGCGTCCTTTTTTGTGTTTCTGGAATTTCTTGCATGACTTAGAATAGGTGAATTATTCCTCACTTCTGGTGAATCCCCAGACACAGGATCAGATCGTTGTGATTCATCTTATACTCAAGGCAGCTGCAGTAACAGCGTCCTCATTTTTCTCACCATTTTACTGTGTATTGCTCACAGTTTGTCCAGCGGCTACAGCGCTATTATGCCAGCGTTTTGCTTCAGTTCTCAATTTTTCAAACACCTAATGTGCAAAACAATTGTCATCATGACCACACACCTGTTAATGTTGTGTCCTTCATATCGCAAATTCTTACTTCATTCTTTTTAGGAAAACATTTTTCACATATCAATGCAGACTGATGCGTCATTGCATACTGGTGCACGAATGCAGATTGGTGAGACTAGAAAGTCGATGCACGTCTGACACGTTATAAGCAGTTAAAGCAAATCTTCGAAGAAGTAACGAGAAGTTAAAGTTCGGTGCCTTCTAAACTGAATGATCATTGAAATGCATTTGTATAAGCGGGCCATATATAGCTTAAGGTCTCACCCGAGGTGGCACTTTTAGACAAGTGCCTTCTGTATTGCCAATACACGGAGAGTAAGAACAGTGGCGGCAGCCAGTCGGTTCCAGGTCCAGGGATGGGGCGCAGTGTGCTCCACGTGTAGAACCACCGACGACAGTGCATGGCCACCAGGACACAAGACAGGAGCACGCTGACCCATGGCAGCGACGACAGGAGCGCGGCGTCGAAACGCGAAGGCGCGAAGAAATTCAAGCTGACAGCACATGCGGCGGACATGCTTCTGGCACCGGGAGCGAAAGCCAGGAACACACGAGTGGCGAAAGCCTTCTACGGGAGTTGGCGTCTGTGACGACAGTCTTGACGCCTAAGGCGACCCACAAGGTAAGCGAATGCCATGCTGGGACGTCTCATGCGCGGCTTACTTAAGAGGGTATAGCCGTGACTGGGATATCTGGCCTATCTTCTCTAGGGAAAGGGCCTTCGTTTTACTAGAATGGTCGTGACTGCGCATCAAGGTATCTCTTTATCTGTCCTTGATGTCCTCAGAAACAGAAGAGCACTTCTTTCGCCGTCTTAACGAGTTGGCAGCGAAAGTGGCCTACTCATTGCTGCATAAAATCGCTCAAAGTACACCAACGTAATAATTTGGAAGTGGTGTGGGCACACGATGTCTTTGTTTTAGCCAACGTTAAGTTGTTGACCTGGCAAGTGGTTTGAAACACGTGGGAACGGAATACCTAACTCAATGATTTAACGCGAGAGCGTTAAATAGCTGGTTTTCTAGAAATTTCGGCGTGGGCGTCGTTAGTTGCGAGAAAAAAATTCTCTTGACCATAACCGAAAAATTGAGAAAGATACTAATAAAATAAATCATTCAAATTTCCGGGTCGAAGTGAAAATTGAACCCAGGCCATGTGCGTTGCATACAGATGTTCTACCACAGAGCCACGAGGTTCGTTAATACTACTTCGGAAGACAACAGTATATGAATGTCATGCAGTGAAAGGAGCCTCCTTAACGCATCATTTATTGCTTGGTAGAAGCGTTGAATCACACCAGGCGTCCAAAGATGTGAATTGATAGGTAAAAGGTGATGGGTGATGACTGAAGGAGTAGGTGGTTTAAAGGTCCTACCATTACAGAGCGCTCAGACATATTTAATTATTAGCAGCAGGAGAACCATCGACAAAGTGAACAGCGGCGTAGGTTAACATGCTGCCCTACGGAAGCGTATTGGGCTCCTCGCTGATTTAGAAACGAAATAATTATGGCATAGTGGTCACTTATGAACTGTGCTTGCAATAGGCATCCAATGGTACTTTGAAACAGCAAGTATTACACGCACAGTCATTGGTTTACTTGCGTTATAGATTTTCTTAAAAGTACTGGACTAGACAGCAGACTTTAGCGAAACCATTATGTTACGTGGTTCTTGTAGATACGCACATCTTTTCTTCTCTTCCCATCACCACCCATCATCACTTTTTTCCCTCTCCCGTATTCTCTGTGAAGAGTAACGGGCTCGAGCACGCTAGCTCAGGTCTGCCTCTCTGCCTTCGAATAAATTATCTCTCTCTCTCTCTCGCTCGTTCGTTTCTTTGCGGCATAGCTGACTATGCACCGATAACAGAAGGAGGTTCACAGTTCAGAATATGACGCGCACCAGGCCTGATTACTCTATTGCGACCCATGGCACTTGTGAAGGCAAAGCCAGTTTTAGCGCGATAGCCTTGGAGAGTTCGTTTCGCGAGCATTCCGGCGCCAATACCGGCGTCATTGGTTGTGAGTAAAAAACATCATCGTTGCGTGACCGAAAAACTCCAGAAAGATGCAAATAAAGTTTAAAAAAATTCTGGGTCTGAGTAGGCATCAAATCCGTGTCGTTTGAATAGCAAGAGGGAGTTCAACCACGCAGCCACGCCTCTGCTTGTGGATGATGATGATGATGATGATGATGATGATGATGATGATGATGATTGAATACAGTGAAGACTTCTGCTTGGAAATGCAATAAAAGTAACTTTCATTCTTTAAAAAAACGCGTCTTGTATATATGCTTCAAAATAGATGAAATATTGCCGTAATGATGCGCAGTACAAGTGTATATTACCACTGGGCGTCAGAACATGAACATGATGACTTCATAGTCTAAAGCCAGTCATGCACTACAGAAGGCACACGCTACTACACACTTAAGGCCACCTAGTGAGTGCATAGCAAGTTTTAAAATATTTAATACACTAAGTATTTGAAGTACGCACTATAGGAACAGAATATCGCTATTGCATTCAACTCTTAAAGGCCAAGCTTAAGGGTCCCCAATCTTTTTTTCACGCAGTCTAACCACAAAGACAGCGTCGTTTTCCTCGTCTAATGTGCATCCGAAGCACAACTACAGTCACTAAAGAGAGTGTTCGCAGCGGTCGTATGACGTAGTAAAATACACTGTGTTCACAAGAGATATGACTAGCATCTTTCGGCGCTGCCACGCAATCACACCATTCTGCTCTACAAGCACTTAAGGTGACGTAGAGCAAGTTGACGTGATCATAAGAACGCTGCCACGGATACCAGTCGCTTCTTTGATGAAAAAGACAAGTAACTTTGCCTTAATGTGTAACCTTTCTGTTATATAACCTTCTTACTATTTTATAAAGCCACTCAATTCTTGGCCACTCCCTCACAATGGCTATGCTCCACAGTCAATAGGTGAACAAGAAATATTGGCTCTATATATTCACTTTGAGCACCTATCTTGCATGGTACTTCCGTCTTGTGAGTGGTAGTGGTCATGACGACGTTAATGTTGCCACAGGCGGGTTTCGCCTGGCAGACAATCCGGCAACGCTCTGCCTGAGCGACTCCTTCCATGTGGTACGGCTCACCATACATCGCTTAAAGCTCTCTCTCGTAGAAAACGCAAACGTAAGATAGCCGCTACCTCGGATATAAAACACACGCCAGCCGGAAACACACTCTATTTGCAGCATCCACGGGAAAAAGTTGTTCATGGTGTCTCTCCCTTTTTGGAGCAAATGCGCTTACACACTACCAGATGTAGTGATGTATGTTCGCAACTTTATTGCATTCGTTGCACAGTGTGGTAGGAGCGTCCCTTAATTGAACTAACAGTGCAGAAGTTAAGGCCTCATTTCTTATTCCTCACTCGGTTCTCTCGGTTCTGTAGTGCAGGGCTTACTAGGCGCGACTGAGGCCTCTTGTGACACAGCGTGCAGTCGTAATATTTTTAATATTTTAATATATTAACAACATTATTTTGATCACTTCAAATAACTTATTCTTACGTATATCGGATGCTATTTTAAGCATTGATAAATACTTGTAATGTAATAAAAGTAGTTATTGCATTACTCCTTATTTACAACGAAATTGTACTATAGAGAAATGTGCGCGCAAAGAATTTTTATATTATACCATTAAATTTTCTTTATTCGGTGGGAAGACAAAACCATCACTGATCACAGTGCAGGCCGGCAGGCAAAGAACTTTATTTGATCCGGAGACGACGCTCACCCCCGCTTACGGGGCGACATCGGCGGAGAGGCATTTCCTCAGCCATGTCATGGGCTCTCTGGGTAGCCCGTAGGTGGTCTTCCTTCTCGTTACTTGTGAGAAGAGATCGCCAGCAATACTCCGTTGAGGGAGACTCGGAGCTTTCGCGCAGGGCAGGACATTGTCCCAACATGTGTTGCGAAGTGCAACGCAGGTTATCACAGTGAGGGCAGCCTGGCTGCATACCGTCCATATATTTAGAGCACTTCAGGGGTGAAAGGTCTGCCTCAGTCTTCAGTTTACGTAACGTGATAGACTGAGCTCTGTTTAAAGTTGGATGCGGGAGGGGGAACCTCCGCCATTACAATTGATAGTGCGTACAAGTTTCTTGAAAAGTTAGCAGTGAATCTCGATAATACCAAAGCGTGTCCTCCGCCTCTGAGTGGTTCTTCCCGGCGTGGAATGTTAGACCTCGTGCCCGGGAGTGCGCCAACTTGTTGGCATTATTGATGGTTACATGGACGTGTCGGCCAACGCGGGCCGGGAACCAGATAATGTGCTTTTTGTCTGTAAAACTAGCAGCACAGAGAGTTTGGGCAGCTTCATGGCATACCGAACCCGTCATGAAGACTCGGGCGGTTGCTCGCGAGTCTGTGAAGATAGCTGTGCGCTTGGTAACTTGCCGTCGCACTCTGTATTTGTCGAAAGGTAAGAAATTAAGTAAAACTGAGATTACGGCTCAATATTTATTGAAAAGATTGCGTGCCCATTTTGCTAACTTGGTAGAAAGTCTACAAAAGAATAAATCGGTCTCGCTATTTTCTGAGATCACTAGAAATGCTAAATAACGTTACTTCTTTTAAATGCGAAGCATTTCTTAGCGAACTTCAGCGACATTGAGCATATCTATCTATCTATCTATCTATCTATCTATCTATCTATCTATCTATCTATCTATCTATCTATCTATCTATCTATCTATCTATCTATCTATCTATCTATCTAGGTGCTTAACTCTGGTCGCTCTCGCGATCGCCAGTGCCCATTAACTTGGCGTGAACCAAAATTAGTATGAGAGGGTAAGACGGTATGATGAATATGACGCGCAGTTCGAGACACGAATAATCCCACAATCCCGTCACCTACATCGTCATGCGCCAGGCATTGGCACATACCAGGGGACGAGAATGTGCCACAGGTATTTGGCAGTTTACATCTACCCAGGAACAGCGAAAACACGCATGGGTAATTTTTAACGCTTGAGCGTTAAGAAAATGCTGACATCGGCAGCTTTGACCGGACGAATACATAGAATAAATGTCAGTGTCCAAGCAGGAATCGATCCCTAGCATTCTGCGTGGCAATCACGTATTCTTCCACAGAACCACGCCAGCTCTAGGAACTACTTTTCAAATAGACCCTAATGTTCGTGAAACGTCAGTAGTGGTTGCAGTGCTGCAGGTTATCCAATTTCATAGACATTACATATGTACTCGTTTGATACATCCATCGCGTCGGGTTAACGTCAATTGCAGTTAGGTGGCATCAGCTGAGGTTGATTTGTGTTGTAGTGTTGAAGGCTACCATCCAAGCGCCCCAGCGAAAACACCCGCGATTCATATCAGCTTACCGCTCCTTGCGTTTCTTATATCCTTGTAGTGTTGAAATCATTACGCAGCTGCAAACAACTTGATTGATTGATTGATTGATTGATTGATTGATTGATTGATATGTGGGGTTTAACATCCCAAAACCACCGTATGATTATGAGAGATGCCGTAGTGGAGGGCTCCGGAAATTTCGACCACCAGGGGTTCTTTAACGTGCACCCAAATCTGTGTACACGGGCCTACAACATTTCCGCCTTCATCGGAAATGCAGCCGCCGCAGCCGGGATTCGATCCCGCGACCTGCGGGTCAGCAGCCGAGTACCTTAGCCACTAGACCACCGCGGCGGGGCAGCTGCAAACAACTGCTAATGCAAAGCATATGCGGCTTTTTAACGTATGTGTATGCTTGTATTCGTACATATATTGAACGCCACTTCACAGCGTTTCGCTCAATAAAAAAATAAAACACATTCATCTTGCATCCGCATGCTCCGTGTAAGATCGATTCAACAGGTATGTGTGATTTTCCGAATTTTTTTTATGAAATGCCATTTAGTTTGAATCTGTTTTTGCTCTCTCTTCTGTAATTAGCACATTAAATACAACACCGCTGTCACACTATGCACTCATGTGCATAAGGCTCGAATTAATGAACACGTAACAAGTTTAATCGGCACCTGCATTCGTTCATTCCCTCGACCGCTGTTTATCGCTTCTTCTGTCAGAAGACGCTCTCTATATTTTTACTTAGACCATTTCCATTATTATGCCTCAACATTCTCAGAATATGATTTATTCTTTACTCTAAAGTGAAAAACAAACAATGTGCTAATAATTATCAGTTAAAACAAACGCCACAACAATCGTGGTACGGTCGTATTTTTCATAAATTTGGGTAAGAACGCTTAGCTCTGCATTTTTTGATGGGTGCAAAAAAGTGAAAGTTGATGCGTACTCTTTATTATTATTATTATTATTATTATTATTATTATTATTATTATTATTATTATTATTATTATTGCTGTCATGGCGGAAAAAAGTAGACACAGGTTTACAGTGATGTGCTGCATGTGATGAGTGGAAGGCGGAGATGGAGTGTCGGAGCTGTGCGAAGAAGTCAGTGGAATTTGATACTGTAGTGTTGGATGGCAATGCGGCGAAAAAAATCGCCTGGGAGATGGAGTGGTTCCTCTTAGAGGAGCTCTCGGGTGTATCCAGGATGTCCAGCTTCAAGGTGGCGCGAAAACCTAGGATGACGGCTTGGATGGCCTCGAGCCAGGTCGAGTCTGGTATAGGCACACGCATTGATAGTTTACTTCAAAATATTTTAAAAATTGTAGCTTACGGTAGTAAGGTAGATACCAGTGCTATTTTTCGGAATTTGGGCTTTTGTGTATTCCAGGATTTGTTTATTAAGACAGCTGTTCTAACATACAATTGGTGTGATGACTTTAAAGTGTCATATGTAACGCCTGAGAGAAAAAAAAAAACGTTTTATTGTACCCCAGTTTTCTAACAGATATGGGGAAGCATGTAAAAGTGTACATATTCGAAAACATTTCAATGCACTACCGGAAAAATTTTTTTTCAGCGAATTCAAAAAAGCAATTAAAGAAATTACTCACTGAGTTGTAAAATCGCACGGTCTATACTTGTATGTCACATATGCTCTGGGTCCCTCCTTTGTCCTCTTTTATTTACTGCCTGTAAAAATTCAATGGTGTCAATAATTATTCTGTTCGTTGGCAAAGAAGCAACAACAGTTTTTGTTTTTCTTGTATCCACATCGCTGTAACCGGCTCTGCCGGGCCTAGTCGCACAAGTCCTTGAGACTTAGTGTTTTTTTCTTTGTTTGTTGTATTTTCTGTCGTTTCTTTGTATTTCCTATGAATGTGCGCAATTATTATTATTATTATTATTATTATTATTATTATTATTATTATTATTATTATTCTATCTCAGGCTTTTCATGCCGAAATCACTATACTGCCACACTCACTTCTTCCTTTCTAATTTCATGTTACCGTCCCATTGCAATGTAACTGCTGCCTTGCGAAAAGTGCGCCCGAATGACTGGGAACAATGTATATAATGTTAGAGCTTTCTGATCAGACTACGTGCTCAACGCAAATGTAGGATGCTTTGTCGACGCAAGGACGGATCCCAACATAAAAGCGTCACAACAGTGGTCATTCAACTATTGCAGCCGTATCGGCCGAGCATACTAACGCTACGCACGTTTGAGATAGCGGTGCAATGATAATCTTGTGAGCTTGCAGCCTGATTTTGTAGCCACCGCTGGTGACGTATGCCCGCGGTGATGCTGAAGTGGCGCTGGCTTATCGGAATGAAGTGCAGCGCGCAGCCATGTCACGCCGAGCTAAATGATAGCGAGGATGAGGATGCGTGAAATTCTGCACACATTGTATAGCCATATCAACACCCCCCCCCCCTCCGGCAAAGTGAAAAGCCCTCGTAGTAGTTTGGGAAGCGTACCTGACGTCCATAGCGCGTCGCAACAGAAACGGGCTGCGACATCGGCGGTTGTTCAAAGACGTCTGAGGCAGGACTGGCACTTCCCGGTCCTTCGGAAGCAATGTACACTGGCTCCTATTGGTCAATAGACACATGAACGTCGTTGCCGTTCACATGAGAGGTAAAATTTTCGCCGCTGCGTTGGACAACGAGTGCACTATATGGCGGCTGCAAAGTTATGCGGGTGCTGTCATGGCGGAGAAAAGCGGACACGGGTTTACAGTGATGTGCTGCAGGTGATGAGTGGAAGGCGGAGATGGAGTGTCGGAGCTAAGCGAAGAAGTCAGCGGAATCTGACACCGTGGTGTTGGATGGCAATGCGGCGAAAAAATCGCCTGGGAGACGGAGTGGTTCCTCGTAGACGAGCTCCCGGGTGTAGCCAGGATGTCCAGCTTGAAGGTAGTGCGAAAACCTAGGACGACGGCTTGGATGGCCTCGAGCCAGGTTGAGTCTCGTAGGCACATGATGGCCGTCTTGATCGGTGGAAAGGCTCGATCATCCCGTTGGCGCAGGGATGATTAGTGGTGGTCTTCAAGGGCTCAAACCCGACCACCAACCCGAAGAGTCTGAAAAGATGCGACTCGAACTGTCGTCCTTAGCCAGTGTCACGCGTCAAGGGGCGTCGAAACGAGCAATCCAGCTGGTGAAGAAGGGTGAGGCGACAACTTACACGATGATTTCTTTGAGGGGCCACACCTCGGGCACGGTGCAAGAGTACTTTAGGTGAGCGAACGCCGTGAAGCGAGCGGTTGGCGGGGAGGGACCGATTATGTTCTCTTTCACGGCATGCCGATAGATTGCTCGCCAGACTGAGTACCGTGGTGGGCTGCTGGCGAATTCCGCAAAGCACATCCGGCACGTGAGCAATGGTTTCCAAATCTGAGAAAACCGGGTAATCATGTAATATCAACCACGCGACGCGCATAGGGCGACGCCGCAAAAGAGGGAATGATAAGGGAGGAGGTTGACGGTGCGGCGAGGGTGTTGCGGCGACAATAAATGAGCACCGCTACTTTCCTACATCGCAGGGCTTTCCTACACCGAGAAGGGGGAAAGGGAAACTAGGGCAAAGTCTGCAGCGCCATCTCCCAGACCATTGGCGAAGCAGAACATTATCGGGCAGTGGATAGTCCCGGGGTTTGCTCACCTAAAGTATTCTTACACCGTGGCCTCAGGCCATCGAGGGTATGCCGATCGATGGTGGTGAGGCAGTAGCGATAGGATCCAGCTGGGCAAAAAGGGCCCTATGATGCCGAGGCGAACGTGTTCGAACCGACCAGAGGGATGAAGGAATGCTGCTAACGGTTAAGTGACGTGTCTGGTGACTCTAGCGCGTTGGTATTGAATGCAGGAGCGTGCCCAGGTGCGGCAACACCTGGGAGTGCTCATGGACCAGCATGGAGGGCCAGACATAGCAGGCAGTGATTAGGCGCGTAGAGGCGCGTATGCTGGGATGGCTGTGGTTTTGCAGCTGGTTGAAAAGTCCATGGCGATGAGATACAGGCACATAGAGCCTGCTTCATCCTGTCGACATGTAGTGGATTGTGTTCGTAGACTGAGGTGTGGGAACGTGTTGCAGTTGTAGTGAGGACCAGCCATCAAGAAGCTTCTGCAGCTCTGCATCCATCGTCTGAGCCTCAGCGATGGCGTCAGCTGTCTGCGAACAGCTGATAGCTTCCATACGTGAAAGTATGTCAGCGAACATTTTCTATACCGCTGACGCGTTCGATGTTGGTGGTGCGCAGCGCAAAAGCTGGTTCTGCTGAATCAGCGGGATTTTGCCGCGGCTTTGAGGGAAGGCGTAGGTAAGGGGTGATACGCATGTATCACCATTTGCAGTATATACAAACGGAAGACAACCGTCAACAAAGCATTCGAGCATGCGCAATAAAATAGTTCAATGCACACAAAGCGAAAAATCGATGAGGAATCCAACTGCAAACCAAAAATCACCAGGGCCATTCATGTCGGATAAAGCAAACTTCGTACCACTGATCGTAAGAATGATTTGTAGTATATGCACCTCATCGCTTTGACATCATGTGTGTGCCCAATTTTAACGCATTTAGACATTACAGAACGCCCGTCGGAGTGCTTACCTCGAACTCGATGTCATGCGATGCTCGCTTGTGTTTAAATGCCAGTTGCAGCACGCCGAAATAAATAATACATATTTTGCATAGTGCCCGCATTTCGTTTTTATGAGCCTCCTAATTTTATGAAGCAAGATTGCATTGAAGGAAGAAGCTTGCCAGGTCCTTGATTTTCAGGAAACCGCGCCTCAAGACCAACGAAAGAGGAGGGCCTATGCACGTTCGCTTGCGGACTGCTCTCTGTGCAGTCCCATTTATGGCCTGCGCAGTGATGGGGGCGCAGTGATGGGGGCGTTTTTCGCTGCGCCGCCTGGGCAGAGTCTGACACCCATTTTGCTGATAATGCTGAAAACACGATAGTCCCCCCCGAGATGCCCGACAACCGCGGTAAGTGGTAGATATAAATAGCTTGCCGTTTGGAGGCTAGAGGAGGTACTGCTCGATGGCTAAGTGGTTAACGCTTCTCATTCACGACGTGGAGATTCCACGTTCAATTCTGAGTTTTTTTCTGGATTTTTTTCTTTCTTGCGTTTTCATATATATACATACTTATACGATGCATGACAGAGTGTGACGATGCATGACAGAGCCGAGAGTGTCCATATAATTGCTATCACAATAAAATGTATAATGTTATGATCTTTATGAGAATCTTTTAGAACCCCAGACAATAGGTGAAATTTTGAAAAATCGTCAAGTTCAATTCGATAATAAGATGCGACTTCTTCTGGGGAGCCGGATATTTATGTTTCGTGAGTGAGTGAGTGAACAACTTTATTCACTTCCTGCAGGTTACCGAGCTGGGTTCCCACCTGATTGTGAAATATTTTCTGGTCGTGGCCACCTCCTTTACGTCTACATCCACGCTTTTTTTGTGTGTGTGCGTGCGTGCGTGCGTGCGTGTGTGTGAGTGCGTGCGCGTGTGCGTGCGTGCGCGTGTGCGTGCGAGCGTGTGTGTGTGTGTGTGTGTGTGTGTGTGCGTGTGCGTGTGCGTGTGAGTGTGAATGCCTCCACGACCACGTCAGTTCACAGTTCAACACTGCCAGTGCGTGCCGTCCTGGTCTCTGACAGCATTCTTTTATTTCCAAGATAAAGTCTTGCTCACTCGAACTTTCGAAACCTTTACACTGTCACAGGTTGCAACAAGTCACACAGCGATGTGTGTTGCTCATCTGCACTAGGGTAAGGTTGTTCACAGTTAAATATCATCTTGCTGGATGGCTGGAACTTCACTTAGGAGTCACTTCCTTTCGTTTTGTGTGTCACTGACTGGCTCAGTCGAAGCTCAACGACGTCATCGTGATGAAAAACTCGCAGTCACTCACACCATGCGAAACTGTGACGTCACCAGTGATCATGATGAGTCGCTGCGTTTTCGGAACCAGACGCGGAGTCCACCCCTCGCTTTG
This sequence comes from Rhipicephalus annulatus, assembly GCA_013436015.1. NCBI lineage: Eukaryota > Metazoa > Arthropoda > Arachnida > Ixodida > Ixodidae > Rhipicephalus > Rhipicephalus annulatus. The sequence continues at coordinate 179,173 of WOVY01000678.1, forward strand.
AGAACGACCTCGTAGGCTGGCATGACGTCATCGATCGGTAGCGTCGCCTCCACCGTGAATTTTGAGAGAAGCTTCGCCAACAGGACCTTTGCTTCCACCATCACGAATTTCTGGCCTGTAGTGAGAGAATGAGGTCAGGACATTCAAGACGACTGGTTAGAACACAAGAGGGCAACTGCTTAATAGTGCTTCCAGAGAAAAAATGAGTTAAATGGTACTGAATGTCTTACAATATCATCCAGAAGACACGAAGGTGTAAACCGCAAGGTGTGGCTGCAGGGTTCGCTTTAACTGACCTAATTAGTCCTGCTTAGGCCTGTTTTCCGTTATACCACTACACTTTCGGGGGCCTGCTAACAGCTGTCTGCATACGCGAGGACTTTTGTTGATACGCACGCCGGCGACGCCGCTCCTAAAAAAAGAAGAGCATTCCATGACAAATACCGCGCTGTGGCTAAGTGTACCGATCTCGTCGATAGCAGCACGTGACTGAGCACCTGACTGAACGTCAGGATTTGTTTTTGGCTCATGTTCCATATGGCACATAAGACTTTTTTTGTTAATGTCGAACCATGATACATAACTTTTCGGTTTTGCATGTACCCTCTCGAGCAACCTTAATTTAAAGAAGCTTGATGTTTAAAACTCGCTGAAAATTGCGACAAACTTGCATGCGCCAATGACAGTTTGGAGTGACGGCGCTTTCATGTCTGGCACGTGACAAAGGAGCGTCAAGTGCTGTAACTGAAGCGCTGCGCTCTAACTGATAATGTCAAAACGTGTTTTCGTTCACTGTGCTGTTTTCCTGACACAACCGCATGACACATACGCCTCATTTAGTCGTATCATGGGGTCACGAGAAAACAAAAAGCATAACTACTCCAAAGACACAGAAATCAGTTTATTCTGCTGCGATGTTTAATGGCCTATCTGCGTTTAGAGAATGTAGCGTTAAAGTTATCGAATAACACTGCATTGCTTTCATATTGGGTACGTGGTATACGAAGCGTGAGCTTTATATGCAAATTGGTCTATGAGCTGCATATGTGATGGCGTGAATGAAACATGTGCAAATGTTTCTAAAGTATGCACACGCTGTACACTAAACATGCAAGAAACAAGTAAATATGTGCAAATGCACATCTAATGATCTAACAAAAACTACAAAAACGCGCCACATTAAAAGCGCGAAGTCAGCAGAATGGGTCTGCTGTGAGTTCAGTCGCCATAAAGTGAAAGAATGAACCTGCTTGCCATATAACGTGCAGGACAACCAACTGGTGGCCACTTATAGTAAGAGACTAGATGGCGAGGGATGGGAAACGCTAACAAAGACGGCAGAAAATTAGGCGGAAAACTTAAACTAAGAATTTAGGAGGCATAAAACGAAACTATAGCTGCACATGACAGGGTGAATTGTAAATCATTGGGAAAGGCCTTCGTCTGCATGGGTCACAGGACAGGTTCAACTTACCCAGGCAAACTCTGACGCCACTGGAGAAAGGAATGAAGCTGAACGGGTGCATGTTCTTGCAGTTCTCCGGCAGAAACCGCTCTGGAATGTAGCTCTCCGGGTCGGGGAATTGCTCCTTATTCCTGTGCAGGCTGTGAATGTTGATCATGCACGTTGTCCCGGCCGGTACGGTGTAACCACCTGCGAAACATTTCCAACAACACCTTTATCCGATTCAGCTACGAACGGCCCACAGTGAGTCAGATAAGTGGCGCACATTAAGTATATTGATTAATGACACTACATATGGTATATTTGAAGTAGCAGCCAGGGAGTGCCATTCTCGGTAAGGGTATACAGTCTATAATTCGTAAATCCTGCGAAAAAGGTAACGAAAAAGGTAGAAAAAATGGCAACCGATCCGCGAAGTGAATGCTGATGATGCAGCGAAACGTCTACGATGAAGTCGTCGACTACTATAAAGGATCGACGGACAGATGAGCACACGGAAGGACGAACGAATGGGCACGCCCGGGGCGACGGCTTGCTGCGAGAGGGTAAGGCAAGGGTGGAGGATGCCAGTAGGTGAACCTTCAAGAAACGTGCCAAAGTGGGGTGACACTGAGGGGCAATGGAGTGGAATATAGCGTGCTAATGTCAGTGTTGAGTAGTCTGCGCTTTCAAGATGGCGATGATTTCTCATTCTCCCGGTTTAAAAGCCGCCTGACGAGAGCATCAGCAAGAGCAGCACGAGAAACGAGCATGTCGCAGAGTCAACCACGATGTTCGTGCTAGACGGGCCGAAAATAAGCGCCAACAACCCGAAGACCTGAAAAAGATGGAAGTACGATATAGCCCTTTGAAGGACGGGCATATGCTTCGCTGTTTCGAGAGTGTTCGCGAAGTGGAACTGGCTGGATTCTTCTGTCCAGACCAGACAGATTACGCTTGGCATAACAGCTACACTATTAGAACCCAGGCGTTATTTGAAAACAAGTTAGTCACTTTGATGAACGCAATCTGCAAAAGCGGATTGATACAGTCGGTTTCAGCAGCTGCAATGATGCCCTTCCTAAAGATGTTGAACTGTTTAGGCACCATAAGACAGGGGTGAAGGGAGAATTTTTAGATGCGGAGCATCTAATACTCGAGGCTTGTAGTGCGGCGCCGTCCGCAAGCTTCCTCCTCCTTCTTCCACCATCTGTGCATCCCTTCCTCCTCTACACACCGCGCGCGCTTCACTCCTCCACCATCTGTGCACTCTTCCTCCTCTACACACCGCGTGCTCTTCTCCTCTTCACGAACATTCGCTAGCTGTATAATGTAGCGCGCATGCGCCGTCACGCTTCGAGAACATCGGCAGCTGACGCGCGCGCATGCGCCGTCGCGCTTCGAGAACATCGGCAGCTGACGCGCGCGCATGCGCCGTTGCGCTTCTCCCCCTTCTCGAACATTCGACAGCTGACAGTGCATGCGCCGTCGCGCTGTATATATACTCAAGGTCGGCGCTCGCTCGCTCAGTTGCCGCTCGTCAGTTGGTTTGTACGGCGCGTCGACGTCCAAGGTCGCGGTGAAATGAATTCCAACAAATCCACAAACACAATGATCGACGTCCCTTCGACCAGCGCCGCCCTTTCGCATACGTGTGTACGTGTTCACTCATTTAACACCCCCTCCTACAACCACGTTAACCAATTTAGCCATCGACCCAAGTAAGTCGCACTTTAACACCCCGTTAACCAATTATATGCTCCGCATCCTCCTCAGTGTTCCCCCGAGGGAAGCTGCGGACAATTTTTTTTTTCTGGGGGGGAGGTTCTTATATATCAGGAGGGGGGGGGGAGGCACCTTTTAGTGTGGTCATTGTCCGCTCTGTATGCCATGGTGAGCAACATTTTTTTAGGGGAGGACGATACGTGCCCGGTGTGCCACTCCCTGGCTGCGACACTGCCGTAAGCTATCGCATAAGGACCACACTTACCAATGACGAGTTCCTCATCAAGTTCCCGGCCTATCAACGGAAACGGTGGACAGAGACGAAATGACTCCTGCATGGGACAATAAAAAACTACAATAAGCACGTAAGATTATGATGATGATGAAAAGTATAATAGAAAAGAAATAAGCATTTGTTTTGGAAACAATATGCCAAGATAAATCCCAGTCCGACTGTAGGTCGGAGATATTCCAGGAACCATCTTGCCTACTCTGAAGAATAATATACTTTTTGAGTTATAGTTTCAAATAATTTATTCTTACGTACTTCGGCACATATGTCCAGCTGTTATAGTCCTTCGTATTTGATTATCTGCATCTCGCTGCATTACATTATATTTGCTGCAGATTCGCACTTTTGAGATGTGTGCACCAAGGTTTCTTGGATAGTACTATTAATTATTCCTTATTTGGTGTTAAGGCAAAACAGCCGTCAAGAATCTCAATTCCGACCATCGCGAGAACTGGCCTTCGTACCTCATATTTGCCGAAATGTGTAAGATAGAGTAACACTTAGATAATGGCTCAAAATTTACAGGAAACATTGCATAGTCATTGTGCTGATTAAGTGGAAAATGTACAAGAAGAACAAAACAGCCACATTATTTCTAGCCAGGTCAAGACGTGCTAAGTGTCGTTTTCTTTTGGTTTCCGTTAATCACACCGTAGAACAAGGTTTCCGTAACCCCGTTCAAGTGTCCCTAATTTTAGTAAAGTTTTGACGCTGGCAATAACGTAGCAAATAAAAATGCAGTTAACCATTACAAAATTTCATTCTCTCTTTTACTTTTGTGCAGATAAGATAAGTTACCAGCGTTTGCCACGAATAAATTCATCTCTACCACATTATTTTGTGCGCATACCACGATCGTAATATTTTATATTTTTTTCTTTCTTTCTTTCTTTTCTTTCTTTCTTTCTTTCTGCTCTTATCTTAGAGTATTTCTGTTATCAATCCAGTTAACCCTATACAGAGTAGCATGTACATTACCACGTATACCGTTAAAGGGGGCACTAAAATGAGCATCCTTCACATTGATGGCCCTCTAGTGGCAAGTCGATAAAAGAAAAACAATGTTTATGCACAGCACTAGTCTGTCGATAGGACACAGAACTGCCAATCACTGGTAGTCTCGTGTAAGTCTAAGCCACTATGCACTTGCAGAAGAGCGAAATATAAACATGCTGCGCACGAAAAGCTTTCACTTTAACAGTAAACCCGATGTTACGAGCCCTTATATGCGCTGGCAGAATGCTCTGCTATTCATTAAATAGCTTTCTCTATATGTGTAATTTCAACTCGATCAGTGATTACGTTTCTCCGATAGACTCGCCTTGATGCAGCACTCGAGATAAGTCAGCTGCTTGAGGTCGCTCGTGGAGATCTCGCGCAGACCATCTCGTCCGAAGACGTCGTCCAGCTCCTTCTGCAGTTTGGCCTGCTTATCGAGATTCAAGCCGAGGAGGTACAGCGTCCAGCTCATCGCCGCTGACGTGGAATCAGCAGCCTGCGTCCAGAATCTCCGACATTTGAACACGTCCTTTTTTTTTTGCTCAAAATGTGCTCGAATGTTATTATACTTGTTAACCGACTCTGTAGAGGCACTTGAGCGTATTTAACCATGACCTATGTTTTTGTATCTTTTGTATATGAGGTATCTTTTTATTGCTCTTGCTGTTTTACACCTGTGTGCAATGTTATGATTTTGCCCCTCTTGCTGGGGCCCTTAAATGGGCCTGCAGTATTCTGTAAATAAATAAATACTTTAGTGCTTATTCCATTGTTTCTGTAACACAGCTTAGACTAAAGGATAAATAGTGTAGTGTAGAAAAGCATCTCTGTTCATGAAATACCTTACGCAAGTTGGATTCACTTCCTCCAAAAAAGCACATGGCCTCCGTAACGTATTTAAGGTGAGATCGTGATTATATAGGCTCCAGGGTGAACAGTCGCACGTATCAAAAACGCAGAGGTTTTCTGAGATGAAAAAACTACGTAGTTGCAAATAGTAAAGCTACGCTTGCTTAAGCCAGCCGTAACGGTGGAAAGTACAAATACATCATGTCAGGCTCGAAGGCGCAGGTTAAATTGTAATAGTCACAATGTTTGTCAACACATTTCTTTTACTTCGTTTTGTTTCCATTGCCTGATGTAAGGCCAGCAAGAACAGAATGCGCCTGTACCTATGTCAAGATAAGTAAAGCTTCAACGAAAGGAAGGAAGGAAGCAACACAATGGAGAAGGCAGGGAGGTTAACCAGAAAGACATCCGGTTAGCTACCTTACACTGGTGTATTAGGGAAGGGGACAAGAAAGATTATAAAGAGGAAAAAGAGGGAAAAGAAAAAAGGTTCAACAGTTTTGAAGAAACTTACGGCAAATGTGACCGAGGTCGTGTCTTTTTCCAATTCGTCCATGCAGTACGATGATGGCGCCGATATATGCTTCTTTATTGCGGTGTCTACGGCTGCCGGGAAAGACAATTCGTCGTCAAGCTCGTCGTTGTAGCTCTCGTCTACAAGCTTTTTCATTATCGCGGACTTCCTTTTCTCTATCACCTGACGAGGGGAGAAAAACACAAATACAGCGTTCACTGAGTCAAGATCCGTATCCCAAGCCAAGCCTCATACAACTGCAATATATGTTCATTCGCAGACATTCATTCCCTTTTCTGCTGATAGAGCTAAATGTATTTATTTACGTGGAGTCTCCACTTATTAAATATCTGCCTACACTTTCTTGTCTGTGACTTACATACTAAATTCAACATCGGTGTCCTTTACTCTTCACTGATGTGTATAAGGGTAATGTTGAAGTACATCTCTAATCTGTACTCGTATTCGTTTATTCTATTGACCTCTATTTACCGCTTCTCGTGTCACAAAGCACCGGTATATCCCATATTTTTAGTCACCATAGTTTTATTATTATACCTTAACTTTCTAAAAATATTTGTTTTTTTTTTCTTCAATACATTCGGCAAATTCGTCTAAGTAGTACAGGTATACTATAGACAAGGTGCAAATAACTGCAAAAGCAGCTACATAATCTGTTAATAATATGCGGTTTTTAGTGGCGCCAGGCCCGTGCTTGACGAAACAGCGCAATGAAAAATGACAGAAATGTAATAATGATCGATGACTTTAAATAATATGTAACGCATGTGAACTATGATTATGTTACGTGGCTGCATACGGGACTAAAACTCGGTGCACTAGAGGTGCTTGAAACATTTAGGTATTAAGACCACGAGGGCAACGCGAATTGTGTGCCACGGAAATGAATTGCAGTGTTCGTGCTAGTAATTTTATGGCAGAAATGTATGGCATTAGCACGGCACCCTCGAGTCCAAGGACCGAGATGCAGGAGCGTTATTTATTGAAGCCAGTTCAGCTGCGACCTCTCTTCAGAAGTCGTGTTGCGGATCCCCGGGGAATGTGATGTAAAAACGGCACGAATCGTTTAAAAACACGGACAATAATTCATGTGTAAAAAAAACGGATCCCTACCGATGAATATGGAAGGGTGCAGAGGAAATAGCGGTCGGTAGGGTGATGGAAAGTGCTTTTTCCGACAGCGTCCAATTCCTTACATTGAACGAGTGCATTAAGGCCGGTAAGTGGTTCTCCGCATTTTCCACCCCCGGGTCGATCACCAGTGGATTAAAGGTGTGTGCGGGTGCCTCCTAAACATATAGCCGACAAATTGCGGCTACGGCACACACTGTCGGCTAGTACGTTATTCTCGATTTCACGATATTCTGGCACCCAGCAGACCTTAAGTAAGCCTCTGGCTGTTAGAACTCTAGCGCTTCGGTGGAAAGGACCGGCATCCGAAAGAGATCGGCCCACCACTACGTATAGGACACATCCGCGTGAGGCTCTTTTTTTTTAGTGAAAAATTTAGGACCGGTGCATTTGTTCGTCAGTTCACGGATGAAAGGGAACACGTGATCGCGTGACCTGCTCTCTAACAACGGCTTCCTCGCTTGTCCAGCGGCCATAACTCGTTCTTTTGTTTGCCAATAGATGACGCCAAAAGCCAACGTCTTCTGCTGTCGGTTGATGATGGTCCTGTAGGCAGCCGCCGCAGAGCGCAGGCCACGTGCTCCCTTTCATAAAGGACGACAGTGCACATTCGAATGTGTAGGGGTGTGGCATGATTTCTTACATCTATGATCGATGCATCACAATCTATGTGCCCTGTCATTTCCACAGGGTGTGTAAAGTGGGAGCCATTAAGCGGTGTTCGAGCAAACGGAAGCCTGTTTTCTCAGCTAATTAGTGCACGCACGCGCAACGAGAAGGGCTGTTTCACTGTGGGTTGGTTACCAAATAGCTGGCATTTAGACGTGTCGTTGATGGCGGGATATGCGGGATGGTCCATGCTTACGTTTATCTCCAAAAAATAGATAGAAGATAGGTACGATCGTGGTATATGTAGTGACCTTTCATCCGATTCCGCGTACAGGCTTTCCACGGGTCCTGTTCGGAAGTCAACCGCAGAAAGGCGAATGCCTAAATGGCGGACCCTGTACACCATTTAGACATTCATTTAAGTGGGCGCTGTCCATCTTTGAGTGCCACGACAAAAACGCGCTGGCAACGACGCGAGTTGGGGATGTACGGTCTGACATTTAGCTTCAGGTAGCCTGTTTCGAGGTAATCTGGTAGGGTGCTAGTGCAAAATGTAACAATGAGGTGTTGCTATGCATGGATATGTTACTGATAAGTCTGCGTGCTTAACGCCACACATTATTAAGCTGCGGTTTACCCTCTTCCTTTCTTCTTCCCATCCTCCTCAACCTGACATCTCGTTCCCATTCTCTTGCTATACAGGGCTATGCTATGCGAAGTTTTGACTGGATATGCCGTGCTTTACCCTCTCCCCTCCTCCCTTTGATTCTCCTCACCCTCACATCAATGCTACTCAGCCTCATTCCGGCGGACTCCAAGCATTGTGGGAATCGATTTAACGCTTCGCATTAACTTGGTTCCAGAATTGCTCGTGATCCGACGGAATTGTTGCCTTATAAGGCCCTTACATATTAGGAAAGCAGCTTTTATTCGAACGGTTGCAAAGTTTGCCAGCACTGTGCGACAAACGTACGGCGCGACTAAAGAGAGACCTTTGCGGCACAGATGCTTTGAGATAGTAGCTCGTTAGGCCTGCCATAAATGTCACCACTGTCTATCTATACATAGCCACAACGCGTTGCTTTAGTATACAGAAACGTGTCATTTACGTAGGCCCCTGCAGCTGCAAACACTTTCTATTGTCTTGCTTCCTCGTTGCGCAATTTTCTCGGAGGCGCCTTTCGTAGCGCTTTTCCGCTATCTTATACTTAGGTAAACACATGACTCACTTTTTAAGCACACAATACTCCTTCCTGAACCACGCCATTCATTCTTCTTTTCCTTCTAATTTCAAGAACAATAGCATTACGTGGCTTCAACGCGCTTACGAGCAACGAGCATAAACACGTGAATGCATATATATATATATATATATATATATATATATATATATATATATATATATGTGTGTGTGTGTGTGTGTGTGTGTGTGTGTGTGTGTGTGTGTGTGTGTGTGTGTGTGTTTCTTTGTTTACAGTCGATCAACAGAAACAGAATCGGCGAAGACGGAGGAAGAGGAGAAGAAGATAACTTTTGCTGATAAAGTCGTCTTAAACAAATTAATAAGCGACACCGTGATTTTTATGAACGCGTAGCATGTACTGATTGCGCAAAAAGTTATAGTACATCAGATATCATCAGATACAGGAGTAGCCACACATAAGATGAAATTACCCACCATGTCATTCAACTGTCCATCTTTAAGGTGCGAAGTTTCTACCTTCAATAATCCACCTTCAATGTTAAACCGTACCTGATTTCATTTTTCCGTCGATGTTGTTAACTAGGACAGAAAGCGTACTGGGTGTAAAGTATGTCATATGTATGCGTTTAGGACATCGCGATATGAATAAACGAAAAATCTTCGGAACACCTACACGTACAAGTTTCACGTGTTGACAAAATCACTAATGAGCCGACTCACACATGCTCACATACACTCACTTCGAGCCGTGAGTCCGAGCCTAAGTGAGTACTGTTCTTTTCGAGGTAGTCCAACTCATAAATATTTTGGCGAGTCTGTGACCGAGTGAGTCTGGTTGAAAATTTTCGGCGAGTCTGAGTCTTAGTGAGCCAATATATATAGAGTGTCCCGGCCAACTCGAACCAAGATTTTATTAGCTGGGACGCCCTATACAGGGTGTCCCACATAACTTGAGCCAAGGATTTGAAAATAAAAGACACTTCAGTGGCAAATTGAACCAAACGCGTCCTACTCGCACTAGCCTGTAGATACTCAGCCTATTTTTTTTATTTCTCTCCATACTAACAATTATCAATTTTTAATTACATATTTTTAATTATTTGTTGGAAATCCAAAATATGAACACTGAGATGTAGAGCACTTTCGGAAACTACCGACTAAATTGTTTCCTGTACCGTCTAGCGCTGCTATTTTTTCCGCGTTGTAAAGAAAGCCTATAGCAGCACTATATCAGTGCGCTAGTGGCCCTTCACACGGCTTCTTTTCACGTTTCGCGGGCTTTGTTTACAACGTGGAAAAAAATAACAGCGCGAGACGTGTTGTATATGAAGCAATTTAGTCGGTGGTTTCTTAAAGTGCTCTAGATCTGTGTTCATATTTTGGGTTTCCAGCCCATAATTTTAAAAAAGTAAATAAGAATCATTAATTTATCAAAAATTTAATAAATAATTGTTTAAATAATTGACTGATATTTATTTATTCATTGACTAGTTATGAGGAGAAGTAAAAAATAGCCTGAGTACTTACAGGCTGGTGCGGGTAGTAAGCGTTTGGTTCAATACGCCTCGTAAGTGCCTTTCACTTTCAAATTTTTGGCTCAAGTTATGTGAGACACCCTGTATATTGCCACATGGCACATTCCTTGCTCAAGTTTTGTTATCACCCCGTTACACTGTACGTAATCCTCAGCGCAAACCACGCCCGCAGCGTTCGAAAACCTTCAGGACTGTAGTAGATCATTTTGTTAAGATTACGCACACAACGCGAACATTACAGATTATTCTGGGAACCTACGTGGGCGCTAGCGATAACGCAGGATTATTTGACAGCACATGTATAAATGCCGACGCGCTTCACCGCTTGCCAGTTGATCGGTGACCGACGCTCTGTTCGCCGCCATCAGTGTCATTGTGTATCGGTGTAATCCGATTTTTTCGTTGGCTAGCCACAAGTTCGGCCAAATAAACAGTTTGATCTGCGACCTACAGTCTGCACTATTCGTCGACGTCACGATCCCATGACAATATTGCTTGAGTCAGTCTGTGAGGGTTTCACACTTGTTCGACGACTTACGATTTTATCTACTTCAGCATTATACTGTCCGACTAATGTCAGCTGGTTTGTAATCACATTCACTCACATCAACTCGCACATACTTCAGCACACGAGCGTTTGTGACACCTCAATGGTTCTTAATCCGAGGCGAGAGTTTTTACCTCCACCACTTGCCTGCAAACTTCTTCGCAGGAAGTTACGAATAGAAATATCTTGCGTGAGTCATATTTTGAATAAATAGGTCGTTACTGAAGTTCTACAAGTAATGCCACGATATTATAACGTATACGAGATATTGGTGTTAAAGTGCACTAACACCATGACCAAAAATGTTAATACGCTAACAGATTCATGAGTCGACTCACTGAGACTAACTTGTACTCAGATCAAGCGCCGAGTTTAAGTGAGTCCAATGGACTGATATTTTTGCGAGTTTGAGTTCCAGTGAGTTATGTTGAACAAAATGTAGTTAAAGTGAGTCCCAATGAGTCCGGTTGATGAAAATTTTGTGAGCCTGACTCCGAGTGTGTCCTAAGGAAAAGACATTGAGCGTGTCTGAGTGCGCTACCCATATTTTACTGATCTACGCATACAACAAAATTGACCTTAATGACTTTGAAAGTACTGGTATTGACATAAGATCTATGTGCTCCGGGATATTCAAAATCACTGCTGTTTCATAGGTCCATACGTCGGCCACTAGCAAGTGCCTTTAGGCAGTTTAACCACTTCCACGAGCACATAAGACCAAAGTCCTAAGTCACTGTCACGTGAAGCCTGAACTCGCAAGCTCCCTTAGGTGTTCGCATAAGATGACTCAATGGTGGAAGCCCCCCTGGTCTAGCTGCTTTACCGCGAACTGGATATATCATGACGTCCAACATCCTCTGACAACCACTCACTAATTGAATTTCGCAAATTAGCTCAATATTCTCTGTGCTTTGATTGTCATACTATATGCATGCAAACGTTTTCGCTAGCTTTTGTATAGCTTCCACTCTCCTGGACTTCACTAGATCTTTTGGCTGTTTGTTCGAGGCCGCGTAGAGAGGTGGCAATACATGGCCACCTCTCTCAAAAGGGCGAAATGTAGAAATACTCCCTAGCGTTCACTTACAGAACGATGCAAATTGCCGATATTGTCGACGGTACGCTTCCAAAACTTTCCTTCAGCCGTTGCGTCGTAGAGGGCCTGTATCCAAAGCCAGGGCCGGAAGTATCGCACCGTCAACAGGTACGTCAGACTTCATGCGAATGTTGCAAAAAGAGCGCGTCCTTTGTGTAAGTCACTTTCTTAACCCGCACGTAACGGGCTGCAGCAGCGCACTTAAAACGCCTGTCAATGCAACGGGCAACGCATTGCCCCGCGTATTGTTTCCAAAAAAGGGGAGTGAGTGTGATGGTGTTAGCGAGAAGTGAGCAAGTGGCTGGCAATTGAGAATGCTGGTTCATTATCAAGAGCGCTGAACTGTGCAAAGCGAACGAGGATTAAACGAAGAGACGAAGTCACACAGAACACACTGTCCTATAGTTCCTTCTTTTAGTCCCTGCCCTGTTTGCGCAATTCAGCACTTAGGTTGCGCGAGGGACTTATGTCGGTATCTCCTGTAGCGTGTTGCGACGCACACTGACGTTTTATCGAACAACGATGAAAAGATACAAAGCATCAGTCCTGTCGGTAGAATTCGGGATTTGTACGTATAGTTTATGGGTGTTTAATTATATATAGGACTGCGAAAATGGCAACCACATCTCATAGAAAAAAAAGAAGTTTCTTTAATCGTCACTGCTAAACAAAAATTATGACGCAATTAGTCGCAACGTCGTTTAAGTTTGGCATAGAGGTGGAAGAAACTTGTCAGTTGAGTGGGAGGCTATGAATAAATTGATCCATTTAAATCACGCCTTCCCTATGGCCATCCATATCTGTCAGCGCTGCGGCATGGATAGGTAAAGGTAGCTCAAAAGTATACTCACTAGTTGAACCAGCGAGCGTATTCTTTTCTATTTCCATTCTGCAAGCCTAAGTGAATTCCAAATAAAGCACCTGAAACAAATGTGTAAATTATTGATGCACTCGCATGTACAAAACATAAAATTATAGTACATCAAGGATGAACTCATCAAAGCTTGTTGTCCAATGGCGTATATTACTCACGGCCTATGATGTCGAGAACGCAGTTCTGAATGTTTTTGTAGCAGACTATTGGTTCATCCGGTGACTCTGCTGCCATGGTTTCGATGCGTTTCCCTAGAATGTCACCGCTCTTGTTGAACACAGCCATACAGCTTTCCAGATGATCGTTGTTGAAAGCATTCTTGAAGAGCTTTGCTTTTGCTTTCCACGGATCCCCTTTGCTGTAATTAACGATAATTCATTTGTCTCATGAGTGCTATTTTTCGTACTCTGACTGCATTCATCCAACGCTTTACTTTTTGTTAAAGAAAATGTACGCCTCTATAAAAAAATGCCAGGCCTGCGTGGAACGGGCAGCACAGTCACAGCGAAATCAGGAAGAGTGGCCTTCCAGAGCCTTTTCTAAACACTCTTTTGGTAACTGCTACAAGCACACTTGATGGCTACCCACTAGGCCGTTAATAATCATAATTTATGGGTAGTAGGCAACTACGGCGCCACGCGTGACCCGTGTTGTGATCTCATAACAGCTTTTGCTGTAAGATATGAAGTAAAACTTTTTTAGGGTGATCACCTTGTCAGCAGATTTTTCGGACCCAACCACGACTTCAGGAATGCGTATGAGTTTGGTTTTCCGGTATTCTCTTTTGCAGAAAGTAATACCTGCAATGCATCAAGTGAAGAAAAGAAAGCAATGTTTTTGAAATTAATCAAACAAATTTTGAACAATGCCAAACCACATTTCTAAGACGCTCCTACCGAACTGTCTCCCCCCGCAGTAGTTTTGTAGTTGTTTACTGAATGCTTCACACCTTGTGCCATACCACCGAAAAGTTATGCGCATGCAAGGTTAGGAATATAAAAAAAACATAGACTATTTAAACACGAAAACTAAAATGTGACATAACGGTTGGGGCAGCAGGCCTATAGTTCTTTATGTTGAAATTATATGCAACAGCGACTTGTTACAGTTCTGCGACGTATGTAGACTGACACTTAATAAAGAGTTGCGAATCAAGATAAGAATGCCTGTACACTTACCTCCGCTGCTTCGGGCGTATGCAGAACAACTGTGGGACTCGTTCCTATGTACACCTTGAAAGTCTGGCCTTCATACATTTTGGATACCTTCCTTACAACCCTAAAAACCACTGTAACACGAAACATCTCAAAATTTGCAGCACAGCAAACAAAACAAAATTATCTTTGTCATGAAAACGCTGCTCCAATATCAAACAATTGAAGTAATAAAAAGCTCGTTAAAAGCACAAATGAAGCCAGTTAAAATATGTTTTCTTCACTTCACTTATAAGCAGGTGTGTTAACAGCTGGTGATTTAAGCCGGCCGTAATCTGTCCAACACGACGTAATCATTAAGTGGGCATGTGCTACAGGAATCGGAGAAAGCCCCGCTACCAAGTACAGCAGGTGAGTGCGTTAAACGAAAGTTGCTTGGTGAATTGAGTCCGTACACAAGGCATGAAGGAGAGAGACAGAGAAAGAGAGAAATAGAAGGATAGAGAGGGGTAGAAACCGACGAAAAGAAGAGAAACGTAGACAGAATCAATAGAAGTAAATATATAAAGAGATGGAAAGGCTAAGTAAGATAAATACACAAATAAATAAATAAATAAATAAATAAATAAATAAATAGATAAATAAATAAATAAAAGAAAAGGCGACCCAGCTCCGCTTTTCCTTCAAACTATAGTTGAAGGGAAAGTTGAAGGGAACTAGCTTCACACTAGTTGTGCGTATAGGCACAACTAGTGTGAAGCTGGCACAACTTTTTTTTTACAAAGCTTACAGTAGCGAATTGCAGGGCCCAATATGTCTCTTGGTTATGTCTATTCATTGTTGAATTATTCGCATCTCTTTATATTCTTTTATTTTTCGAACTTTTACTGATATTTTTTGTGAACTGCAACTCGGTTCCATCAACATAACCTGCTTGTGATATTTCATCTTGGACCAAACCGAATATTATAAGAAAATGCTGCTTGAAAGCCTGACGTCACTGATATGGTGAACTCGATCTGACTGCTATCCGACTATTCACTATCTCCTTTTCAATAGTAACTGAATCTGAGACTTTTGTAGAACCCTGCTGTGAGCCCATTAAGCTGCTGTTATCTTTCTACACCATCCGATGTAGACAAGTATCGCAGAGACAGTGAATATATATTTTTTTTTGTTACGGAAGTACAGCGAGGAGATGAATAGGGAAAACAAAATTGCACTGTTCAAAGACACGGCTAGGAAAACGTCCAAGTAACAGACTGACCAGGAAGAGCGGATGCTTATTGTACCCTGAATTGCACCCTGCACGACGGGCTTTCACGCAACCGATTGTGTTGTCAAGGCAAGGCTACCGGGGAGAATAGTAGTCTTCAAAATAAAAGGTTTCAAGTGGTCTGCGTCAGCTAATGTTTAGATTCAACTTCCCAAGGAAACTGTAGCTGTTATATGAAGCCTTGCACATGTGTTTGCTCTATGGTACGGTTTGTAGCATGAAATCTGTGCATCAACTTGTCATTGGTATCGGCATCTTATGATCACAGCCGAATTTCACCTAACATAACTGGTTCAAACAAATCTGAGTTTTTGCAACGCTTTCAAATGCTTGGAAAACCATTAGTTTCATGACAATTACATATAAAAGTTTTCAAAAACCTTATGTCCAATATTCTTCGCAAGCTGTGTGACTTGCACATCAGCCTAAATAATTTAAGAACTGTAGATTAATCTACTTTCCGGCTTTTTAACTTTAATCGTCATTTTCTCTGATTTCATTCTAGCATGGCTTCGAGTAAGCGAATTATTTCTCACCTGTAGCGTAGCCCCGGACGTGTGATGAAATAATTTGATTTATTTAATATTTTGAGCAAAAGGTCCCTTTATCATTATTCTAATAGAAAGGTATGAGCGTAAGCCGTAACATACGGACGTTGCCGTGCAAACTTTCCTGGAAGCTGCGATTTCACGAACGGGAGATGGAACAAACTTTGTTCAATATAGTGACAAATACATGTACAGTAATCTACTGATTCATATACGCACTTGTTCAGAAAGCTACTTCGGTGGAAGCTTGCTCAACTTATTTCTCCCAATATTCCAGTGTACTCTGCGCTAGGGCACCGGAGCTTACGTCAGTTGTATTTGAGTTGCTTAAAGTAATAATAATAATAATAATAATAATAATAATAATAATAATAATAATAATAATAATAATAATAATAATAATAATAATAATAATAATAATAATAATAATAATAATAATAATAAGTAATCGTCATAGCACCTCTGTTTCTCTGATGTTCTGCATATCAGAAAATTTTGACCCCTTTTCTTGTACCGCGAACATTTTTCATAAAACAATAAAAAAATGGCGCCGACACTTGAAAATCACGCTAAAGACACGTTAAAAACCGTTAACAACAAATCTTCAATAAGACTGTGAACACATCAAGTTCAATACATTCCAAATTGAATTAAGTGATCCTTGAAAGGCATTTCTGTAAGCAGGTCATGGCATATATATGGTCTCACCCGAAGTGGCACTTTTAGACAAGTGCCTTCTGTATTGCCAATACACGGACAGTAAGAACAGTGGCGGCAGCCAGTCGGTTCCAGGTCCAGGGATGGGGCGCAGTGTGCTCCACGTGTAGAACCAGCGACGACAGTGCATGGCCACCAGGACACAAGACAGGAGCACGCTGACCCATGGCAGCGACGACAGGAGCGCGGCGTCGAAACGCGAGGGCGCGAAAAGGTTCCAGCTGACAGCAGATGCGGCGGACATGCTTCTAGCACCGGGAGCACAACAGAGCAGCACACGAGAGGCGAAAGTTACCGACTGAACTTGGCGCCCCCGACGACAGCCTTGACGCCTTAGGCGCCCGTGAAGACTAGGGAATCCCGCGCTGGTGGATTTGAATACAAAAGGACCAATTTACGCAGGCTCACGTCAAGGGCGCGGGTTACTTAAGAGGGTGGTGGTAACTAAGAAGTATTTGGACTATCTTCGCTGGGCAAAAGGGCATTCGTTATGCTTGAATGCTCTAGCCTACAGCAGGCTTTCTTCTCATCTGTCCTTGATGTAGTCAAGAACCGAACAGGACTCATTTCGCAATCTTGCACAAGCTATAGCGACGAACCCTATTCAGCGTTGCACAAAAGTACTCCAAGTGCACCACCGTAATTTGCAAGCGGCGTGGCCGGACATTGTCTCGGTCGGCGTTTAGTTGTTGACTGGCAAGGGATCGCAAGACTCGTGGATAAAAGCGGTACTTTCCTTACTTGAGTGGCACAGAGCCGTGCTCCCAGTTAGGGCCACAGAAGTTGCATGTTTTCCTTTCCTGGACCTCTATCTCTCTTACTTAAATTAATGTTTTAGTTTTCGCGCCAAGATGCCTAATTACAGCTGCATGAACGGTGTCGTTTGCATCCGAGGCACAAGTGTAATCGCTAAATAGGGGGTTCGCCGAAGTTGAATGACGTCGTAAGATGTACTGTGTTCGGATGACATATGACTATGGTGTTTTCGTAACCCTCCATGGTTTCGTTGCGTTTCATTTAATGCTCACGTTTTTCTCTGCTACTTCCATTACACATTGCACTTGAATGCGTGTCGAAGGTACTGTAAATAAATAAATAAATAAATAATAAATAAATAAATAAATAAATAAATAAATAAATAAATGTGTTATTGGAAACTGAAATAGTTACACAAGCGGCCACAGCTAGCGCCAGACACGCGGCTGCTGGGCGTTGTAGGCGGCAATTAAAACGATCATTGAGCTCATCAGCTTAATCAAATATTAATTAATGAAATATGATTTGACAGTCAATGAAGTGGTTTTAAAGAAAAAAAGATGACTCACTCGTAAATTAACATGCGAATCAAACGTGAGAGTAGAAGCTTTCGTCTGCCATCTTTTAAGCGACCACTAAAAGTATACTGTTTGTTTCTTCGGTTTTTTTTGAAGGAAAGTCTTTTAGGGACAGGTTGTTGAACGCTACAATTTTACCCATTATAATGGCTTATAGCAGTTCTGGTGCTCAGGTGCTGACCCGCAGATCACGGGATCAAAACCCGGCCTTGGCAATCGCATTTTCTGCGCTAACTAGCTGTGGGTCTCCGTTAACACATTCTTTGGAGCCGCAACAGCCGATGCCGAAGACGAAAGATCGATGTTTTGCAGTGGTACAGAACGAGCGGACGCCTCTACCCACCGCCTCACTGAGGTCTACAACGCAGCGAAGCAGCCCCGCTACGGTCGTTGCAAGTAGAAGCCATAGGAACCCCCGTCTGGACAAAGTACGTCTGCTTGGAGGTTTACACCACTGATGTATGCCAACACTGCAAGAAGGCGCGAGCCACACAGAGACACCTTCTCTGGAACTGTGCGCCACCGCCGGGTAAGCGAGAAGAAACCATGCCAACTGCCGTAAGCAGCAAGATCATTATAGCCGAAAGCCAGGCAACCAAACAGACCTGGTCCAGCACGTGCTGAGCATCCTGGAACGCCAGCGGCCGAAAGTGGCGTCTCCACGGGTTCGACACGCGTAGGTCGCTGCTCCAGGACGTCCGAGCAGGGTAGTGTCTCGCTTTATTCCCCTACCCCTTCCCCTTTATGCCGAATCGTCAATAAAGTTGCTTCACTCACTCATGGTGGCAGAAAGTCAACCGGCGTTTAGGTGCACGCTAAAAGCATGCTGAAAAGCAATACGATTTCCCATGTGTCAAAAGATTATTCTGTCACAGTGCGAATATCGCCACGTTTACCAGGAGTATTTACTTTGTAAGCGAGAAAACGTTTGGAAAGCCAGGTACACTTGGTGAGCGAGAAAACCTGAAAAAAAAAATGGTGGCGTCACCTTAAACTTTCCACTCCAATCGCCAAGACGCGATAGATTTTGGCGTTGTCTGTGAGGGCGAACGGAGTTAATAATCGGTACATATGAAATACGTTGCCCGCCAGAGACTGCGCATACCGAGTTTCAGGAAATTTCACCAAGACATAGTGGCCGAAATATGAATGAAACACTTAGAAATCCGCAACACCACATGTGTAAATTTCGGTGCGAAGTTTAAACTTGAAACTGCTTGATTAATTTTTCGTTCTGTTAATGACGACGAAATTCGCGACAATATATTTGATTGATATGTGGAGTTTAACGTCCCAAAACCGCCATATGATTATGAGAGACGCCGTAGCGAAGGGCTCCGGAAATTTCGACCACCTGAGGTTCTTTAACGTGCACCCAAATCTGAGCACAGGGGCCTACAACATTTCCGCCTCTATCGGAAATGCAGCTGCCGCAGCCGGGATTCAATCCCGCGACCTGCGGGTCAGCAGCCGAGTACCTTAGCTACTAGACCACCACGGTGGGGCAACGAGTATAGAGTCTTCAGATCTTGTGGCTCTAAACTGATTCATCTTTTTTTTTTCTTTTTAGTGTTTCTCTTAAGAACCCTAGGTCACTGGCCTAAATCATGAAGGGCTCAAAAAAGTCCCAACTTACCCTCCATCTCTTTTTTTTTTTCAGGCTGAGTAAGACACCCCTTGAGACTTATCTTTCAAGCATACCATCTAATTTGCTTGAAAGTTGTGTATAGTACACGGGCTGTTACTCTGAGTTTTGTAGTCCCGTCTAATGATGAGACACGGAGTACGAAAGTGAAGGCTACTTTTTGTTTCAGGAGTCTTTTCAGAGCACGGGTTTTCTGAAATGCTGCCAGTGGATGCTCCGGAAATTTCGTATTACGTTTGGCTTTGAGATGCAAACTAAAATAATTCTGGATCATCTACGTTTAATAATGCCGATGATTGGACACAAGCCGTTGAGAACGAAGTATAAATACGATTGGTCGACTATGATCAAGTACATCAAAAGTAATGGTCATTTTTGTAACTTGATTTTGAAGTGCGATTTCAATTTTTATGTATTGGAAATAGAACATGTACTAAAAAAACAGTATGACCTCCATTGCACGATGTGTCCTCCGCCACTGCAGGGGGTTGATATTTCCGGAGCCCTGAAGTATATCTACTCTCAAAATACGTTCATACCAGCTACATGCTGGGGTCATTGTCTCGTTGTAATTGTGTTGTACAGACCCCCAGATGTTACTCCAGAATACCTTAGCACACTGAAAAATTATATGGTCAAATTCGACAGTAAAAAGGTCTTACTAATTGGTGACCTGAACCTACCTGGAGTAGACTGGGAGCGCCTTGACTCCGGCATTAACACTTCAAAACATGTTAACATAGTGTTTGACATCATGGTTATACATGACCTATTGCAGGTAGTTCAGGTACCTACGCGCGTACAGAGGGATTCCACCTCAATATTAGATCTTGTGTTTCTGAACCGCAATTTCTCCGAATATACAGTAGAGGTAGGGCAAGGTCTTTCTGATCATAGCTATTTCTTCACTTCATTTCCTCTTGTTCACTAACTGGCCATGAAAACCCATATTTCGCTGCTTTAAAGACTTTTCCAGGGCTAATGATGCAGACATAATTGAACACCTAGAAACATGTCTTACAAATTTTGATGACGTAAATGTTAGCGTTCTTTGGACACGACTCAAACAAATGTGTCATTTTTGTTTAGATAATTTTGTGCCTTCCAAGCACAAAAAAGTTAACAAACAAACACCATGGAAAAATCGCAACATCAGTCATATGAAGTGCAAAGTTAAGCGACTGAAAAAAAGGCGGGCAACGGCTGATTTGATACATGATGCGCACAACAGTCTCGCTCAAGCTGTCCGCAGCTCTAGGCAGTATTACTTTAAAACCTCATTACCTAACATTATTGCAAATGACCCCAGTAAATTCTGGAGTTTTATCAGTGAAAAGAAAAGACCTGTATCCCAAATATCAATTGATGGAAAAAACGTCACCGATCAGAGAGACATTGCCCGGCATTTTAATCAATATTTCCAGAGTATGTTCAACACTTCTGATTTCAAAGTTCTGTATATATATTGCTACAGCCTTTCCTTATTTCCAAACTTATAACATTAGGTATACCCGAAATATTCGTTTGTTGGATTTCTGCGTATTTAAATAATCGCGAACGGTACGTTGATGTAGGGGGCCAATATTCGGACTGTCTTCCGGTCACATCGGGCGTACCACAGGGCAGTGTGTTAGGCCCTTTGCTTTTTTTTTATTGTACATCAATGATATTGTTGATGTTGTTCACCCTAGTGTGGAAATAAGACTGTTTGCAGATGATTGTGTTTTGTTCAAATAAATACGTTCCACCAACGATTTCAACGATCTGAGCACTAGTCTGCAATATATATGAATGGTGCAACAAATGGGGAATGTGTCTCAACGCAAACAAATGTATGTGCCTTCCAGTGACTCGCCAAAAGAATCCACAATCGTATACATACAAATTAGGGTCTTCACCACTGCAACAAGTAAACTCCTACAAATACCTTGGTGTGACACTCACTTCCAACTTATCTTGGAATCTCCATATTGATAATGTTTGTTCATCTGCCTTTCGTAAACTATGTCTTCTTAAACATAAACTTCGAAGTGCTCCCACGAATGTTAAACTACTTTGTTACACAGCCCTTGTGCGGCCAAACTAGAGTATGCGAGCATAGTATGGGATCCTTATACAAAACGTAATATATACACTCCTGGGCGTATTCAAAGAAAAGCTTTTTGATTTATATTCAACAAGCACTCCAAGTTAGACTCACCCTCAGATTTAATGCTAGCCAACAACATTCCCTTACTGCATATGCGAAGACAAAAAGCTAGATTAGAATTCCTTGATCAACTTTTGAACAAAAAAAAAATAGCTGTAGACCCATCCCCGTATTTGACACCCCTTAGTAGCCGGCCCACCCGACACCATCACCCAAAGGCCTTGATCCCATATTTTGCTCGCACAGACCTACTGAAGTATTCGTACTTTCCAAGAACCATATGTGAATGGAACGGTCTTACTAATACATGTGATGAATGAACTAGCCTACCAAACAACCTTCTTCGCCCTTCATTGCTTTTTCGCAATTATTTTATTTGTATGTGTATTACCACCCTGCTTGGACCTCGAGTCTGCAGTATTGAATAAATAAATAAATAAATAAATAAATAAATAAATAAATAAATAAATAAATAAATAAATAAATAAATAAATAAATAAATAAATAAATAAATAAATAATAAGCATATCATGGTTTTGGGGCGTTATATTGCAGCAATTATAATTGAATGCTACATGTATGTGTCGTTAGCGACGGGCGCCGCAAGCTGGTGCTCATGGTCCTTCGGCCATTGTGCTTGCGAGCAGCAACAGATGGCGCCCGCAGTGGGACCGGAGTTAAAACAGATCGATGAGCCCCGCTTACAGTCGCTGGGCTGTCCCATCCGAGAATCCGTTGACAGACTCGCACTAGACGATACCGGCACGTGCTTCGTTAGCCGGTCCGCTGCTGCGCGCTTCCAAGCGTCTCTCCTCTTCTCGCCTGGCTAGGCAACGAAACCTACTTGAAGGAAAGGAGCCAAAAATACCGCCTTGTTGCCAACGAGAAATTGGGACACGGTAAGCCGTCGTACAGTGGCATTTTGGTTGAGCAAACGCGCTATCACCTTGAAAAGTGAGCGATTAACATGTATTTTCCTGCTCTTCCGATGATTAAAATTATCAGTACAAAAAAACTGTAATGATAGTAGTTTGGGTTTAATGTCCCAGAACCACGACATGGTTATGAGAGACACTTTAGTGGAGGGATGAGAAACTTTCTTTTTATTCCCTAAAAGGCTTCGGGGCTAGTGGGCGGGGTCCTCAACCTAGGGCTCCACTGGCTTTTGCGGAAATTTCGACCGCCTGGGGTTGTTTAACATGCACCTAAACCTATAGGTACACGTGACTCAAGTATTATCGCCTCCGTCGAAAATGTGACCGATAAACAAAGCTGGGCTTGTTATGATTTAGGCCCGTTTAGAATGGCATGAATGTGTTAACGCTGCGCCGGGGAGTTCACGCGATTCTAATCTTGTGAAGCCATCTCAGAACGTCTTCTCTTCGGGATTAAAACGAGAACTTGAACTATGTCATTTGAAAATATGGTCATGTATAAGAAAATTTTGTTGTGCTGTGGAATGTGTGTAACTAGGAGACGTCCAAACGTGGCCAACGATTGCACTAAGAAGGCCCGAGACTTGCCATCTATTGAGAGATCGTGATGCGAATACGAACGGGCAAGTGTTTTCTAACGGGCAAGTGTTTGCATCGCGTGCTTGTCCCCAGCAAGATAAAATACGTTCATACCATTTCGTACACTTCTTGCGCCGGCCTCTCATGTTCAACCTGCTAAATTCAGTTTTGTAAATTATATTGTTTCACCTTGGTGGCTTTATGCTAACCAGTCTCGACTGCTGTCATTTCGCACGGTCACGCCTGTTTATATAGTTATGCCACACACTAGCCCAACACGTCAACCCATTACACCGTCTACGAAACAGACATTAAAGGACATAGTCAAGTTTAGACCTGGCTGAACCAATTACTTGTCAATACGTTTAGCTGAGCCAGTTCATACTGACTTGACTCATTTATTGTTCTTTCTAGCGAAAACGCTACATGTTACGCAGCGTTGTCCTGTCTGGCTGAGTGTCTATAGCCTGTATTGCGTGCTTGCTGCGATAATTGATCCATTAGGTGGTTCAGCAACGTTTACTCTTGATATTTTTCAGGTGTACAGGCAACCTCTGTTTGTGCATTACCACACAGTAAAAGCCTACTGCGACGTTAACACAAAAACAAGAGCGTTTTTTGTTTTAATCCATCCGGTAATATCGTGAAAACGAACATAGATGCTTCTTCATTAAGTTTTCCTATATGTTTTTATTTTTACGTTTCCTTAGCGTTTAATGACGGTGGATAAAAGCACTTTAAGACAGGCATCAAATTACACAAATACGACGGAAAACGTGTGCGACAAAGGGTATGACTTCGTTATTTCGCTATTGAGAAATCGCACAGATTTTTGACGCAGTTATATCACGTGGCCCAGCTTGGAATCGCTCTTATCTTGTGCAGTTTTTGTTTAGAGCAGTACACGCTATGCACTCGGACGGTTTTTTTATTGTCAGTTAGGACATTATTTAAACGGCACTCCACAAAAAAAAAATGCTCTTCACTTCAGTTCAATGTTATTGGCGGGTCGCACTCTTTTTTAGCCCTTCCACTGCGGTGTCCCTCGAAACCATATCCTGGTTTTGGGACGTAAATACAAATGATTATTATTACTATTTTTGGCCCTGTTTGACCGAACGCAGCAGCGAATACACTGCTTATGCTGCACCTTTCAGCATTTTTAATACATATATATATATATTTATTTTTATTTATGAGCACCTTTAATTAAGTGTGGGCGTAAAAAATGTAAAAGATCGAATAAATCAGGCCCACTACTTTGAATGTATGTTTTTTTTTACACTGAAATATCATAACACGACATAGCCTTCATGCCTAAGTTTATATTGCACTGCTGGTTTTGATATTTACAATTTCAATGGTGCATTAATTACCGCTTCATTGTATGTTATTTTTCGCTTCATAAAACTTAGACGCGAGCTGTCTCTTAGACGAGACGAACTTGAATGCTCCTATCTTGCTCATATTGAACTGAGGCCTTGATCGTGCAGCAAGAAAAATGTAATAATGATCATTTGCATCAAAAAATTATTCCGTCCATTCCGGCCTAGATTCTTTACCTAGGGTGTGTTTGTTAATATCGTAACAAAAACGTAAGTTTTCCGGCAATATGAAATGGCTTATCGGTGATTAGTAGCGATTTACAGTCTTAATTAAACACTATATACGTGATTTAATCTTATCCAACTCCCTGCTAAACCTGGTGAGAAAGCAAACCTAACCCAAATCAAACTCTGGACCTGTGGCATAGCCAGCGTAGTGGACTGGCGGTCCAATTCCCCCTCTCCTTTTCTCAGACACATGCATCTTTATGTGCACATATTCTCGCACGAGCTCGCACGAACACACATAAAGTGAATGGAACTACCTTCTCCTTCTGCCTGATAACATTTCACGCTACATCGCCGTCGAGAACAGGATCAATAAAATTGCGGCGGCACAGTGAAAGGGGGCCTCGGTACTGATACGCATCGAACAATGCAAGGAAGCAACTCCAGTCGTGTAACGAGCACGCCGCGCTCTATCTGTCGGCGCGGACCGTGTAGCGGGGGAAAATTTGTTTACGTCATCGCTGGGGGACGCATTCACGGCCGGTGTTGCAACACGAAACAGCAACGCGAGTGGCTTATCTTCCATCGATGCACGAGATCAGTTTTTTTTTATTTTTTTACTTTCTCTCTCCACCCCCACCCCCCACTTGCTGCCTCTACCCACGCTGTTAAATGTGTGGGAAGTCTGCGCATGTGTGTGTTCCGACTGTGCCTACGTGATGCCATTCACGTACGCCTACACTCGACCCGAGTTCGAGGCGTCGGCCAGCGTAAAGGGCGCCCGACCGGCTCTCGCACCGGGCGGGCTTCACGGCCCCCGAGCACCAGAACAGCAACCGGTGTCACGCCAGGCGCGCATTCGCCGTTGCCAAGGGGACGGCCATAGCGAGAATCGTCGCTAAGCCGCCGTTCCCGTTCTTCCTTTCGTAGGCGCCTTATATACCCTTTGGGAGTCACTGAGGCTCCACAGAAATTTCCCAGTCGGCCTAGAGTTTCTCGCAGAGCGATAAGTTGTTAAGAACTGATTCGAAGCATGAAATGATTGATTGGTTGATTGATTTATATGTGGGGTTAACGTCCCAAAACCACCACATGATTATGAGAGAGGCTGTAGTGAAGGGCTCCGGAAATATCGATGACCTGGGGTTCTTTAACGTGCAACCAAATCTAAGCACACGGGCCTAAAGCATTTTCGCTTGCATTGAAAATGCAGCCGACGCAGCCAGAATTCGATCCCGTGACCTGCAGGTCAGCAGCCGAGTACCTTAGCTAGTAGACCGCCGCGGCGGGGCTCAAAGCTTGAAATGGGAAAAAGAAATGTTATGCAGAGAGCTAGTGACTGGTAGAGGTTGCGATGGCTTTCGCGCCACAAAAAGGAAAGGAGTTTCAAAAACACAGCATTTGTTGAGAATTTTTCAAAACAGGTCGCCCAGAATTAGAAAAAATAACACTTTCAGTCACGGTGTGTACAAATGGAGACACCAATTTCAATGGCACGTCACACACCGCATGCTCCATCAAATGGCTTGAAATTTAGTGTGCACATTCGTGCAGGCCTCCCGTGTGTACAACAGACAATTATTTAACTTCATTATGCTGCATATTGCTGCAGAAGATGACTTTGCTGGATGCGCTACCATGTTCGACGATTGTTCGACGCGACGCAATCGAAGACCAACGTGAAAAGTATTTTTTTTTCTTCACTCGAAACAGATACAACCAAAGAACAAACTGCGCGTGCATTTCAGGCGTTAAGGTGGATTCTTTTTATGCAAGTACTGAAGCAGACAGGTGGCAGAATAACTCGATAGTCCATTACGCATCTCATTAACATTAATTATCCGAACTCATACCGAAAAACTCCTTCCTTCTTTTTCTTACTTGAAATGTAATACTGAGTGTTTTGGTATTATGCCTTGGTTTCTGACAGGGCATCCTAATTCGTGACTGAAGGGGATAAGGTGAGCTGTTTCTCCATTGCTTCTATTCGTGCTACGCAGAAATATATTTGTGATATATAGCTTGCGTCACTGTTAGCGTGATCGCGAATGTCAGAAAACGCACTCTTCGTAAAACGGCCGTTGTTCCCCCTCGATGCTTCTTGGTTTTTTCTTGGTTCATTATTTTAATTCGAAAACAAAATGTGGTTTCGCGCTATGCGATTATACTTGCATAATATACAAAATTGCGAGAAAAATCGGAGACATCAAGTTATACTACGTTTTTCGATCTTTTGTGGAATCGAACGTATATATTCGAGTGCGGTGCGTGAGTTAAATAACGTGCGTCACACGTAAGTTGATTGATTGATTGATATGTGGGGTTTAACGTACCAAAACCACCATATGATTATGAGAGACGCGCACACGTAAGTCACTTCGCCTCGTTCTCAAATTTCGATATTCATCCGCGCAGTTGTAGGCAGCGCGCATTGCGATTTGGTTAAACGTCCGCCCTCTGACAACACACTGCTCAGGTGTTTACGCTCAAATATTCATCAACTTATCTGCGCTGATGCACAGTCATCTTCGCCTGCACAAACACGCAGATATTGAATATTTCATTTATTGCGGCCGCCGACGGCGCCGGCTTCTTCCGTTGTGTCGCCGTGCACGAAGTCGGCGACCGTGCTATCCCGTTTCCCTTTTTGGGAGAACGCCAGGAAAAACGCGCGTTCTTCGCATTCGCCGTCCTTCGCCTTTATAGTAAAATGAATTGGGTCAACTTCTCGTGTGACTCTAGCGGATTTTTTTTTAAATTCTTACACCTATTTCCGCGCACTCGCCGAGGTGGTCTAGTGGTTGCAGTGGTAGGCTGCCGCTCCGAAGGTCGCGGGGTCGAATCCCGACTGCGGTGACCGCATTCCGGTCAAGGCGGGATGCTGGAGACTCGTGTACTTCGATTTAGGCGCATGTGTCAAGGAACACCAGGTGATCGAAATTTCCGAGGCCCTCCACTATACTGCTGCCCTTGTTTGGCACGCAAAACCCCATATTATTATCTTTTTCGCGAAGGGAAACAGATGAGAACATTATGAGCACTGAAACCACTGCTGCTTCCATTCGAAACTACAAGGGTGGACAAAATTTCCGCCTCGTCATATTACGGCAGTGTAATCTCGATTGATTGATTGATTGATTGATTGATTGATTGATTGATTGATATGTGGGGTTTACCGTCCCAAAACCACCATATGATTATGAGAGACGCCGTAGAGGAGGGCTCCGGAAATTTAGACCACCTAGGGTTCTTTAACGTGCACCCATATCTGAGCAAACGGGCCTACAACATATCCGCCGCCATCGAAAATGCAGCTGACGCAGCCGGGATTCGATCCCGCGACCTGCGGGTCAGCAGCCGAGTACCTTAGCCACTAGACCACCACGGCGGGGCGGCAGTGTAATCTTTCAGGCAGTATTTTAAAGAAACGAGAATGCTTCGGACGTTTCACTGGCCTGGACGCTTCATCATAGCATTCTGTAGCCCAACACAGCAATATTCTTTTCGATCCAAGAGTGTAATCAGCCGCCCGGAGTGCTGCAGCGGGGGTCAATGCGCACGAACAAGTCACTGTCACCATACATGAAAGCCCCGCTTACGAAGAAATCTTCTGGCTTAGCGTGTTAAGCGCTACGTTGCCTCTAAGAGAATAGACATTAATATCCGGTCCCACAAGCGGCGAGACTGGAAAAAGGCCACTTTGTTGGTCCAAGTCGGATCGATCCAGCGCCTTCCACGCTGACCCAATTCCAGACTCGTCTATGCGAGCAGACATAGCGTGCAGATTGTGGTGCTCGCTGACAAATGCTGATGTTTTCGCCATTAGTGACTCGAGTGCAAGCGGTGTTTATGCGATGCTCTGGTAACGGCTCGGCAGAATTAAGATACAACGAAATGAAAACTGTAAGAAGAGCCGCCTGGTATAACCTCCTCGGTCCATGGGTCACCCAATTAGGTACTGTTGTTTTAAATGCTACAGACCATCACAGTTTGATATTAGCGTGTCCACATTTTCGTTCGCAAAATGAGCGAACAAAAATCGCTGAGTACTGCACGAGTGCTCGGATGCGTCCTCGTGATAAGTGACAGCTTTTTTTTTCCTTAGTTGTAGCGTGAACGCCGTTGTCAGCAGTCCATTCCTTTAATTATGGACGCTTTGTAGATCATATTGAAAGTCATTTCAGTCTGATATTTTTGTTGCACTCAATTTTAGAGACTTCCAAAGATCAATGTGATGGTATGCAAATGGGTACCATCACATTTTGAGACAACTGCTCAGTTTTGTTTAATTCATAATTTTGTTGCGTTTGCTATTAATAGCAGGAAGCCAAATAATACACTTCTGCAAAAAGCTTTTTTTTCTTTTTCATTGGTGTATTCTTGGGACTGAGAAGGATAAAGCAACAACGGCTAGCTGTTTCGCACACGAGAGATTAAAATCACTTGCTCATCAGACGATCATTTGATTTGCGAAATAACTTGCGGATATTTATTATATTAATTTCCATGCGAATAGCACATGACTGTGTGTTAAGTGCATTCTTGTTTAGTTTAGTGAACTTAGTAAAGCTGTGACATACCAACAAGTGATCCAAAACTGCTAGATATCATGCACGCACGTTGATGTATTTAATTTTCTACAAGCGATCCTGTTTCTGCGTTGGGGTTCTACGTTCGTTACGTTAATATGCTCGACAGTTGTGGTCATACCGCGCGTATATCGCGAAACTTAGCAGAGTTTCCTACCCACCTTAATGCAACGCGTATTGCTCCGGATGCAAATTCCAGCAAACAAGCCTAAACGAAAGCTGTATACTGAATATCAAAAATTATGGTGAGTAAACGTGCATCGCTTAAGCACTATAACAGTAAATAGCTTCAAATCGTCTGAACAGGCAACGCCGTCATCTTTCTTTTACTTGGTTAGGTGTCGCTACGACACAAGATAAATTAGAGGCATTAAATGCACTTACACGTGATTTCCAGTGTGACAGCATAGCTGTAGAAGTTGCGACCGTCTTTTACGCACAAGCATAACCATTGCATCATATTGCACGTCGCTTAGGATGAAGATGAGCACTATAGCCCGCGCATCATCACTTACTGTGTAGAACTTAAGGCCCGTGTGCTCTGAGCAGATTTGGGTGCACGCTAAGGAACCCTAGGTGGTCGAAATTTCCGGAGCCCTCCACTACGGCGTCTCGCTTAATCATATGGTGGTTCTGGGATGTTAAACCCCACATATAAATCAATCAATCAATCAATCAATCAATGGGTAGAACTTATTTGCCCGTCTCGTGAAGCTTCGATCTTACGCACTTGATTTACATTATCTCTAATGTTTTAATGAGTGAAAAGTACTTTGACCGCAAAAAGTCGGAAGCAACACGTTTGTACGCGAGAATTTATTACTTTCCGCTTGTGTGTGTTCAAACGTATGTTCAAGAATCAAGCAGCTATTGGAGGCTGTGTCATGCGCGCATGCGCATGAGACTATGCGTGCATGTATTTTACATTCACCTCCTTCTCTCACACTTAAATCTTCAAATCTTGCATGTCTATTATAAGGCCACCTCACTCGACGCGCTAGATAGAATGAACTATCAGCCTTCCATATTTCTGATACTTCATCACTGCACCCTGGGCCTCACTTTAGGCTGCCCATCTAGGTGCATTGATCACAATTATCAACATCTAGGTGCGAACACAATTACTGGTCAGCGAGCTTTGTCCTTACTCTTATCATTGAACTTGTACGGATTGTGGCTATATTTTTTAAGAAATAATTTTCGCTAATTTACTGATTATTTGTTCATTGAAGTGGCACGTTTCAGGCAAAAGCGACTTCACGTTAGAGAATAATATATTGCATTAAAGAAAAAAATCAATGATGAGAACAGATTCTTGCACATTAAGGGGGACCTGCAACACTTTTTTAACGTGGTCAGAAAACGCTGCCGGTCGGCAGTAGAGGCTCCAGAGAGCACGCGAGCAAAATATTGTAGCTCATGCAGGCGGCCTGGAATCGCCAATCAATTCTCAGAGTCAGCTAAAAATTGCTTTCTCTTCACTCAACAAATGACGAAACAAGCTCAGGAATCACTCGTCACAACCGTTGTATCAGCTATTGACTGATTTGAGTATGGCGCGCTCCGTCGTTACAGGAACCGCCGCGGAAGACCGCCACCTGTCCACGCATGCGCGCGCGATCGCACCGAAAAGCCGCGTATCAGAAGAAATCAAAACAGAAAGAAAGCTCAAGGTTACGAGGCATACGTGAGGTATTTACTTTCTTTCCCCGCGTCATCCTCCCCAGCGCTCTCG
Source organism: Rhipicephalus annulatus (assembly GCA_013436015.1). Classification (NCBI taxonomy): domain Eukaryota; kingdom Metazoa; phylum Arthropoda; class Arachnida; order Ixodida; family Ixodidae; genus Rhipicephalus; species Rhipicephalus annulatus. The sequence continues at coordinate 210,230 of WOVY01000678.1, forward strand.
TCGAGACAATAAAAGAGAATGCAATCCACCTTTTCCATCTTTCTGTGCTACCCTCTGCCGTTTTGGTAAGGTTTTGTAAGGTTGCTCAGATTTGGGTGCACGTTAAAGAACCCCAGGTGGTCAAAATTTCCGGAGCCCTCCACTACGGCGTCTCTCATAATCATATGATGGTTTTGAGAGGTTAAACCCCACATTTCAATCAATCAGTTTCACGACTAACATATTATGACACGACCTATCTAACGCCTTTTTCACATCAAAATATATACGCTTAAGGACAAGTGTTTCTTTTGAAACCTGTTAAGAATGCATTCTTTGAGTTAAAAACGCTTGTTTGGTAGATACAGCGCGAAGAAACCAAAACAGGCAATGATGTGATCGATCTTCTTCACACGAATGCCAACATAGCTGAGAGGGAAAGGTCACCGTGACGGCAAGGATATCACACATCGGTCACGACCGCGTCAAGGAGGTTTAGCATCACTATATCTTTTGTACTTATTTTTCTAGCCGTGAGTAAACAGAAGGAAATCAAATATAGCAAACTACAGGCTGGACTGAATTGAGCTGCGGCACGCACCGCAAGGCCAATTCGAGCTTCGATCAATGCGTCCTTGCTCGGAGCATGCAGCCGATCCTGGGCAGAACGAAAAACGAAAAGCCGATATTGGAACGTGCTCTCGTGCACCACTCACGGCTTATCGAAAATGCACGCACGGGATACGATATTCTAGCGACAGGCCGGCCCGGTTACTCCGGACATAGATCGTTACGTGGCTACTGTTCAAATAATCGAAAACCTAACCAGCTAACACGCGACGATGTTTTATTTCGGAAAACGATGACATCGCGGGAGTCTGTTAAGTGCTAGATTGAAAAAGTCCTTTCAGATGTATAATAGCCAGGTTTCGTCTTGATAGCGGCGACTGTTTAAACTGAGTTTCTTACGGGTAGCATTGCTGGCCATTTGAAGAATGAAGCGTGGCGACACCTATATTCAAGGTCGGCTCTATTGCTTGTGAAATAAGTGTATTGCGTACTGGCTTATAGACGCGGAATTGTGTACCTCATCTTGAAACGATCGTCAAGCCCGTCAAATGTATGCAGGTCGTAACACTCTTCTATTGTACATTCCATTTCTCCCATCTGCGTGTTCACAAAATATTCACCTCTCACCGATTCCGGTGCATTATAAAAAAATATAATTTACCCTCACCCCTCCCTCTGTATAATTTAACGAATCTGAATCGCAAGATACCGATTAAAGGTTACACGTAGGACGCCAATTCACAATTTTCGTCAGCGTCCCCTTGAAAACAATGTGTTCGTACTTGAAGCACGAGTTTCACTGCAAACGAAACAATCCCCGTGTCATCCCGACCTTTACTTTATCGAGAGCAAGAATAACTCGTGTTTCTTGAAAGCGGTAAAGCCGGATGTCTTTCGTTTATGTTGGGTCCAGCCCGTTCTTTTGCAAACATAACCAACGCACACCCTGACCAGATAAGCGGCAGAATCATTGCGTTCCTAACGCGCATTGCCGCCATGTATTCCAGCACATTTCCTCACTGTAGTTTTCTTCTCGTTATGGAAATTTCAGACGGATAATCGTGTTAACATGTTAGCATCACTTTAGATTATTAACACTGTGCGCGTATCTCCACAGGCGCAGCTCTTAAAATTTCCGCTCCACCGACCAGGATAGTTCTGTAGTGGAGATTACCAATCTGAAGGAGATCTTAGTTTTATGACCCATATATACTTTCCAGCCATGAGAATATTTGTTACCTAGCCAATTTTGTCAGAATTTGCTTTACAGACGATCTTTTTATCTGTTTGTGCAAATACGAATCTCTCCTAAACCTACCGAGTCAGTTTCAGTTTGAGTTCAGTTTAATTTTATTGAGCATTCGTCTTGTGACATTGTTATGTTAGAGTACAATGGTCCAATCCTCGTATGCGAAGATCGTTGTTACACACGAGAAAGAAAAACAGAAGTACAATTCATCGGTACAAAAGTTCATTCTGTATCATACGTCTCTATACCAGAATTTTCTTTTGATAGACCAAACTCCTGCGACACCCCCACGGGGGCTAGACACACAGAAGCAAGATGTGTGAGCGTTATCATCACATCCACTCAGTATTTTACAATGTTAATCAGCGCATGTCATTTGAAAGCAGATTACAGGACACGTAACGTAGAGTGTGTTACGTTCGTTAATTAACGAATTGTAAATAGTAATGATTGAATCGAACTGGCATTTCTGTAAACGCTGCGGTGTATATCGTGTACAAACAACGTCAAATATTCTCACTCTGCTATTCGTTATCCGCGATGCCCCACTTCAAAGCAATTATCAAAAACACCTTTGTCTAAAATGGTTTACGAGTTGCCGCCGAAGCTCAATACAATGGTTCCTCTCTCAGCGCGTTTCTAAATTTCGCAAACCCGACTTGTTTGGGATAAGTCGATTACCTTAGGCGTTATCACTGCGGAGACATAAATCAGTAGCCGCATTGCCGATTCTAGCCCGATTGCGAGCCGCTCCCTGCACCGGTACCTTGATAACAACAAATGCTTCGTTTGTGTTTTTTACCTTGAACACGTGAACGGAACTGAACGCATTGCAACGAGCCACGATCCCTTTGACAGCGGATTGCACACAACTCTGCGCTCAACACTTCCTCTTACCACGACACGCGGAGGTGAGGCCCACGGAAGCGGTTACCAGTTCCCTCAGCAACCCGTGCTTTCACCTATCCTCTCGCGTTTTCTCGACCCGGTATACGAGCCGGCAAGATAAATTTGTCGTTTGCGACGTCCATCGCATCGAGTATACGCGCCAACTCGGCCACCTCCATCAACTCTATCATAGGTATGTTGATTTATTAGAATAAATGAACGCTTAATTATAACCAACAGTGACGTAAATGCGTCGTATAATAAGTATTTGTTGCACGCGAAGCAGGAGCCCATTCGCGTGATTCGGCAGTGCCACATTCTCTCATTGAAGCAGGCAGTTTGTAAATAATTCAAGTATAAGCTTCGTTGCAACACGTTACTAATTCAGTGTGTGCTCTCGCTAGTTATATATTTGTGTGTCGACCATCAAAAATAGCAATTTTATTTATTTTTTACTTTCTTCACCTGACGATACGCACGCTTTCCAATGATTGTAAGCCTATGTTACTTACTGAAGTAGCCGCAAGAAATAATTAAATAAAGTTTGCCATTGTCATGCACACAGGATTTATTGATTGATATGTGGGGTTTAACGTCCCAAAACCACCATATGATTATGAGACACCATGGTGGAGGGCTCCGGAAATTTCGACCACCTGGGGTTCTTTAACGTGCGCCCAAATCTGAGCACACGGGCCTACAACATTTCCGCCTCCATCGGAAATGCAGCCGCCGCCGCCGGGATTCGATCCCGCGACCTGCGGGTCAGCAGCCGAGTACCTTAGCCACTAGACCACCGCGGCGGGGCGTCATGCACAAATGACAACGGCAAACTTTTTGTATTATTCTTTATTGGAAAATAAAATTGCTCTTAGTTAACGGTATCGCCTTGCGCGATGTTCAGTACGTAAATAACAACAAGCGTGTAGTGTTCAGTTCCAAATGAAACTATCGCAAGTTCATTTCCTTTTTTCTTTCATATATATATATATATATTTGTATTCACATACTGTCGTGAAATGCGTTTATTTTCGATTCCTTAACGAGTATTTACCCCTGACGATAACGCGCGAACCTACACGTCGTGCGCAGGGGTATACATACATGCATATAAATAACTATTGAAACGTCCAGCAAATTATCGGGACGGGCAAAATATGACGCCGAGGTTAGGGGGCCAAATCATCAATTGTGAGTGTTGTAAAAATTGACATCTAACGGGCGCTCAAAATTTATCTGGTTTTTTTTTTGCCATTCCGGGTGTGCAAATACCGCATCTATTTACCGTTTGTCGTATATATCCCTTTAATCACCAATCTCCTAGAGTGTTTATATGCCACAACCATTCAGTACAGCAGCAGCAGTATCACAAACAACACCAACCTCAACATCAGCGCTGAGTATTTTCTGGCAAAACTCTATGCGGGCTGGTTTTGCGACGTTAAACCCCACATATTAATCAGCGTTAGAGAGCACGTTTCGCATAAATGTTGGCATGGGCGTCGTTGGTTGTGAGCGATAAGTTACCTTGTGCGTGACCGAAAAATGAGAAAGATGCAAATAAAACAATTTTAAAATTCTGGATTCGAGTTAGCCTCGAACCCAGGTCGTTTGCGTAGCTAGATGATGCTCTACCAAACATCGATGCGCCTGCTTGGTTGGTTGGTTGTTCCCCAGAGTCCTGGTGCAACCCACCACCGAGGATCGGCCATGAAACGGGCGGTGCCTCATTTGTGAGATTGAATTGTTTTACCAGCCGGATTATTTAGATAAGGATGTTTAAACAAATAATAAATTGGTAAACGATAGATTATAAATAAAATAAATAGAGGTAATACAAAAAATGAACCAGCTATTGTATATGCAATTAAAAAAACCTTCCTCCACTGCTTGAAAATGCCATGAAAATCACGTCGTTTTGCAGAAACACGAGTCCTTTATACAGGCTTCACAATACAATGTGTAATATAGCGTGGTGCAAGAGAACAACGTCATCAGGTTTCAGAACATAATTATCGTTAAGGCTACGTAGTTTATAGACTGTACCCCATTACAAAAGGCCCACTCGTTAACGGCATGTATACCCTTAAGACCACGTATAGTGGGTGCATAGCAAGTTCGATAGCATTTCACTTGCTCGCGGTTTAAAGCATGCCGCATATTACACAGAATGGAGACATTTGCGAAAGCTTCAGTGACACAAGCCACTTTCAACTTTGTCGATTACATCGTAGTAACGCGCAATTTAAACCTCTCTAGTAACATGAAAAATAAAAGTACTCAGTATCTTGTTGAAGGACAGGTACAGGGTATTGCTATCAAGTTCAACCTATAAAGACGAAGCTGAAGTATCCCCCTCCCCTCTTTTTTTCTTTTGCACAACACGGCATCGCCATTTTGGGGAAACCCCTCCCGCACTCCCGTAACACTTATCTATCTATAGTCACAAGAAATGCTTTCGTGTTCTCATATACGTGCTTAGGAATTCTCCACAACCTCTATTATATATTATATATTATATATTATATTGGCACATCCACCAAAGTGGGTATGTGCCAAGGTTTTTAGGCTACAAAAAACAAAATAAATGACTTCAGTTGTTTTATGTATAATTTTTTGTCTAATTATTATGTTTTTATTTTCAAGGTTTTTTGTTTGTTTAAAAATATACCACCTTTATATTATTACCTATATTACCTAATTAATCCAACCCTCCCTTTCAAGAAGTGAAATAATTTAAAAAGCAAGGCACCGTCCCATTCATGGCCTATCCCCTTAGGTGGGTTGCGCCAAGGTGTTGAGGAACCAACCAACCAACCAATTGTCACGGCACGGCTGAAACCAGCCTCGGCTTGCGTTTCGTGAGGTCCGTATTTACGTCGCTTCGATTCTCCGGTCTCAGCAGTTTTTGTTTGTTTTTTTCTCAATCAGCGTTGTTTGCATCTCTCCCAGGTTATATGTGCGGTGAGTAATATCCGCTATGTGTGCATCAGTTACCCATGCTGAATAACAATCACTGCCGCTTAATGCTTGCTTTTTTTTAACGCGACAGCGTTTCAGCTTCTGTTATAGTTTATTAGTTACGTAAGCATCAATTACATTACACTTAAATACAGATGAGGGTCCCAGAGTATGAATACTGAAAACGGGACCCTCAGTTAAAACCTACAACAAAACTAAAGAGCTTGTTTTCTTTTTTATTTTTACCTTATAGCGCCTATGAAAGATAGCGTAACTTCAATTAAACCAAGTTAATGAGAGTTCAGAGGCCTATTGGGGCCCCGTTGCAAGAATACAAAACGCAGGAATTAACTAGTACCCATCGCCATTCGATGGAGCCAATATTTTAAAGGGCTGTTTGCTTAGATTTAAGTGAATGCTAATTAAAGAACCCCCAGGTAGTCAAAATTTCCGGAGCTTTCCAATACACGGTGTTCCTTTTTATCATGACGTGGTTTTGAGACGTAAAACAGCTACAGTTTTAATAAATTGATTATGTCAAATAGCCTGCGGTGGCTTAACAACACTTCGTCATCATGTTGTGAAAAGACACCGAGCGATGCACCACGTTTATTAGCATGCAATACATACTTATGGAACTTAGTTACCATTCTCAGTTGTTTACGAAGTTACAACGAAGGTTCATCCCCCAGCTAAAGCCTGTCATGCTGGGCAAGAATGTTAATTTAGAAGAGTTTAATTGTACAATATTTCAAAAAACTGAAAGAGTAGGCCTGTTACGTACGGTGTCATTGCTGGGCATAATACATCCTACCGGTGCCAACAAATGTTCGAGCACTCGTGTTTCTCAACTTGATCTTCAAAGAATATTCGACGTTCATTCACAGAAGCATATGCACGCGGCACGCCCGCCGTCGCCATGCCAAGCAAACCTGCAGCCGGAATTTCGTTTCCCACGGAAGCGTTGCATAGTCTCTGGACTCATTTTGGCAATCTGTGACGTGATGACGTTGTCATAAGGTGACGTCATGACTTGCTTTGTATCTCTCGCGTCGACGTGGAGGCTTTCAATGGTAAACCTTCGAGTTTGATGAGGCATGCAGCATGAAGGAAAGGAAAGTGTCAAGCTGTTCTGTTGCAGTCACGTAGGCCCGCACAAGGGTGATGGATGCTTCCTGGCAGTATGCTACGTGCTGACAGCCAAGTCTTTCAAAAGGGCGTGGCTGGGGGAAGTCGAGCACCGGGGCAGAAAGGTCGAGGCGTCGACAGCATTGAACTTGACTTTGGAGCGTTGACAGCGTTGTCGGAAGAAGGGCGACCCGTATAGCTTTTCGAACCACATGCGCTCGTCACTCCGACCTCTCCCGGCTATGACGTTATAGCGAAAGCCCGTGTGGGCTCGGCAGCGGCGTTTATACAAGCGAGAAAATCTATTTCGGTGCCTTGTTCCTCCTCACTCCCCTTTGACGCTCTCTTCTTGCCTTTTGACGTGCGCTTTGAGATCTGTCTTTGACAAGCTCGGCTTTCTTTCACAAACGAGCCAGCCGCAAAGCTCTGGAAGCTCCTGATTTCGTGGCCGGTCGCAAAGCTTGCGAGGTATTTAATATTTTTACCGAGTTTTTTTTCTTGTTTCATTGTTTCATATTATGTATTAGGCGATATCGATTATGTTGTCATTAAGCTATAACTGTGTTTTATAATGCAAGTAGTGCATTTGCTGTTGTTTTCCGTAAAAGTGTGATCACTCTTCGCGTAGGCGCTTTACTCACATTAAGCTAAGCTCAGTGGTCCAAAGCAACGCTCAAGCTGTGAGAAGCGGCGTGGTTCCAAATGGCTCCTCATTAATCTTAAACGGGACTTTGTTATGCGCCACTAATCGTCTTACCGGTGTCACGTGGCCGATTCTGATCCCGATCGGGTCAGATGCGGATTAAATTTCTTGATCGCGATTGGCTATTTTGTGAAAGATGCCGAATGCAGCCGATCACCGATAAGAAATTCGGTTCCCATCGGGCTTATCAGTACCTGATGTAACGTCGGTATTATGCAAACGAGCATTTTTGTCGTTGTTCTTGCCTAATAAAACAGATTTTTTTTCTTGTACCACAGGACAGCAGAAATGATGCAGAAAATCAAGGACCCCGAAAAAATGAAGGTTTTCGGACTTTACGCCTTCAGAAGGCACAAGGAGGTAAGAAACGACAGCGTTCAGTTCTCACCCTTAATATTTGCCACACTTGATAATGACTCATGCAATGCATTCATTGATAAGGGCATAGCGGGCAACACTGTTGATAAGTTCAACTGCATTATTGAAAAACTGAAGCCACCTTAATTAAACTAAACAGACAACGGGTTAAAAAGTAGTACATGCCTATGCTTCAAAGTCCAGTGGTGATGAGCAAAACTATTATGAGTATGTTAAATTAGCAATGTTAAAGGCACAAACTCAATATGGTAAAGGCGTGCACGACTACAGTGCGAAAGTGGCAAAAATTCAGGCTGGGGGCACAGGCGAATTGGAGACTAACGCACCAACTTAAGGAATAATAGGCTTAATTGAATTTTTGTGTACATGTATGCCTACATAATCATGTATATTAGAGCAAATGTCTTCACTGTAACGTAGTGATGTTAGTCGTGAAGTATAGATGTGCCGAAGTGTATGTGCCCTGTTACTGGAATGGCATGAAGCCTTTGTGTTCTGTATATGCTGTAAATAAACTTTTTCTAAACAAGGATACGCGCAGATTGTTGCTGATGCCTTATTTGGGGGGAGACAAGCCCCCCCCCTCCCTTGTACCCCCCCCCCCGGCGCCCCCCAGCCTCAAGGCCTCTTTTATACCTCCGGACATGCACTTACTGTGTACGAAAGCAGCATTGTTTCAGGCGACAAAAAAAATAATACCTAGAGTTGTACAGCGCTAAGTCGCTACTTGCACCAACCGCGTGTTGAGAAGACCTACCGCCGCGCATGATTAAGCCTGCTGGAGCACCACGCGCTGTACAGTAAATAGAGGGGTACATTCCCCCACATACATTGTACCTCGGTAGTGGTGCTTTCCTGATTGTACATGCACCCTTTGTAGTCGTGAAGCTCGATATTTTTGTCATGTACTTTATCCTTGGTTGGAAGTCAATAAACTTCTCTTTGTTGCTTAAGGATACGCTCATCGAATTCTTGGGAAGGAATTGACTACGAATTGAAATACGCTAGCGATCATACAATATTCTTTATTGTCTTGTGTTTTTTCCCGCTATGATGAAGGATGATATGCCAACGTAAAGAAAAGCTTAAATATATATTTTATGTATGATTATTAATGGGTTGAGAAAGAAAAGAAAGAGAGCCTCATGGTTTTTTTAACGAGTTGTCACCATAATTGTTCAGAACTATTAAATATCATTATCACCCTTCAAATGCTTTCAGTACTCTGATAATCCCTCGGTCATGCAAGATCGCTGTTACAGAATAAACGTGTCCAGCAAGCGTGCGTTTCTTTAATCTTCCAGCTAATCAAGGTTGGGTGATTGATTTCGTACTCGGTCATGCATCGTACTCAAAGCATAACGACCAAAACGGCAGTGGAGAAAATGGCATCCTCGTCTTTTTACTGCTGTTCGTGTCTGTTCAAATGCCTTCCCGTACAAAGTATAACATGTATTTTCTCATTGGAAAGATCCCAATGACGAAAACGCATAAGGAAATCGACATGCGCTAATTGTGTGGCATTCATTTTGGTCGTGCAGGTGATCCCTCTTGTCGCGATCATCTCGGTGGCCACCATCGGTTGCATCGGCTTCAGCATGTACACGATGACCAAGCCGGATGTCCAGTGAGTTTGAAACATGGAAGTATTAGCAGCTGTCGCAAACGTATGATCCCCCTGGTCATTGTGGTGGACGCGGAACTAAACCAGAGAGCTCTTCTACGTGTGCTCGAGTTGGGTTACGTGAGTCTAACAAGTAGTTTTAGAATAGGGTCCTTCAAAAAGAACCGTTGAGGCCATGCATGTTAGGGTGTGCATTCGCGACACCCTAACAGCGTTTAGGTTTCGCGTTGGGGATGCTATTTTTAAAATATAGCGAGATCCCCAAAGTCAGTCCCAAAAAGAGTGTCTTGAAGGGACAATTGGTACACGATGCTAAAAGAAAAATGCACAGGACCGAGACTATAACACACACTACACAAGCTCTCGTGTAGTGTGTTATACAATTCTCGTCCAGTTCCTGTGCCGCTTCCACTTAGTGCCCCGAAAATTTTTGCGTCAAACCCAAGGCGACATGCCCTGAAGTGACGTTTTTAGCGTATACTTTTGGTTGATAAAAGCGTGCTTGATTACTTTAGGAAAAAAAGGCTGCTTTTTGATACAAAAAAACTTTTTTTGCATTTAAACATGTAATGAATGCAGCTTCACGTTACTTTATTATTATTAAAGGGTATGTCTAACTTTTATTTTTGTCGTAGCTTCTCTTTGACATTGTAGTGGCGCTAGAAACGCAAGACTCAATTAGTAAGAGTGAAACCCTGTTCGAAAACTTTCATTTGCTGCTTGACCCAACGCTATAGCGTACGCAAAGGTCTTTGGGGCCCCAAGCTTGCGGGGCCCTTATACGGAAGCTCTCTAATGACGTTACTCATCATCATCATCATCATTCATCATCAGCCTGTCTACGTCCACTGCAGGACAAAGGCCTCTCCCATGTTCCGCCAGTTAACCCGGTCCTGTGCTTGCTGTTGCCAATTTATTCCCGCAAACTTCTTAATCTCATCTGCCCACCTAACCTTCTGTCTCCCCCTACCCCGCTTCCCTTCTCTGGGAATCCAGTTGGTGACCCTTAATGACCAGCGGTTATCCTGTCTACGTGCTACATGCCCGGCCCATGTCCATTTCCTCTTCTTTATTGTAGCTATGATATCCTTAACTCCCGTTTGTCCCCTAATCCACTCTGCTCTCTTCTTGTCTCTTAAGGTTACACCTACCATTTTTCTTTCCATTGCTCGCTGCGTCGTCCTCAATTTAAGTTGAACCCTCTTTGTGAGTCTCCAGGTTTCTGCTCCGTAGCTAAGTACCGGCAAGATACAGCTGTTATATACCTTCCTCTTGAGGGACAGTGGCAATCTACTTGTCATAATTTGAGAGTGCCTGCCGAATGTGCTCCACCCCATTCTTATTCTTCTAGTTACTTCAATCTCGTGGTTAGGCTCTGCGGTTATTACCTGCCCTAAGTAGACATAGTCTTTTACAACTTCAAGTGCACTATTACCTATCGCAAAGCGCTGCTCCTTTCCGAGGTAACAAACGAACTTTAGATATAATCTACGCATCAACTACTACGTTTGCTTAGGTTACCATTAAATAATCATTATTTTCAACGTGAATCCTGATGCATTAGTATTGTATACACGCCTCTCTTTCACAGACACATGTTTGGTGCCAATCCCGTTTCAGTATGGTTACGTTTCAGTGACATTCTATCAGCTAAATTTGTTCTTGGGCTAGTTAGTACAGACTTAGTGAAATACAAAAAAAATACGCGTTTCATCAAGGAACAATTCAAGAGAGAAAAAGGTGTCGCTCGCAGCTAATATTCTTTTCAGTAAAGTAGCAACATGTATAGCCGTAGTAACCATGGGTAACCATGGCTGCCACGTCGCATAGTATCACGGCTGTGTGGGCCAGGTAAAAATAGTCGTTCGCTATGTTACAGCACAACACAGAATTAAAACAGATGCTTTCGATTCTATTCCAAATTATTACCAAAGGTGTCACGAAAAAATATATTCCGGCCGCTACTTCATCATCGACAGCATAGGTACAAAATAGACAAAATAGACGACAGTACCCAAGGCAGGGCCGTAGCCATGAAGGGTACCCTATATAGGGCCTGGGTACTCCTATAAATCCTGATGGAGGGGGTGTTTTATCGAAAATAAGTAATGAAAATCGGTACATGTTTTTTTTTTCAATAATAGTCAAGGCCTTCAACGGGTCCCCCCCCCCCCCACCTTTCCAAAAAAAAAAAAATCCTGGCTACAGGTGTGACCCAGGTTCAACTATGGCCTGGTAGTAGTGAAGCAGGTTTCACCCCCATCGAAATGCGGCCACCTTGACTCTAAATCCCCCGCCACAGTAGCCTAGGGGCTAACGTAATCGGCCGCTGACCCGAAGGGTCACGGGATCGGATCCCGGCCACGGCGCCGCATTCCTCGATGGAGCGAAGCACTGAGGCTCGCGTGCTTATATTTAGGTGCACGATTTAAGTATACCTCAGGCGGTCGAAATTTTCGGAGCCCTTTACTACGGCGTCTTTCATAATAATATGATGGTTCTGGGACGTCAATTTTTTTTCTTCTTCTTCTTCTTCATGAGCTGCTGGGGAGGCTAGGATGCTTGGTGCTCTTATTCTTGGAGCTTCTTAGTATTCTGTTCTTGATTCTGTATTATCGTTTCTTATTATGTCTTATTCTTTTTTCTTTATTCTTCTTGCTTCTTCTTCTTTCTTCCTCTTCTTCTTCTTCGTCTTCTTCGTCTTCGTCGTTCTTCGTCGTCTTCGTCGTCTTTGTCGTTTCGTCTTCTCGTCTTCGTCGTCTTCGTCGTCGTCGTCGTCGTCGTCGTCGTTGTTGTTGTTGACTGCGAATCCAACCCACGCCCTCAAGCTTACCCTATCAGGTGTCCTTCGGACTTCAATGCTCAGCTCCTGAAAGGCGTGCGTGCTCTCATCTGTGGGACACGGTGAACTCTAAAGGAATGTAGCGAGCGCAGAGAGGAATAAATGCCTGCCAAATAGGCGATCGCTATCGCATCGGCGATAATCCGCAATGAGTGCGAAGATTTCTTAGAGGAACACCGAGCGTTTTCTTTGAAATACGACAGCGTCACCCTTTCAAGCAGTGCCTTCATCGTTACTTTTTTTATCCTTTCAGGTTCAGCAGGAAGGACAAGATCCCGTCATGGATGCGGTACAGCCCCGACAAGACACAGAAGGTACACACACGGTGTAACACAGAACACCTGTCACTCGAACTTTTCTATAACCGACACATTTCAGAGCCGAGTCATGAAGTTGAAAGCGTGTATAGTGCACGTGTAGTAATGATTCAATTGTCATTCATTGGTATTACGTTGGCACCATCCCCTCAAATCGCTTGGTTTCTCCCGTGCCGAAGCTTCAGAAATTGCTAAGGCTCCTGAAAAACACAAAAGATGATGCTGCGAACCTTAGCTATGCCTTAGCTGTGGTTTTCTTGCCCAATACTTGTATACCCGTAGTTTTCTTATGTACGCAGGGTTCGCTTATAAAAGAGGGGGGGGGGGGGGGGACAAGTTTCACCGCAAGAAGACCATGGTAGAACAAAACCACATTTCAGTTATCATGTTCTTCAACACTTCAATAATGTGAAGAATGGATATGACAACCACTTAGTTGACTATTGCGAAAAGTGGGAACATTTTCCAATGTTTGAACCAAATTCTCAGGAAAAGGAAAGAAGAAAAGAGAAATTATTTAGGCGTTTTGCATGCGAAACGAATGCGACTGTATATTGTTAGTGTGTCATATCTATATGCAAGACAGACGAAGTTTCTTTTTTTTTTTAAGGTTGTGTCTGCGCTTGGTGATTGTAAATGGTGTTTTCGCCGTGCTGTCCCAACCGCTGCTTTACCCATAAAACGCGAGCTGCTTTTGCTCTGCGATGAGCCAAGTGGATCGTTCGGGAAATCAATAAACAAGGAACGTCACCCCAATGTTACTGTACTACTGTACTGTACTGTACTGTACTGTACTGAACTGAACTACACTGCACTGTACTGCACTGCACCGCACCAAACTGTTGTAGAGGCTTTAGATCAACACTGCATCAAGGCAGGAACGTATAGGATTCATAAAATTACGACTTCGTGCTCAAAATGGCATATATAGCTGCAGAGTCATTCGGGCTCTCCATTACTCGTCGAGATTTGGCTGCAAATGAGCAGGTTACTTCTAAGGCGAACGCCGTAAGTGTTTCGTTGCGCGATATGGCCTTGAGCGAAACACGGCATGTCAATAAAGTGGCACCGAAACCTTCGTGACCTTCTCCGAACGAGAATGGTATGTAGAAGCAATGACGTCTTGAGATGACGTTACGTGCTGAAATCTGAAGAAGGTGACATCGTCGCTTGATAATCGGTGGGCTGATATACCAACCCAAGTGCAACACAACACAAAATGTAAAAAGCTTTTTTTCCCCTCTTTGGTAATGCAATCGACTCATAACACCGAGGTAATTTAAAGGGACCGACAATCAATTTTGATGGCACCAGTTATTTTTAGCGGAGCACTCCGCACTCATGCGCCGCGGCTCGACGAGTTGCAACGAAGCAGCGCCGCTTCCGAGCGTGCAACTTTCAGTCGTAAGTAGCAGAGAATAAAGCAGGGATAAATACTAGTATGCATACTCCAACTTGGAGCACAAAAGATGGTGTGCATGGAACCGTCAGACTATTTACAGCAAAGTTAGCGATGTGAACGACCCCATAATGGCATAATCGAAATTTTAAGTCCTCCCGCTAGGCTTCACGACTTTGTGTGTGTGTGTGTGTGTGTGTGTGTGTGTGTGTGTGTGTTTGTGTGTGTGTTGATTGATTGATTTGTGGGGTTTAACGTCCCAAAACCATCATTTGATTATGAGAGACGTCGTAGTGGAGGGCTCCGGAAATTTTGACCACCTGGGGTTCTTTAACGTGCACCCAAATCTGAGTGCACGGGCCTACAACATTTCCGCCTCCATCGCAAATGCAGCAGCCGCAGCCGGGAATCGAACCCGCGACCTGCGGGTCAGCAGCCGAGTACCTTAGCCACTAGACCACCGCGGCGGGGCAATGTGTGTGTGTGTGTGTGTGTGTGTGTGCGTGTGTGTGTGCGTGTGTGTGTGTGTGCGTGTGTGCGTGTGTGCGTGTGTGTGTGTGTGTGCGTGTGTGTGTGTGTCTTTGAAACGCGATACAGATATACAAGTCCTACTCGGTTCATGAAAAGGATGCTTGAATCTGTCAGTGTATTTCATGTTCATTTCATTTCCACAAACACGTTCAATCACTGTGTTACACGTTCTGGGCAGTTGTCGGTTCCTAACAGTGAAACTTGTTATGTCTTGCAACATGTCTGGTCCTCGGTTTTAATGTGGCACCAAATGTGCAGGCAGGCTTTAGCCATCACATGTTAGGACTGCTGGTGATTTTTTTTAAAATTATCTCCTTACTTCTCTCGCAGCTCTACACGACGAACGAAAACTGGAAGCTCGACGAACGGACCATCGAGATGGAGAAACTACGCAAGGAGATCGGATCTACGCACTAAGCCTTAGCCAGGCGCTCAGCTCAGCGCGAGCCCGGCACTATCGGAGCGTTCCTGTATACATAGCGTAGGCCGTGACATCAGGCACTTAGCCAGTCTGTGATCGGGTGAACAGAGAATTTCAGGGAACCGGCGAAACCTATAGCTTCAGTTCCCTGGCGAACGCATTAACCACTATTCAAAAGTCATTCAATTAAGTCAAGTCCAGCCAGGAAACATACTTCGGCCTATTTATTTTCGAAAGTTTTCATCCCCGGACACGAAGCAATGTCAGCAAGGAATCATATACAGCTTCACCATTTAAGAATTTTTGTCGTGTTCTTAATTTCGAAATTATGAAACCACTAGCCTTGCCGCGACAATAATCTAGGTGAACGAGAAAACGCGGAAAAAGAATTTTGAAGTTCCTGCACCAACTTGCTGTGGCGTCACAGATTTCGAGGGGCGTCTACTACGGCCTGCATCTCTCATTTGATGATAAGAGATTTACACGAATCTCCGATTCCCCAAAAAATACCAATGGGACATCGAGTTGTTTAGTAATTGCCAATGTGTCGCATACAAACTACATGAGAAGGTAGTTTATGGTTACATTAATTGAAAGAACGTCATTGAGGCTCACTTAATTCCGTCCCCGAAATTCCGTCCCCGAATCACGTGGCTTGAACCAGAGGGTCAATATGATAAGTTATTGTCGATGTTAACGGAGTGTATTGCACGTGTACTTTAATCATCAATGTGGTGCTGTGGTTATGACAGTGATGCGCTGTTTATTGTGAATGTTACGCGTAAGCGAGTTATATTAAAGATGTCATTTCACGGACCAAGTCCCAATGTCTCAGCAGTGTTTTCATTGCAATGCCATGCTTACCTCATGTACGAGTTCCGCCAAGTGCCAACTTCTTGACCAGTGCTAAAATACATCGAGTATGACTAGCAGTCATGGCAGATACCTAAGCCCACTTTCATGCTCTGCTGTACGGCCGTTGTCCCGTTATTACTGGTGGTTTGTGCAGTGAGCCACAGACGAAACATGTCAGGCACATAAAAGCCGAGACCAGAAAACAGCAGTTTAGATCAGAAAGCTGATATTCTAAAGTGACAAAAAGCTCAGCTGTTCGGTAAGACTTCACCTTAAAGGAAGGTAAGGCCCTCAAACACGAACGCTGGCTATCAACATGAGGTGCATCACCTAATAATTCGCCCCATCGCGGTGGTCTAGTGGCTAAGGTACTCGGCTGCTGACCCGCAGGTCGCGGAATCAAATTCCGGCTGCGGCGGCTACATTTCCTATGGTGGCGCAAATGTTGTAGGCCCGTGTGCTAAGATTTGGGTGCACGTTAAAGAACCCCCGGTGGTCGAAATTTCCGGAGCCCTCCACTACGGCGTCTCTCATAATCATATGGTGGTTTTGAGACGTTGAACCCCACATATCAATCAAATCATCTAATAATTCTTCGCATTGTCGACAGTGTGGATGTACACTAAGGATTCGGTGAGTTGCTCGAAAATCAGGAAACGCGTGTAATATTTGAAGCCTTGCTACACCGACCAAACGACAGGCTGAGTGCCAACGTAACGCTGTTTCACAAGTGAGGTATTACAAGTAAACGAAGTAAGACTCGAGTTTTTCCATTTGGTGAGAGCATGTCAGCGATTATAAGAGAAGGCTTCGATGTGATTAACTTCATTCATTTTCCGAAGATAAACTCTCAAGCTGTCACAGATGGCTTCTACGGACACGAAAAAACCAATTTCTGGGATTTGGCACCCGCAATGGGTGACTGCGGATAATTCCAGCTCTGTTTTTTTTTTTTGCGCATGTATGCACACAATAATAGCCATGTCTTGCTTTTCTTTTAAGAGCTGATTGTATAGCAAATTGATTTTTTTACACCCCGTACAGACATTGAGCAACTACTACTACTGAGCACTCTTTTACTGAAAAAAGAAAACAGCAGTTCGTCCAACAAACTGGTATGTGCCACTGTGCGACCTATCTGAAAAACATCGTCCCGAACGCGTATACGTGCCACAAAAATCGAGTAAATCTCATTGCTCTCAACTTCCACAAAGAGAAAAGAAGGCAGCACTTATGCCAACCAATGGCTACGAAGCGAGACGGAAAATGCGACGGCGGCTGCAAGAGAGACCCCGAAGCGATGGGAGACCTGCGCCGACGACGACGTGCCTGTCTCGTGTCCGTGACTGCCCGTCGTTTAACCTCTCCGTGCTGAGAATCAGCGTAAAAACCACCCAGCATCACTCAGCTAAAGCCTGTAGCAACGACATATAGAAGCTAACATGGTTGCTTGGGCGAGTTGGTACGACATGATTCACTTAAAAAAACAGCGCCAATAACGAGGGACAAGAGAAAGAAGAAGACAGACAGCGGCACTGACTTACAACAAGATTTATTTGCTAGAACCGCACAATATATACTTGGGCAGTATCTGACAAAAAAAGAAAAAAAATACACAACAAACAAAACTGAATTCACCTAACAACCACGTAGTCATCTCCACAACGCACCATGAACAACACGTGTGCTAACGTTCCGAAGGAAATCTATTTCTTTTAGTGATAGCGCAATCGAAGGCCTGCTGACACATGCACTGCCCAGCCTTTCTATTTCTGAAGCCTCATGAATTTCACGTATCATCTGGTCCCGATGACGCCTAATGACGGTATACCGTCATTAGGCGTCATCGTATACAAAGCTGAAAATCAGGGACACAACCGCAGTCTCGGCAATGAATGCCGAGATGGCCCGAAACTGTAGAGGAGACGTTGTGAGCGTGCTCTTTCAGCCGCTCATTTAAACACCTGCCTGTTTGGCCGATATACCACTTGCCGCAGGACAGGGGTAGAGAGTACACCACCCCTTCAATGCATGGAACGTACTTCTTCCGATGCTTGATTTTGCAGCCTCGCTCACCCCTCGACCTGCCCTGCACAACCTAGCCAGTTTTTCTGGGGCAGAAAAAACCAGGTCTACGTCGCACCTGCTGGCCACTTTTTTGAGGTTGTGGGTGACGCCGTGGATATAGGGAATAACGACGAAGTTTCGTTTCTCCCGTCCCGTATCCTTTGTACGGGTTTGAGCATTATTTTCTGGGCTCGTTCTGATTTCTCGGAGTAGACACTCAGCAACGGCGGTCAAAACGTACATTGGGAAACCAGCTTCTGTAAGGCGTTTAGTTTGCTGATTAAAGCTGGACTGAATTGTGTGTCCCTCGTTATTGGCGCTGTTTTTTTAAGTGAATACATATAGAAGCAACCACGTTAGTCTTAAGAATCGTCCAGCTTCACTGTTTCAAGGCTTGCGCGGCTCAGGGCCAGCTTCGTCACTTTTTTTTGTAGCCTGTATCTAAACGCCGCCGAAGCTTTAGTTCGAGCTCTAGCTGGCCATGCACTCTTATGCACCCATATCAATGCGCGAAGACGAAGATGAAGAATACTGTAGCACTCGTACAGTGTCCTTTACCTTCGTCTTCTTCGCGCCTAAATATTTGCATAAGCAATGCAGAAAGTATCGGGCAAATTCACCTTATAATCGGCCAATCCCCTCCTCTGGGTACGAGCCACGCGCAGAGGAAAACAACAACATCATCATCATCATTATCATCATCATCAACAACAAATGCCGCCGTATTGACATGAAATTGAACCGGTGCCCTCGTAAGCCTCGTTACGCCATAATCACTAAGCTGGCATGATAGATAATTCACACTTTTAAAGCGACTGGTTCCCGCTGTTCGCGAAGAAAGTATTTGCCAGTACGTACCCACATCGGGGACGGACGGTGTATACGACGACAGGCCATCAAGAGCGGAATTATCAACTTCAGGGCCCTCAAACGTGTGGCTTACAATTACTTTTCGATCCGCACATTGCTGAAGCATTGGGTGCAGAAATGGCAAGTCAGTAATGGCAGAATGTTGTCACGAATGTTTCTTCATGATTGCGAATGGCTAGCTACGCTATACTTATCGCATCTACGGGACAATCATGTAGCAGACATCGTTCTTGGCCTATAGTGTATCAGAACGTATACTTGATATCAAATTGTTGCGCAAAAAAAATATACGTTTATGTGCATGGAAGGTTACGTGTCAAGCACACTCTCACACAACTTATTCGTGGCCGAAGAACTAGATCAACAGGGAAAAGTAATACCAAGATTACACGTGCATCAATAAAGAATGAGATACGGGAATAACAAGTGCGCAGCTAGAAACCCCTTCTCCTCGCTATACAGGCTAATTGAAGGATCACCAACACAAGCAGGTGCCTTGCATCGACCGTAAGTTCATATTTCCATTTCTTCCGATAATCTCAATTCCATTCAGTATAATTTCATTCAGTGCAGATTGCGGGGAAGATTTCTGTACTTTAGCCCACGTGCTCTGGCAATGCCCTGTGTTGCAGGACTTCAACAACAGAGAGGAGAAGGCCATCGCGAACTCCAAACTGGAAGACCAGTCCAAGGCAGTCCAGAGGGCTCGTGAGAGAGCAGAGAGGCGTGGCCAACCGGCTCCAACATGGCATTAGCCGACAGCAAGCCAGGGGTCCTCTGTAGGACTGCACTAGCTAGCTTCTCGGGACCTTAATAAAGTTCCGTGTCTGTATATGTCTGTCTAGAAATCTAATTATGTCTGCATCTTCAATGAAAAACTGTTTCAACTTTTAATGTTCCCGCTGACTTCCTGGCGGGAGTGTTCTAAAATTATTCTTTATCCGACAAGAACTAATTGATTGATATGTGGGGTTTAACGTCCAAAAACCAGCATATGATTAGGAGAGGCGCCGTAAGCAAGGCGCCGGGAATGTTGACCACCTGGGGTTCTTGCACCCAAATCTGAGCACACCGGCCTACAGCATTTTTGCCTCCATCGAAAATGGAGTCGCCTCAGCCGGGATTCGATCCCACGACCTGCGGGTCAGCAGCCGAGTACCTTAGCCACTAGACCACCGCGGCGGGGCTCCGACAAGAACTCTATGCTCCACAAACTATAAGCAAGCGCACTGAATTTATTAAAATTTATTCATTTATTTGCAGTTACCTGCGACTTCAGTACTGAGCAATAAGAGAAAAACATTGTGATCAGCTCATGGTAATCTTGCTTTCCTTTTTTGCTAAACATTTGATGATAATAGATAATATAACGTGGAATGGCTACTTTGGCTATTTTGTCTAGTCTACTGACTTGCGCTGATTGCGGTATAGAAACCGCAATTACGGTGGTCATTAATAAGCGTGTCAGCATTGCCCCACGCGTTTGTCTGATTTAGATGTATACTCGGGTGCCATCCACAAAAGTGCTCGTGGATATCAGTGCTCGGCCCAGACCGCACTTGAATGTTTGGTAAGCTTCGAGATTGTTCGCGACGTCTGTGTCAAGATTGCGCACTGGTCGTGGTAAGTCAACTTTGCTCGAGAGCTTTCGTAAGAACCTTCGATGCCACCGGTATAAATGTCGACCTGCCTAACCACAGATTACGCGACGTGTCACGCAGTTGTCGCCGCTATCAGTGCACAGCTTGAATTGCTCGTAGTACTTGACCTTTCATTTTCTGTGCACAAGAGCGCCAAACAAATAGCTCCGTATTAAATACTAAAATAAATAGAAATGAGTACATTAAGCGTACTGATTCAGTTAGTTCAATGTTTGTCATCAAGGTGCCTTTTTAATGGGTCTACTGACTTTTCGGGAAATTACGAATTTTCAGCTGTTTCGGCTAGTAAATTTTTCAGGGCCAAGTGGTTGGTAGCACTCCAGCAGATGCTCACAGGCGTGGGTGAGAGGTTGACGTGGTGCTCTGGCAGTCGACTCGGTGCATTCGACCTGAAACATCTCATGACGCAACTTCGCCTGATTCAAGCATTTCAACCAAGCTTGGAACCTATTAATGCGCCACACTAGTGTGGCTGTTCTCGTTCGGACAGTTGTTTATTTTCAGAATTAGTTGGCTGTTCTCGTTCGGACAGTTGTTTATTTTCAGAATTAGTTGGCTGTTCTCGTTCGGACAGTTGTTTATTTTCAGAATTAGTTGGCCATCGACAAATGCGTGACTCGGTCACTCATCAAATGTCAATCTACTCCCGCAAGTAGGAAATGAAATGAGCTCCGATAGACTTCAGCGTCGTAAAACACACTAACACATTTACGGGGAGCCATGTTATTTTCAGCTGCGACCGTTTATACGTATGACAAACAGGTCACTGTACTAATAAAATACCTGTTAATGGAGCATAAAAGGTTGTCGAGTGGGGTTCACCGTTTAATTATCTTGTTACCGTCGTCGTTAATCAGAAAATAACCATATAACAATTCCACTCATTGTCAATATTGTAAGTGCCCACCGAGATTCGATTAATGCGCCGTTTCATACTGTCACAGGAACGCAGAAATCAGTGTAATTGCTGAGGCTCAGCTATGTTTAGCATAGTATTAGTAGTGTATGCGCATGCGTAAGCTAGCAATGAATTTACTAGCGTAACGATTTGCAGCAAGAGACGCTGTGCACAGCACATTTCAGTATGTTGCATCGACTAGACAAAAAAAAATGTTTAAAATGCATACATATACCTGAGCGTACGTATACAAGTTTTGTGGCTACCTTCTTCTCTGAACCTTTTCTTTTGGCAGTCAGCGTTTAAGCAGTATCGTTACCTTTTCATGTACTCGTGTTTGCATGCCCACTTTGCTTCGTGACAAGATCATTCAAGCAACGCGCTCTCTCTAAGGCCACCACTTTGGTTTCGGTATCGATGAAACAAAAATATTTACAAGCACATAGCATCTCAAAGCTAATAAACTACTTTTTTGTGTTACAAAACTAGATATACATTTCATAAAGTGCATATTCAATAACAATAAACCGTACTAAAAAGGTTACTGAAAAAACCTTCTTATCTTTGTGGCCTCTGGCAACATTGCGCCAACTGCGCGTGTGCGCGTTTTTTATATTCTGCCACGGAGAGTTCCTTCCTCCGTGTATTCTGCCCATTCTGTAGCGCGTGCCGGTTTTGTTTCGTTCTGCAGCCTAGCGTTTCTGCCTGAGGGATCCTCTGTCTTCCCGGTCAACCATCGTAGGGTATTAGTTCAAGATGTCCAACTCCGTCAGCGATGTGTTCCTCTCATTTCAAGAACACTTGGACGGCGAGCAAGACATTCGCGAGGCGAGTAATTCTTTCTCAGCCGGCCTTGTCAAAACGCACCTCGCGTTTTCGTCTTCCTGCCATTTGTTAATGTGATATAGTGTCGTTAATTCAGACATAGGAGTTTATTTTCTCAGTCCTACAGAGTGCAGGATCAGTGTGTTTAAGTGTACTTTGTCGTGTAATTACGTGTGTGGTTTCGCGAACATGGCAATGGCGATCCTAAACATTCGAATCGTCGTCGTCGCATGTAGCAAACTTTCAGTGAAGCAGCGGCGATTGGCTGAAACTCGCTGCGTCCACCATTCTCGGGTCATAGCTTAGGTGAGCGCCAACAAGCGAATAAGTTTGCCAGCGATTGTGCTCGCGTTCCAATGTCAGATTGTACAGACGGAATCGCGCTTGTCTAGAGCGCCCAGGCGGCCGCTTCAACTGCCGTTTTCTGAAGGTATTTGCAAGGACTGGCATCGCATACTGCATGCTAGGTGCAGTAATTCAAGCACGAACGGATGCTTGTACTTTGTAGCTAACGTGAGGCAGCTGCGGACTACTACAGCGTCCGTAGCGACGTGCTCCACCGCTCGAAACAAGTGTGATTCCGTACATCTACTGCTATGCCACGCAAATTTTGAAGTGGTGAAATTATTCGTTTGCTGTTGCGACGCTACTGTCGTTATAAAAAAAAAATAATGCCACCGCATCTCCCCACGGGGGGGAACTGTCGCAGAGTAGGGTGGGTATCGCTTGAAGACGCTGCCTGCGTCGGCCTTGCGAGGCGAGAGAGAGAGGAGGAGGGGGGGGGGGGCAAACAGTTCGCACGAGAAGCAAGCATGCGGCACGAGGCGCGAGCATGCGCAGTGGAGGTGTGGAGTGGACATCACCGCCGACGCACGACACGTGACATCGTCCGACTAAGAAATGCTCCGCATTAAAATAAAAAAGCTATAAATGATTGATTGATTGTGGGGGTGTAACGTCCCAAAACCACCATATGATCATGAGACGCCGTAATGGAGGGCTCCGGAAATTACCACCACCTGAGGTTCTTTAACGTGCACCCAAATCTGAGCACACGGGCCTACAACATTTCCGCCTCCACCAGAAACGCAGCCGCCGCAGCCGGGATTCGATCCCGCGAACTGCGGGTCAGCAGCCGAGTACCTCAGCCACTAGACCACCGTGGCGGGGTACAAGTTATAAATCGACACAGTGCCTAGATATTTGTACATTTCACTCGGCATAATTGTTTCGCACGTTTTTATGTTTTTGCATTCGTAAAACGACAGAAAACTGAGCTTGCGGGCAAGTGTTCATCATGCGCCGATTCCAACCGTGTTCATCATACCAGAACAGAAGGCGTGCAAGCACGGTGTAAAAACACGCGCCCGAACCACGTAGGGCATGTATGAACTGTTGTGGTGTAATCACTGCGGTGTTGGTGCTAATCTGCTTTGTCAATTTCCACTTTTTTAGCAAATATTTTGGAACTTTCCGTACGTGTGCCTGAATACACTAGCGCTTGTGGGAATATGCACATTTTTCATATTTACTAAGTTCTTCAGACCGATAGGATTTACAGAAACCTCCCCCCTCAGTTGCACAGATTAGCTTCACTAAAGTATTCTGCAAGACAAATGAACTTTTGGATGAGTTCGCATATTTTCAGGAAAACTTCACGAAAAACGTGGTCGAAGAGAGGAAGGAACAATGCGTTTGCGCTGTTGCTTTCTCACTTCGTTCACGTTTTTTTTTCGTTCATGTTTTTTTTGCAACTTTTTTCTGAGAATTTTCTGTCAGTGTCTTAAATATCAGTGTATCATTTGTTGCCAATAAACCTAAATTGCTTTTGTATTCTCTAGTCTCACATTCAGGCCTTAACTGCTTGTCTTACGTGTCATATATTTCTTTTTCCTTCTGCCCTCCTGTATTAATTCCTGTCAAGATTGGCGGTTTATCTTAATAATGGCAATAACTTTGCCTTTTTATTTGCTTCTCAGTGCTTTAGTAGTGTCGTATATAGCAAACCTGACAAAAAAAACCGGCTTTTCACCATCGGAAGACCACCCTCCGTCAAATGGTGTCGCAGCTGCTTTGTGACACTCCTCGACACACTGCTTTGCGATTCCTCACATGATCGCAGAGGAAAGGCAATCTGCAATGGGTTCACAATAACGCAGCGACGCCATTAGCTGGAGGGAGGTCCTCTGATGGCAAAAAGCCACTTTTTTTCTTAGGTTGTATCCTAGTATGACATGCTTGTCTGTGCTTCTAACCTCAGTCATGTGTCTTCGGAGCAGTTTGTGTTAAGGTAAAATCATCTTTACAGGAAATTCGCTTGGCAGTGCGCGAGATAGAGCAGACGGCTCGTGGCATTCTCACTCTGCTACAAGCCATTCATCAGCAGACTGGCATCAACACCAGTGAGTCCATTATTTCTGAATGCTTCAGCATAATGCCAGCTAAAATGAAAACGATACCAGCTATATTTATTTGAAAATCTACTGCATAAAAGCTTTCCGAATAAAGTCCTTTGTGTGGTGTACAGACTATACACTCCCATGTACTTAAATGTCAGTGTGCATTAACCCTTGTAGTTGCTGTGTTCACATTTGTGGATGCAAACTGTTTTTGACAGTTCCATCAGCTAATGGCCGACAGGGAGCCAGATAAAAGGTCCATTCAATTCATTTGCGCTTCCTGAACTGCTTCATGGCGGTGCCATAGTCATGCAGGGGATGTTTCAGCAAGTGCAGTACAGAAATGGAAATGAATACCAGTGTGCAGATGTCGTGCAACCCCTTTTCTACTTGTCAGCTGTCTCACTGTTTGTGGAGGCGGTGATTCGTAAAACACGGTGCCGCTTACGTTGCCTGACATGTACAACTACGGAAAACATTCACTGTCGCACTTGTTGAGCGCCACTGAAACAGACACGAATGCAATCGGCTATGTCGCCTGCTGCAGCCGTCTTGCGCTGCACGGACTCAGCACTGCGTCACTACGAGGTGCCAAAATTTGTGAACTTGTTTTGCATGACAGCTGCACTTCCAAATGAATACCGCGGTGCCGCCGCGCCATTTTGAACGCGTGAAACAAATGCTAAAGTGCAGTGCCTCCATGAACCAGTTCATTAAGTGCAGGTGAAATGAATGGGCCTGAAGTAACTTAGCTTGAACTGAAGCTCCTGCGTATTCATTGTCTCTTCATTTACCTTGATGCTGCACATTTCTGCTGTTGAATACATTGCTGATGGCACTATCACTTTTGACTAATCATATGTTCTATTCATAATTTTTGTTTCCTCAAAATGAATATATGACCAACGACACATGTATGTACATGCACATGAACTTTGAGCTCGAAATAAGATTCTGTATAGGCAAAATTAAAACATGTCAGAACATATAGGTGTTCAATTGAACCCTAACTGTAATTAGTTACAAAAAACATGCACAAATTCCCACATTATCGTCTTCTCCTTGTTGCAAAATAACATTGAGTGCCAAGGAACCAAGTTTTGTAAATTTGACACATTTACACATCATAACTCACATCTGAACGGGTTAAAAGCCTCAGGTGATTAAATTTTAATTGGGGAGTCCCTAAATACGATCATTTCATGATAATGTCAGTAGCTGTCACTTGCAAAACACTAGAATTCACCTTTTTGTCTTCCTTATCGTTTAAATCGGGACAGCAAACGGCAAGGTTGCATAAAGCTCAGTATTTTCACGAGGCCAATGAAAGCTCTACTTACTGCATCTTCATTTGCAAGGGTACCTTAGTAAATCTTTTTCATACATAGCTTCGAAAGTGTTGTTCATAGTGGTGCAAATAGCGACATGTAGAATCCTCGATGTCAAAGAAGCTTTAGAGGCTCGTTCAGCAGGCAAAATTCTCGTTAAAAAGTCTACCTACACTTTATCGAGACAAGGCTGTCACACCTAAAAGCAGTTTCATCCCACTGTTAATTTTGCGTGTCTAACACTGTGTTAAATGCATCCCTTCACGTCCCACAGTTCCCGAGGTGTGCCAGAAAAGCAAGGTACAGTTTGCCACTATTAAGGACCAGTACCAGCTGCTCAAGTCCAAAGTGCCTGAAGGGCAGTACTACAGGTTAGTCTTGAGTTTTATTTTGTTTTGTCATACAAACACTTTGAAGGTTGCATGACCATCCTTTTACATTTTGTGAGAAAATGTAAAATGTTTTGTTTGTTTTTTGGTTATGTGAGAGCCGCAAAGACCAAGAAAACACCCAGCTTGTGATATATATATATATATATATATAGAGAGAGAGAGAGAGAGAGAGAGACAAGGCTATGTTGCATATCCCCCCTCCACCCCACTGGCTGCAAAGTATTATGCAGAAGTGTGCATTTCTTTTTGACATTGGCACTGTGGGACAGCCATTGTGGCAGTATGTCGGTGCTACTAGAAACGTGCTCACTTCTACTATTGTGATTGTGCTTTTTTTTTTTTAGTCTAGCACTCGTTGCACCACAAGTCTGTTCAGCCTTTGTTTGTATGTTATGCAGGTTCCATGACCACTGGAGGTTTGTCACTCAAAGGCTGTGCTTCCTTGCGGCCCTCACCATCTATTTGGAGGAGGAGCGCCTTGTGCAGCGTGAGCAGGTGGCCGACTTGCTAGGCGGTGAGTTCAAACTTGATCCAAAGACAAATCCAAAGCAAGAAAAGAAATAGTAAGCATAAGTTTTTTGTGTGTGTCATTTGCCGACACTATTTCAGAGAGTAAGTCAAGCAGAGAAAGTTTTGAATAAACGTTAGAAATGTCCTTAACCTTTCAAAGCAGTTAGTACTGTGATGTAGCAGATCCCAAGCTGTGCTGGAATGTTCACGTTTAGGTCTAGTTATTCAATCGATCGCTAGTAATTTTGCACTAGAGGGTCTGTACCATGATGATGTAAATACTGAGGTTGCAAATCTAATCGAAACTGTAAGGACTGCAATCAGTAATGCTAGTAGTACCGTATCTTCTCGCTCTTATAACGTCCCGATCTGCCCTTAGATGACCCAAGACATTCTTGCTATCTTGAAGAAAAAACAGTTCTGGTACAACAAATGGAAACAGCATAAACATAATCATTATTACTTAGGGCAGTATAGAAGGTTACGGAATGAATCTGTGGCAATAATCCGCGTACGCAAGAAGAACTACTACTCCAGCTTGATTCAACGTGCGAATGGGGATACAGAAACAATATGGAAAATTATACAAGGAGTCATAGGAAATTCTAGTGCACATCGTATTGCTGAAAGATTCAATTCATACTTCAATTCAACTAACTGCTGAAAGATTCAATTCATACTTCACTAGTATTGGTCCGTCCTTGGTATCTAGTCATCCTGACTCTAATTACATGTGTTTAGCCAGCTCCATATCCAATACCTTCTTTACTCATGACATAGAATTAGGAGAGCTGTTATCTACCATGAAAAAATTGTGTAATAACAAAACCCCAGGGCTGGATGGAATCACAGTCCATCTGATCAAAAATAACATAGACATATTAGGCCCCATCTTTTGCCACATTTTCAATCATTCCCTAGCAACCTCATCCTACCCTCATCCTCTAAAAATCGCCAAAGTATTACTCGTATTTAAAGATGGTGATCGCTCTGACCCTTTGTGTTACCGGCCGATATCAGTTCTCAGTATAATAACATCTTTAAAAAGCTACTTTCTTCTCGAATCAACAAATTTCTGGAAAAATATCAAATTTTATGTCCGCAACAGCATGGTTTCCGTCCGTGATATACTACTTTTACTTCAGTTCAAACATTGACACAAAATGCCAACACAGCTTTAAATAGCCATAAACTAGTTTCTATTGTATTTCTTGACCTACAGAAGGCATTCGACACTATCGACGATAGCATCCTTTAAAAAAAAATGAAATAACTATGGCTTTCGAAACGAAAGCTTTGAATTTTTTTCCAGCTACTTCACTCATCGTAGTCAAATTGTTTCTCTAGGTGGCATCACTTCTTCGCAAAAACCGATAAGCACAGGGGTCCCGCAGGGATCTGTCCTGGGCCCTTTGTTCTTTATATTATATGTAAATGACCTACCACTGGTTATTAATTCTGCAGAGCTACTATTGTACACGGATGATGCAGCTTTAGTTTTATTACGAGGGAAAATATGCAAGAAATTGAAACAAAAACAAATGCTGAACTAGCAAATATATCACATTGGTTCAAGGCAAATAAACTTACCGTCAAGGCGAAAAAAACAACGTACATGATAATCCATTCCCGACAAATGCCAATAAATCTAGACAGCATTCAAATAAAGATAAATAATTATGCACTTGAACGCATCAATTCATTTAGATACCTAGATGTAGTTATCGACAACCATCTCCACTGGCAACCCAATATAAAATCAGTGTGCTCGAGGATATCTTCGGGCTGTCATGCATTGTTGCAAGCGAGAAATTATTTCGACCTTGCAATATTACGGATCTTGTATTTTTCTCTCATCCACTGTCATCTGTCCTACTGCATTGATTCATGGGGTTGGACTTACACTACATACCTGGAGCCTTTACGAAAACTACAGAAGCGCTCACTAAGAATAATAACGCACTCAAGCCACGATCATCCCAGCGCACCCCTGTTTGGTAAACTACAAATTTTACCAATGGACAGTTTGCGTCAACAGAGAACAGCCATCGCCATTAATAATATCATAAGGTATAACCGTCCTGTTCATTCGTCCATTCTTTGCTCCTCATCCCGCCCTACGAGGAATACTGCTGCCGGTAATTTCAACCTTCCTCCCACGAACAACGTCTATGGAGAACGACGTCTGCAGTTCGTCGGTACCAAAATCTGGAATTGATTGCCCCAGTATATAAAATCGGCTGTTAACTTTCCTCTGAAAATAAAAAAAACACTTCCTTGCAATCCTTAATGTGTCTCTGTAACCCCCTTAATAGTAACAAAATCGTTCAATTCTTGTATACAAGTATCACTACGTCCAGTGAAAGTTCACTGCGTAATTGGTATTACTCATTGCCTTTTTTTTGTTTGTGTATAAAAACTACATGTTTCTGTTATCTAACCCAAGTTCGAGTATCTGACAATATATGTCTGTACAATGCCTAACTTTCTTTACTGTATCCGCAATGTTTAGCATGTTGTACCCTGGTTCAATGCCTTGTTCTATTGTTTTACTACATGTGCTATTGTTGCCTTGTGCTATCGTTTGGATACTGTGTCATCTTGTATCGCATCATTGGACCCTATTCTAGCCTTTGGCTATGGGTCCAAACAGTTTTTTTATCTATCATGTTGGAATTGAAAATAAAGTGAAATGAAATGAAATGTTCAAGGTTATGCCTTAAAGAGTATTGTTTGCAGTATGCAGAGAAGTAAATGTTATTCATATGTTAATTGCATGATAAAGCATTAGTAGGATGCCTAAGTACTTGTATCGTTTGGACATGTAGAAATATAAATGATTTGTGCAAATTCTCTTGGGTAGTGTGTACAGTGTCTACTGCAGGCTTCACCATGTTGTATTTGAGCTGTGCCTTTTCCCTTTGCAGTGTGCGTAGAGCAAGACAAGGGCTTCCACTTGGATCTGGATGACTACTTGAGTGGGCTGCTCATGCTGGCTGATGAGCTGGTTTGTTGCTTCATTGATCAGACTACTGTACAGACTGTGCCGAAGCAAACACATTCAACATTGTAAATGTGTCCGATTCTTCAAGGCACCATTACAGCAAATGGGCACAATTTTTTCCTAAATTTCATGTTACCAGATGCAGCTGCAAACATTTTTCATTAGCACCACCTCTAACGCGATAACATTGAAGAGCTCAGTTATTTAATGCAGTATGTTTCTGTTAGCATAGTGTATCAGTTCAAGGGTCACTGAAATGTTTTTTTTTTCTTTTTCACATTTCGTTTTTGCTAGGAGGACCATTGTTGGAGCAAATCATTTGTATCGTGATTCAATCTAAACACCTTTCATTAAAGAAGCTTTTAATAATAGCTACTTTCCTTCTCCACTCAGTCTTTCACACTCAGTTTTCCTTCAAACGCTTGGGGCTGAGCTCAGTCTTTTAGGGGCTATGCATTACAATGTGGCATGAGAGGACGCTTGCTTGATGGCATGTCGTCTGCTTCTGGCAAGCCAAAGCCAGCGCAGTATCTACTGGTGGGTTAGACGCTTAAGCCGCCAGCTCAGCTGGTATCGTAGTTTCAAACAGGGCCACGGGACCACTAACGGCAAAAACGCTGACATCTTGGAACGTTGCCATTGTTGCTATCACAATATTTTAGACATGCACCAAAAATAGCGCCATACAATGCTCGCATTGCTTGTCATATCAATTCTAAAAAAGCATTTGCACTATTAAGAACCTGTGGATGTTATGTTTATTTAAATACTTTTACAAAAGATACCATGGCTATTTATGCAATTCATTGTGCGCAAAAGGATCATTTCCAGGCTGTTTTACTAGATAGTGCTGGCGTATCGCACCCAAGAGTGCACACAGATATACTGAACATGTTTGCTGTGCACCAGAGGTCTTGAAGTCTAGTTGTAAATTGCAATTGTGTTTGCTTTATTTGTGACTAATTTTTAACCTAGACAAATTTAGAGTTTAAAAGATTACAAAGATTTGTTTACGCTTATCTTGAAAACATTGGCTGTCTGTCACTTGCATTGTACGTCTAATCAGGTCAGCCGCCTGCCTGACGTCGTGCTTCTGAATGTCGTGTGCTGGAACTGGGCGAAAAAAAAACTCGTTTGGCTGAGCCACTGTGATCAGCAGCGATTCACAGCTTTAAAGTGGAATAAATTGTGCAGCTTATGCAGAGAGCTTAGATCAGCCTGTAAATGATCCTTAGGACTTTCAGTACAGCCCAGTGTGATTGTACAAAATCAAAAGCACTGTGATAAAATAGGTAGTCTACCCAGAAAGTTAAGGTCTGTAAATGATCCTTAGGACTTTCAGTACCGACCAAATGTGTTTGTACAAAATCATCAAAACAGTGTGAGAGTCGCTCTAAAGAATGGTTACATGAAACAATGTAGACTGATGAAAACTATACTCATGTTAATATCATCTGTGTATTAACAAAAGAGTAAATGCAGGTCAAATTAATTTTTCTGTAGGCTTGAATGACTACATGACATAACAAATTTCAAAATCTTTATTTTTGGCAACATTGGTTCAACAACTTTTTTTTTTGAAATTTTGCATTACCTAGCAAGTTTAGCTAGCAAGGATAACGTTCCTGCTGTGCACGATTTTTCGTGCGATTATGCACTGTAAGCCTCTAATACCCTCCTCTTTTTCTTTTTTTTCACAGAGCCGTTTTGCTGTGAACAGTGTGACTGCTGGAAATTATAGCTGGCCAATGAAAATATCAAAATTTGTGACAGAGATGAATTTGGGATTCCGACTGCTGAACTTAAAAAATGATAGCCTTCGCAAGAAATTTGATGCACTGAAGTACGATCTCAAGAAAGTGGAGGAAGTTGTTTATGATCTGTCGATCCGAGGACTCAAGCCTTCAGG
Organism: Rhipicephalus annulatus; assembly: GCA_013436015.1. Lineage (NCBI taxonomy): Eukaryota > Metazoa > Arthropoda > Arachnida > Ixodida > Ixodidae > Rhipicephalus > Rhipicephalus annulatus. The sequence continues at coordinate 241,938 of WOVY01000678.1, forward strand.
TGATGCCGACTTGATGCCCAAGAGTGGCTGAGTGTGGGTGTCTCATTAGACCTGGCCATTAACTGTTTCATCTTGTTCTATTCTGTTTGTCATCACATTCTTGTTCATTCATTTGGCAGTGGAAGCCATTGAATAAAAGGGTGTTCAGTTTTGTTAAGTACGTCATGTTCTGCCTGTCTTGTTCTTGAAGAAATGGGTCTGGGCTGGCCACATAACGCATAGAACAGACTGTCTGTAGTCAGTATATTGTGCCTTCTTTGTCCCAGTGTAGTGCTGTTTATAACAAGTTCGGTACGTACCAACAAGACCGCATTAACACTTTGTCAGTGTCCATACCTATTGAAAGCTGTCATTGAGTTGTTTCTCGTGCAGTTAGAGCAGCTGTAATCCGCACAGTTGATTGAAATTCATTTGACTCAACTCGACCTGCAACAATGTGCTGCTGCCTGGACACTTTTACAAGTGTACATGCTGCACTGAGTATTAAATGAAACTTTCAATGCCAAAGTATAGTGAGTACAATACACGAGGACGCGAAAGCCAGGAAACACCATACAATGCCCACCACGTAAACCCTGTGGCAGGCATGGGTCGTCTGTTGAATGAAAACATCGAAATAGCGCCAGACCCATCGCACCGCAGCACCACATTTCAGCCAAGTTTCAGTGCATACTTGAAAGTGAATGTAGAAGTCTGTGCATTATACAATCGAATGTATTTTGCAATGTCAAGCATGCATATATTATCATTAGCAGCAGATGTCTGTTTCCCTCAACAGTACATAAGTGCAGGGGAGATGCGTGCACTTATTAACATTTGAAATAAATTCAAGCGCATATGTCAATGATGCTTCTTTTATGTTATTTATTTTTCATGCATCATTGATAGTGCACTCTTCATAAACGAAATAGGCATTTTGCAGTGAAATATGCAAAGTAACATGTCGAACTACACTGAAACTATAGGTCATTAAAAAGAAATGCCACAGTTCGAATGATACCTCTTACTTTCTCTTACTTTTTTACACTCAAAGATCACAGGCGAAAATGACAAGCCACTTTGCTGGCTTTGTCAGCGGTAGCCGTTTGGTGCTCATTATCAGAACAGTAAGCACAATTCCTATTGATTCATTGCGCGCCGCGTGCCCAAATCGAAGACGGCAACGCACCAAGGCTCCCGAGATCACCAGCCGCTATAAAACTGGGAGTCGGGATTCTGATCTTGTGGCCTCCTTTTCTCTTGTTTCTTTCGTTTGGTAAACCTGGAAAACACGGCAAGAACTCATTTGAGCCGGCCATATAACGGCGTTAGACATTACACCATAAATTGGATGCAACTGAGCCGTCTGAAAGGCATTGTGATTTTACAGAGCATTTCGTGCATCACATTACATTTCACTGAAAGGACGTTTTATATTTCATTGCTAAGCATAAGCAAGAGTAGAGTTCTCCTTCAGGGAGGTTCGTTGCAGCACCTATAATGCCAGACTTTGGGCCCCCACCTCCTGTGTGGACGCCTATGTGACTGAGCACTCATTCTTATGGTATCATTATTCATGCCTACTTATTTCAAAATTTACAGGCATGTGGGAGCTACTTTTACAGAAACGCAATCTTCCAATATTTCTGTTGGCGGAAAGCTTGCCAATCGCAACTTTGCGTCAATGCAAGAAACAGCCTGCCACGATGTCCATGGCCCGTTATTGTGCATTGCAAAGCGCATCCTGTGAACAGATTGTGGCATTTCACTGTGCACTCACAGCTTGCAAGTGGGACTCCTGCAAGGCACAGCTGCAGCATCCTGAGGGTCGTCCGCTGTTCTATCGTTTCCGTCTTCGATAGCAGCACCTGCACTGGTAGCCCTCATTCCTGGAATAATTCAAGTTATATATAATGTTTGCATTGATGACACTATGGTGGCCATCTTAAGGCCCCCAGCTGGCTGTTATGCTGTGGCAGCTCAGACTGAGACATCAGATAAGTGTTGGTGCCCCTCACGTTCCTTTATGTTCCCTCTTGGCGCAGCTCATGAACAGCAAAAAGTGGAGAGGCACAAGTGTGGTACACATTCTAGGAACCATAGCACAAGTCATGGTTGCCGCCATCTTAGGACACCCAGCACAACAGTGCAAATACCTGTGACGTCGCGTAATAGCTATACATATATAGAGAGAGAATAATAGCAGGTTTCATTTAACGTACATGCACCTAAATCTATACACGAGCATCTAGCAGTTCGCCGCTATCAAAATTGACATCAACATCCAGGATCGAGCACGCGTCTTTAAGGTCGGCAGCTAAGCACTATAACCACTATCACGGCCCCTGGACTGTAGACAAGGGTGGCAGAGAGAGATAGAGTTGCTCAATGGGTCAGGCAAGAGTGAGCTCCCCTTAGGGATCCCTAAAGGAGGCCTGTACCGTAACTCTAGATCAGGCGATGAGGAATGAGTATGGCTTTTACCAGGAACAAAAATGTTTTTTTTTTTTTCGGGGAGCGGTGTTCAGTCATACTTTATTGATATTCGTTAGTGAGTTTATATGTGCGTGTTCACATTGCCAGGCATGTGATACTGCAGATATTGAAGGCGCAGAGGAGGAAGGTTGAGCTCCCCACAACATCTGGCTACGTGCCATGTGGCTTTCACACTTGACTGGTAATCATTGGCTAATTCCTTTACAGTTTCAATCAGCGATGAGTTTGGAGTATCGAACCAACGTGAGGTGTGGTCTACGCAGGTCAAGGTGCTGTGCCCTGCGCGAGTAAAGTGATATGAATGAACAGTGGTGTAGCCATATTTCTTAGGGCTTAGACCAAGCACGAAAGTTGACCAGCGGTTCTCATCAGCGGCGATGCGAAAACTCATCACGAGATCACGTCGCCGTATGACGTCACTGTGACGCCACAGATTGCCACATTGTGAGACGTCATAACGTGAAATCGTAGCTCAGTCGAATCACCGAGGCATCGCAAAACTGGGTAAGGTGCCTCCAATTCTAGGGGCAAAAACCACGTCAGGCGCAGAAAGCGTTCATAGTATAGTGAAATAGGATGACAGGCTGGACTTCTGAGAGGAAAGAGAATGGTGCCTTTCACCTTCCAGTAGTTTAGGGTGTGTGCAAAATGGACCCTGTGAGGTATTCGAAGATAGTGGGCGGAGGGGTGTGTAAGCAAATATCAACTGAAAAATTTTCGAGAGGAATGAAACACGCCCCATCTGGCTGCGCCTATGGCTACGCCTATGGTCCACAGCGTCCGCCATGGAGAAAGGATAAGAAATGGAGCGTGCATTTACGCCCCACGAGTGGAGCCCACCGTGTCGGCCCAAAACGTGACCGAAACGTCAGAGAGTGCGGTAGGTTTTAGTACTCGGTGGAGGTCCATTTTTAAAACCTCCAGCGTGAGCCGGCTGGTCTGCGCCTAGCTCACTTTATCTGCGCCGAACAATTCGCGTTTCGATTATAAGCTACCGGCAACGACAGTGTGCGGGCGCCCAAGGATATGGTGGCTAGATACCAAGGAGCGGGCAAGTATCGTTAAGTCTCGTTGCCGGCGTGATGTTGCGCAAAAGGTCACGTGTTGGGCCGACATTTCAAAACGGTTAGGCTGCAGGCTCGCAGCGGTACTTACTCTCTCCTTTCTTTTTATTCCTCCATCGAGTGTGCAAACTCGAAAAAACCAGTATATATATATAAGTGTGAATACACTTTATAAGCGACCCGAAACCATCCACCGCCGTCGGCGGCGTCCGCAGTCTTCTCTCTCTCTCTCTCTCTCTCTCTATATATATATATATATATATATATATATATATATATATATATATATATATATATATATATATATATATATATATATCGGTGTCAGTAGCGCGCCTTATATCCAGATGGTAGCGTTGCCTCCGGGACATCCATCGCACGACCCGCTCTCGACGGGAGACTGAGAGAGAAGGCGGGCGCGCGAGAGAGAGGGGTGCGCGCGCAGCTGCAGCGAGCGAGGAGAGCGGAGGAGCGACACCGATATCAGCGTCGCGCTGATATCGGTGTCGCTCCTCGGTAGAGCGTCGCGCTGCGGCCCGCCAAGTCCACTTTCTTTTAAAGATAGAGAGAAGACTGCGGACGCCGCCGACGGCGGTGGATGGTTTGGGGACCCTTTTAAGTGTATTCACACTTAAAAGGGTCCCAGCAACAGCCAGCTTACGTCCAGACGCACACGTCGCTTCAAACCTACCGTCATTTTATTCGACGTCTTTTTCTCTGAATGTCCCTTCCCCTAAAGATGTGGTTTGGCTCACCACTTCTGATCAGGACATGGGTGGTGCCTGTTGCTTTTTCCTTTCTCGCGTAATCACCCGGCCTTTTTACGGACAGGTCCCATTGTTAGGAGAATGGATGGACTCCACCATGAGCGCGCGCGTGTGTGGGAATGAACACAGCTAGAAAATAAAGAAGTAATAGACCGTGCGAACTTTTTCCACATCAGTGTTACTACTTCTTTAACCTCTTCAATGCGACGGCCTATTGTGGATCATGGAAAATTGTCACTGACCCTTTTCGCACCAGGGGGAGCCCAGCTCGAGCAGGACGCAGACTACGCGGTCCAAGTTTCCGCTCTTCTCTTCCACATCCCTCCTAAAACGGCGAAAGGTATCTGCGTGGGAGGCGGTTTGTAAAAAAATATTAAAAATAAAGTATGTCTACAAGAATGCGAAACAAGGTGACATGTCAATGTGGACATGTCTTATAGTCCTGGTCATGGTCGTTCAGAATTCAAAAAAAAAAGATCATCTGACAGATCCACTCTTTATGATCCATGTCGATTGTGGGAAAAGGCATATGTGCACTCCTACGATGTGATTAAACGCGCGTCCTTTTTTAGACGCCCTGATGTGCGCACAGGTATATGTTGCTTTGTTTTCTCTATTCGTCGTCCCGAGCTCCGATATAAAAATTTCGCTAGTTGATTGACCTTCGTTTTGTACCGGTCGTTACAAATAATAACGAACCTTTAAAGGGGCACGGACACTTTTTTTTTTTTTTTGGAGGCGAGTTTATTCTGACGTACAAATCTCCTGTATATCAGGCGCTTAATTTGCAAAGGCTGTTTAATTTTTCTTTACACGTGCGGCTTCAAGAAATTTAAGCACAGTTTAAGATCACTATAGAAACATGCAAAAGCTTACCTCCGGGTAGTTTCGCACAAACGTCTAGCTTCTTTATACCATATAACGCCGGCTTACGTCAATTTCCTCATTATCAGGATATGGAAAATGTTCAGCTCTGTATTGTTACTACCGGGATAATAGCTTTTCTTTCTATAAAAAGAAATTCCAGAATCACTTTTGTGGTATTGCAAATCAGCTGGACATTATTTTATATCATATTGGCTTTTTGGCCTAAAGAAAAACATTCCAATGACATAATCGTGTACGCCAGCTACTACTTGCATAATTTTTACTACATCCACATTATTTCCACATCGTTTATCTACCGCGGGTGGAATTGTATATTATACTTTATACTAAAATTTTAGACCCCATAGCAAGAAAGTAAATGGAGGTTTGAACAGGAAACAATGTCCTTATGTTAATTTGCACTTTTTTTTTTGCACTAAACGAACCCGGGGCAGGCAGGTAAATCGGTCTCTCAGTCTGTGACAGCCTCCAGCAGGTTCAGCATCGGGGAGTAGAGATTGTGATTTTAGTTAATGAAGCTAAAGTGGGTTACAGCGTCGCACTAAATATTCTGTGCGTGATGTTCATTTCAAGGTATCCCTCTTCAGTGCGCAAGCGCATGGTCGGTACTTCGCGAATCGCCACAACAGGCAATGTTCTGCGTCTCGCCGAGCTACCCGTCCTGCTTTTCATCTGCAGGTCATATCAACAGGCATTACATGGAATGGTAGAGGTGTACAGTCACTAGAGTAAAATATGTATACAGTCATTATACGAGCAGCATCGATGAAGCAGACTATAGATTAGCACTAGCGTACTATACGAAATACATAACAATGTTGAAGACGTACAGATTCAAACGCAATTATTCATTGATGTTGTGCGAATTATTCAGCATTTTACCAATGTGTAGTGGTTCATCATGCAATAGTGTAATTATTCCAATGACGGATGGCACAAAACAGTGGCGGGAGAATGCGATGGGCAGATTGTATGCGATATCACAAATTACAATTGTCATGGTAAAGCTCGAGAAAGCGAGATATCAGTGTCACCAATGTTCTTTATCTCTATAGCGATGGAAAGTATTCGATATTAGTGCACGTTGCTAGAACGACGTAATTCATTGCAGTAAATCGGGCAGCAACACCCATGGTTTAGTAATTACGTGTGTTTCAAATCAATGAAGCAACTTTCATTTTAGAGCGAACCGGAGAGATGCATGTCTTAAGCTTTGTCTTCGGGTTAGCCTAATGTGTATAGGCGGTAAGGAAGTGGTTGACAAGTAACTCTCTCTAAAGCTTACCTGCGCGAGCTAAGTCCATGTCCCGCCGTTCCGTCCTGGAGATTGCTTCTCGCGGAAACCCAAGCGTTCCCACCAGCACGTTCAAGCCGAGCAGGAGGAGAACCGCCATCGCCATCGCGATCGAGTGTGTAGTTGCGGACGCGCTCGCACTCTTTGTAGAGCTACAGTAGTAGAGCCTCGAAGCCCGCATGCAATTTCCGGGCCGTGCCGTCCAATGGTTAAACGCAGCTCGTACGTCATCGCGCTGCCGCGGTCCAATGACAGCCCGCCGTGAAAGTGCGTAAAAATGGGGGCGTAACGCAATCGCCAAAAGAACGAGTGATTGCCGATCGACGGGTGGGCAGACATTCCAGTAATACAGAACGAGGGACAACGAAACGTCTATCAATGAAAAACGCCAGCAAGGGGCCACTCGCTCAGTGCGCCGTCTTTTGTGGGAACTTACTGGCACTTGCCAGCACCATTGCCTGAGAAGCCTTTTGATCAACTATGTGCTGACAGAACAACCCACGGCCTGCGCAAAATCGAAATGGAATAATAGTGCAGACCTGTCAGGTTGAAGCACGTGGTTCCATAGGCCATTGATGCATTTATGTCTACACTAAAGAAGTGCTGGAGCGACTTCATCGTTGCATCAAAAGAAAACAATCACCCATAAGAACAGATACGGTTTGCTTTTCAGAAGAGTAACCTTAAGTTAATACTGTTTCTTAACAAGCAGAAGGGAATACACGTTTGTTTTGCTTTTTTTTTCTTGCGCCAGGTTCCGCCTCCCAGTTCTTGCGTTCTTCCAGCATTCAGGATGTATTTTCATGCAGAGCCAGCATATTTAGATATCAGAAGAAAAAAAAGTGTCTACGAATAAGGTCGCGTTTTTTAACGACGGAATAGAATTGTATGCACCGCCGCCGGTATTAACATTCTTATTCCGAATATTATAAGGTGAGATTCTGCCCAGAATACAGCCAATTCAAGGCCGTCATGGCTGCGCCCACTTCAAGGGAATGTCCTCTCCCATGTAAAGTCAACCGACCCGGGCCTATATTGCTTGCTGCTGCCCCGTTTTAACCTCAAGCTTCTTAATCTCATCTGCCCACCCAAATTTCTGTCTTATACTCACGCGTTCGTCTTCTTTGGAAATCTAGTATGTTACCCCCATTGACGAGCGGCTGTCTTGCCAACGCCCTATATACTATCATTTTCCTTTTTTTATTATTCACTGCATTTAATTTGGATCATCTTTGTAAGCGTCCAAGTTTCTGCTCCATTGCTAAGTACCGGTAAGACGCAGCTGTTACATATGCCTTCCTCTTGATAGTGTACCATTTATGACCTGAGAATGTCTGCCAAATCCTTTCTTATTGTTCTAGTTATTGCACTGTTGTGGTTTGGCTCCGCGGTTACTACATGTCCTAAGCACACATATTCCTTTACCACTTACAGTGCTTAGCAACCTGTCGCAAAGCACTGTTATCTTCCGAAATTTTTGCACGTAGCCTAAGTGTTTTGCATGTTTGTTCAAGTCAGTGCATGCTAAAAGGTTATGCCAGAAGAAATGCCTTGAATCGAAAGAAAAAATCTTAGCAAAACGTCATAGATTTTTGCCTTTGAGTGAAGAAGCGGGGAGCTTGTGAGGCTTTTGTATGCCGACGTCCATGGATATGGCGTTATGTATTTCTTTACGACTTCTTACGCAAGTGAGCATGTGCAGTCGGTCACCAGTGGTAGTTTTAATTATCTATAACTATGACGCTAGAATAAATACATTAATTGTAACACACACTACGCTCTCGCTCTACCGAGTCAGCTGAAGCATCAAAGAGAGCACAACTTCGCCCCATAAGCCTGCGTTCTGTCGCCAAAGCAATTGTCAACACGGATATCTCCGGACGTGACGGAGCAATCTGCACGTGCGGCGCTCGATATTAAAGTTTCGCACAAGGGCAGCTAATCCCGTTCAATTGTTCGGGCAGTTCTCGGAATGCTCACGAGCCGCGCATTTCGCCCGTCGCAGAAAACTCGTTAAAACACCTGCACTATAGCCGTGTCGCTGATCATGAACACATATTGCAGGACGAAGGAGAGTACGGGCGCTTACTTGAACTAAAACGAACGGCCAATGCAGCTCAGTATGAATGAACAATCATCTAACACGTGCTCATAAAAACAACAACAAAATAACACATACCGTATCAAAAGACTACAATGCAAACGATAAACAACAAACTGTTGACGACAGTCATACGCGATATAGTAACGATCGGTAAGGCCTTACGCACAGACTACAAACTGGAATCGTAGAGGTTCTTGAGAGCGAAAAATGAAGAAAAAAAAAGCACGGAGCTGTTACTGTCTTTCAATACGAAGGCACCTTCACGGCTCCATGCGGGCGAAGTGGGAGTGAAAGAAGGAGGAGGAAGGAATGGGAGAAGGATAGATGCATTCAACGCTGTCTCGCGCGCGCGCTACAAAAGCGCATTGTCCAGCGGGACCGCTTGGTTTGATAACACAAAACCATCTAAAAACTGCAGCTCGCACAGGACGCATAGTCAGCGAAGGCATGCTTCGGCATTTGTCACCTTAAGCAATGACCAAGGCCTTTATCATTTCCCTTTCCATTTTGTAACTAACCTTGTACACGATTAATGTCTCCCTTGGGTTCCGCGTACATCCGCAACGCCTACAGTGAAAATTCCGGTGGCCACACTTTCGGTCTGTGCTCCTGCGCCCTCTCATTAAAGCAGCTTGCCGTCTGTCTTATCTAGCAATGGCCACAGTACAGGGGAACTTTGTGAAGGGATCAACGTGCCGCTTAGCCCCACCGCGGTGGTCTATAGTGATTACGGCACTCTGCTCACCCGCAGGATCGAATCCTGGCGGCAGCGGCTGGATTTTCGACGGAGGCGAAAATGTTTGATGTCCGTGGGTCGTGTACTTAAGATTTAGGTGGACGTTAAAAAAAGAAAAAAAAAACCAGGTGGCCGAAATTTACGGAGCCCTTCCCTATACGGCGTCTCTCTTAATCGTGGTTTTGGGACGGTAAACCCCAGATATCATTATCAACGTGCCGATTACCACAGGGCATGAGCCTACTTTTGTGCCCCATTGCACAAACTTTCGGCAACTTGCACGGAGCCGAAAAATACGTCTCAACCCCGTAACGGTTGGCAACATTTTTTCCACTGTGTGATACGCGATGGATGTATGGTATTACACGCACTGGTCTTCTTTTCGTCACATTCTGGCTACATTTACCATACCATTACCATTCATGCTCTGAAATGGCCGTTCACAGGAGCTTAAAAAAACCATACGATCTGTAGCAGGCATTGCCCAAGCGTTCCTCGTATGCTTTCTTCGACCTTCAGTATTTTTCCATAAACGAATGACAACGTAGGGGAACCACTGCTCTTTTTGTGAGACCATAATGTGCACTTTCGAGTGGCAGAAACGTCTTGGTAGTTCCTGGTGTGTATACAACCAACACACGTGGTTAGACGTATATTTTCAACGTAAAGATCAAACACATATTCAACGTAGCAATGATGGTAATCTATGTGCAATATGCTCTTTTTTTTTTCAAAACGATTTCTTTCATAATACGAGCTTGGGAATGATGGTTATCTTGAGCATGTGGCTTTGGTGAACTCTTCATGTGCCCCGCCGCGGTGGTCTAGTGGCTAAGGCACTCGGCTGCTGACCCGCAGGGCGCGGGTTCGAATCCCGATTTGGGTGCACGTTAAAGAACCCCAGGTGGTCTAAATTTCCGGAGTCCTCCACTACGGCGTCTCTCATAATCATATAGTAGTTTTGGGACGTTAAACCCCACACATCATCATCATCATCAACTCTTCATGTGAAATGCAGCGGCAAGCAGCCTGACGGCAAAACCCAGGGGACTCTAAGGCAATGGGCTTTTTTTTTAGTTTTTTATATTGTGCTCTTTAAACAATCTTAGCCTACTTCGAGTTGATTTCAACTTCAATTTTCTTCTCTTCATAAAAGTAGAGAAACTAGACCTGTGGATTGCAAGTAAAAACAAAAATAAGCAATTTGTGGCAAAACTTTGTCGTTGAGTTTATCGAGAACCGTTTCCCCTTAAAACAGCTGCATTGCACCCGGACGGTACGAAGGGCATGATGTGTCTTGTCTTCGTTTGTTTCAAATGGCATTCGCAGCACACGTGCACGTGTTTACGTGCGTTGACCATCGCGATGAACTCAGGCGCCGGACGTTTTTCGCCCGCTCCTGTGCCTGCTATCACATTTTCTGCCTGAAAAACGAAGTAGAGGCGACAGTAACGGGAGGGGCTCCGAGCCACCACCTCACCTTGCCCGGCTCTAATGCGGCTGCACTTTGTTCTAAATACGCATGTAGCCACAAAATTCGATCACAGTGACAGAATTTAGTTTAGGTCCTACTTAAATAGAAATTATGAAGGGGAATGGAAACAATAAATCGAATTATACTGATAAATTGTACTCTGGGAACTCTTAGCGTCATTATTTTCATAACCATAGCTTTGAAATTAGAGGAGAAAATCAAAGTCAGTGTCCGCTTGTATGTGCGCGTTGAGGCGGCCCGCACATGAAGGCTCCCGGCAGCGAGTTTACAAAGGCGAACGGATAGACCCCCCCCCCCCCCCCAATGCACCGCGTCCCGGCACAAAAAGGAGCAGCAGCGCCGGCACCTACCCTAGCGGCCGTCAAAAGCGCAAGGAAACGCCGCGAAACCGGGCTCGCCCCACTGGTCATTCCGCATTTCTTCTTGTTCACTATACTAGCCAGTCGGCGGCGGCGCAGTGAAAAAAGGTGGGCAAAGTTGGGCACGGAAACGGTGCCGTCGAAAAACCGTTTTCAAGCGGGTGCTTTGAAGTGCACTAACGCAATGCGGGTCGCTAAAACGTGGTTTTATTTCAAAATAAGCACTTCTTTCCTTCGCACAAAGGTAGCGCTACGAGGTTTCCGGACCGCTATTTTCTACAATTATCGTCGACTTAATATTTGCTTTTAGTGCACCTGTAATGCTATTGCATTAAAATGAAGCTGACTTGACCATGGCCAATCTACTCAAGAATAATGTGGAAACTATCAGGAAGGGAGTGGGAGTGAAATAGGTGTATTTCAGAAATTATAGGGAGGTTGAGGTGGGCACTGAGGGGTTGAGTATAAAGTCTCTGGCGCTCAGCACTGCAGGCAGCCAGCACACAGCAGCCACACTAGACGTAGCGATGGCACCTTCACCTGCAACACCCCTCAGACAGTTGGAAAGCATAAGCATTATAAGCTATGATAAATGAAAACTTCGTGGTTACTAACGATCTACAAAGAATTTGTGCTAAGTAAAAGTGATATTTTGGATCCCTGTAATACCTAAATAGTATCATTTCAGCTGAATTTATTATTTGCTTGAAGGGCACATTCATGTATGCCTTGTTGCTCGAACAATTATCATTGCTTTCCTTTTTCTTTCAGTCTTTCATTTTAGTCACGTGCAAACTGCTTTATAAATAGAGAAATCTAAAACTATATTTGGAAGCAACTTAACTTCTTTTGAACAGGAGTAACGATACACATTCAACAGTGTGCATGCATAATCACTTTCCCGAGAAATTCCTGTCACTTTCTGAGGCATGTTCAGTCAATTTTTCTCAAAAGGTCTTGTTTCAAGAACTGAAAAGTCAACAAAGCTATTAAAGCGTATCGTACACAAACAAATCTATTTGAAGCTATGTCTTAAAAACATTATTTGCCTTAAATTTAGTCAATGAACACAGCTATAGTTAACTGCCACATCGAGATTTATTGTGCATTGATCACTCAACAAAAAATATAAACTTTGGCATGTTCATCAGCCTTTATAAAGAGTCTTCTACGCATACGACAACATGCTTAAGCAGAAACTCGCACTGTTCAAGGCAAAGCTTTCTCGAGGCTTTCTAACAGATAAACTATAACTAAACATTCACACATATGATACCAACAATGTTCTGATCCACTTGCTACCTTGCAAAGATAAACCTTTTCAGCCTGTTGCCTTGCGTGCTAAGGAAATCTGCAGCCCAACACTGCTCCCATGTACACATTCTTAGCACTGGCACTTTCAAACAGGAAGGCTTTAATAATCTTTGCTTTAAGATATGTAGTCACACTTTGGCAGGGCAACAAGCTCACTTGCAAAAATGTAAGAGTGGGCTTACTGGTGGTGATAACAAGGCGAAACTTGTCAAGCACACACACACAAAAAAAACACTGATGGAACAAGTGACGAAGGAACGATGTGCTTCGTCCCTTGTTCCATCACTTGTTCGTCACTTGTTCCATCAGTGTTTTTTTTTTTTACCTACAAGTTTCACCAGGCTAACTGCCGACAAATGATGATTGCTTATGTACTATCACCTATTTACAGCTCCCACTTTCCTAACTTGATTAAAATAATCACAAACATATAAAGGATGATCATGAACAGGGAACTCCTAGATAAGTATCAACAAACTTCCACACATTCCTTGAAATAAACGCACCACAAGCATGGCCCATAGCTGCACATTTCCACAAAAGCTGCGAAGAGACCACCTTAACACTGATCAGCAATATATCACAAATATGTCAATGTGTGTTTTCAATATGACCAAGAAGAATTATTGCTTGTCAGCACTATTCTCAAGTGATTGCTGTGTGAGAGTACCCAATTTCCGTCGAAATAAAAAGCCTACATTTAAAAAGCAAGAGAACACAGCTGTAATACAATTGGCTCCTACGAAGCCAAATCACAACTCCCAGTTGCATTTCTGCCTAAAGATCACACTCTGGCAAAAGAGCTTACCTACAACTAACAACCCTTCGGTAACACCGCAATACACTGACGTACGATCTTGTTGCTCAGTAACCATGTATATAATAATGTTGCACTTGCAACAACTGCAACATGACACTAATAGTGACACGTAGCTGTACAACTATGAATTTTAGATGTTTTACTTGAAACTACCAAGCCACGCGACCATTGCCTTGACAGCTCGATGAACAAAGAAATGACTTCGAATTCTAACTTCCCTGATGCTTTTGTCGGACCAATGCTAGCACCGTACATTTTTGCCAACAGCCCAAAGGAACAACATTTACGAATGGTTGAGTAACATTTTCATAAAGTTCTTTTGATAGCAAGAAAGATTATTCTTCTAATATTGCAATTCCTGCATTGCAGCACTTTAATTGCAATAATCTTAATTAAATGAGTACAGGCACAAATTTTACAAAGTTTCATATTGTTTCTCCTAATAATAATGCTGGTGACGAGAACCCTAAAAAATAGTTGTATGAGAATTCGAAATGCATTGAATATTCAACAGTCCTACCTCAAAAACCCAACCCACTTCCAGTTTTTATATCAAAGACGTGGTTTCACAGTGATGTGGGAACGCAGTGACATGTCAACACAGTCTGACGTAGGTCTAAGTCCCGTGGAGACTGCAACCCGTAGTAAACTAACAAAAGAGCTGTCGTGTGCAGTCAGTGGCACATGCTACATGTAAACTACAATTGGTGATTCGTCGTCCAGCGACTTCCACAGTGATTTTGATCGCACAGGATGCAGAGTTTGTCAACCCAGCAAACTGTGTAGGGTTATCATGATACTGTCCACTGTAGTGGGGCTGACTTGCTTGATATAAAATCAAACTAAAATATTTTATACATGTTTGCTAGTAACAGAACGTGGAGCGCATCAACACTGCATGCCTAGTAAACAAAACATGTCTCTTTGCGAAGCCTCAAAATTGTGTCACTACTCTGCGAGTGCAAGTGCACAACTTTCACCAAGGACTGCCCTAATACGAACCAGTTTAAGATAATTCTCCAAAGTGTGCACATTCAGCAAAGAAGTTCTTATAAGAGCTTTTCTACCCTACACTGTCCTCCATTCAAGGAAGTTTCAAGTGCCCTTGCAGAAGTGCATTAGCAGGCATTGCACAGCGGGACTTTGGTGCTAACTGCTATCGTTAACCTTTGCAAGGTAATATGAGACAAAGTATGCTTAGTACAATAATTACAGACGCAGCTTAAGGAAGAACTTTACAATCAGAATATATTTAGCAGCTCAAAATACAGCAGGTTTATTAAGTATATTCCTGCATCCTTGCTTTAAGCATTTCAGATTCAAAGGTACTCCCAAGGTCCTTTGTGTCTGATATTTATAACAGCTACCTAACATCACAAGGAGCATCCGAGCAAAAGTCTTTTGAAATGAATAACAAAATTTAACACTGCTACAGTCTTGTAGCGAGCTATTCTGTACAATGACAACAAACACTTTATACACTTTAACACAAACTTTTTCTGTGCAATGAATCAGTTGCATTGTGAACCATATGCCATGCATAATAAACACTTTGGAGTTGGTAGTTAGTCATTAATGAATCCTCTTCATTTCAAACATAAACGCGATGAATGTCCTTTAGAGCATTGCCTTAATGCTCCCCTAAAGTGTCGCAATCTTGAAAGGAAAAAAAAAGTAGTCTTGCAGCAACAGCCTGCATGAAGAATAAAATATATAGCATTATGCACCTCGACATGCACTTAATAGATGAAACTAATACTCCGTGTACTTACTAGTAAAACAAAAATGTTAACCTTAGAGCACTAGAAGAACTGCAAAACAGAGATAACTCCAAGCGATGCAAGTTCCACTGAATAAAACATACAAGCATCAAGAGTTCACTGAGCTAACGTAGTCGAATGTGCTGCTGAATACACAGAAAGATTTTAAAGCGTGTACATTCTTTACTAAAAATAGCACATCACTTAACAAGGCAATATGGAAACGTTTGACTGGATGAAGTAGCCACAAGCTACAGTCACAAGACACAATGGAGTCAATACAAAAGCATACATTCTTCAAAGCCTTGAAAACAGATGGTCGGGGTAATTAAAACATCTCGTAATTATTTTGAAACTACTTAATATGTTATGCAAACTAGGTATAACGTGAACATCTCCAGAGGCCACTTTCTCACTGCTCAAACAAAGAACTCTGTACAGTAGAGCAAAAGTGATTGTGTACTGTCATTTATCCAAATAGCTCGTGTTACGTGGCAGCACCTCTCAAAGAAGAGAACATTTAATAAAAGAAAAGCAGCTTATTGCACGACTTGCCAGCAGCTTGCTGTAACTAAAAAAAAGAAACAGTTGATTCAGTCAAGTTAGCACCAAGGGTTAAAGTGAAACTATACAGTCACACACAAAAAAAGTCGACAATTCTCAACATCACACACTTGCACCTGAATATTTCACAGAACATGCGCTTCCTTTCTTATTCCTACCTGCTGTCTAAAATTACAACTTTAGATATCCTTGGTAAGCATGCCAAGAACGATGCAATTTGGAAGGGTGGCCTGCAAAGTATGAATGCAAAGCTGTCCAGCACTGAAAACTCCCATACACATCAAGACATGCTGCATAGTCTCATGAATAATGTATAATGACAAAACATCACAGGGGATAGGTGCAAAGCATTTCAAACATGTTTTGCAAGAAGACTGATGAAGTGCAAAACTGTCAATTTAGTATAGCAGAAATCCAATGATATGCAATTCTCACGAGTCATTCGCAACTTGCAAACAATGAACACCCATGCACTGACGTGGAGGGCAATGGCACTTGATAGGTCATGGTAAACACTCTAAGTTCCATTTATAATGACAATCTTATTAAAAAACATAACTTTGAAAAATGTGCAGCAGAATGTTCATGTTGGTACTAGTATCTCGTGACGAAAAAGCAGATGGGTCTCTCGTAAGTTAAAAATCGTACAGCATTTGTCAAATGAATCTGCTAGCAGCAAGATCATAGTGGTGTTCTTGTTCAACCACCACATAATTGTGCAAAACTCCCGATTCAAGAAGCCCATCAAGTGAGGAGCTCGTCTGAAAGATTTGCGCAGTGCCAATGCACCACGTGGCCCACAAGACAGCGAAATGTCGCGTTGCAGTCCAGCACAAAGTGCCCTAGTTCCCCTTGACAAAAGCTGCATTATGAAAGTTAATTTTGTTCCAAATTGGAGCATTTCTAGAATTTCATGCAGGCATTCAGCAGACCAATGTTCCCAGTGACCGATGTTCCATTGTCGCTTCCTGTCACTTCTAGTGAGGCAATGCGATTACCTTTCTTCAAGACAAACAAATTAAATACAATGCGCTCGTCTATTGCAGGAGCTGTTGCATTGGCAAAAGTAATGGCAAGGACCAGCCACTGCCACACTGCCAGAATGTGTCAATGACAAAATAAACTGTCCTAGCTTGACAGCTCTTTTTCACAGAAACAGGAGCGGTAGCACTCGCCATCTTAGACAGAAGGGTTCACACACACGTGAGCACACACACACACACCGGTCCTTGGCTGAGTAGGGGGAACATTGCTAGAGCTGGAAGATCTCCTCATGGTCTCTCTCGTGCCTCTGGAGTGAGTGCTTCACCTGTCGGGTCATCACCACTGGTGCTGGTGCTGAGTCTCTTGCTGCAACACCAGCTGTGGGCTCCTCAACACCGCAATCATCAAACCTGAACACACAGAACCGATGGGCTGTGACCATCCAATTTAAGTAGGCCAAACTACACAACCGCACAAGCGATTAGGGGTGAGCGAATCTTCGAAATTTCAAATCTTCTTTTAATAGTGTTTGCTATTTGATTCAATTTGCACTGGAACTTTACTATTCGAACTATTTAAACTTCCTGAAGACAAACACTCGATTGGCAGTTGCCCCTTTAGGCTTTCAATACGATTTAGATTTTACACACAAACCGAACTCTAAATTTTGCTTAAGCAAAATGCCCAAACAAGTGCTATAAGCCAATCATGCTGACAACATGTGGTGTTTTGTGGTGCAAAGACCAGTTGTGGACAAATAAGTGCCAAGATATAATATAATGCATAAGTGACAGAGTGATTAGTGACAATGAGTAAATGTAACGTTGGTGTAAATGGGCATAAGGTGCTGGACATTTGAAGTGCATGAAAAACATATTTAATAAAAGTCTTAAAAGTGATATGAAATGTACACAATGAAATGTATACACTGTAATGAAGGCTGTACGATATAAAACGTACTAAAAAGCAGATTCCATATTAAGTACTAGTTCTTCACTACTCTTAAGAGAAAGGCCCTGGAAGATAGTGGATTAAAAACGCAGCACCCCCACAGCAGCATCCTGCAGGAAAGGATGTTAAAAATCTTATGTGCTGGTGCCTTCACATAAGCTATGACTCAAGGATGACTTTAAGAGTGGATAATTGCTTTGAAAAAATGCAGAATGAAAAGGGAGCCACCAGCGGTTGATTAAAGGTTGAGGAAATGGGACACGAGAATCCCTAGCAAGTCCCAGTGACCAGGGCTTTCCAAGTTGGATAGCTATGAAAAAGGTGAGAACTGGACAAATCATTCACAGCAGGGTATATGGTTTGTTCGTTGCTTTCACTCACTCCCAATAGGCTTTTGAACAGTTCTTTCTTTTTCTACCCCTGTTCAGGTTTTATCTCAAAAGTGTAGTAGGACATGAACCTCGATAAGGACACTCATGCAATGAACACCAGGTTGGAGGTTCTCCCCAGTCAATAAGTAGTTACGCATGCCATAAGTATGTCCTATTCTGAGCCTACCGAATAATACATTATAATGTCCGGCGTTTAAGTTTCAAAACCACCATATGATTATGAGACGCCGTAGCGGAGGGCTCCGGGAACTTCGACCATCTGGTGTTCTATAATGTGCACTGACATCGCACAGTACACAGGCCTCTACCATTTTGCCTCCATATAAATGCGAACACTTAACAAACCTATGACATTCCGGTCAGCAGCCGAGCATCGTAACCACTCCGCCAACATGCTTGAGAATAGAATATGGCTTCGCTTTGATTTTTCAGAAGGTTGGCCAGTTCTCTTTGTGTGGCTTAAAGGGGCCCTTCAAAAAACAATAGGAAGGGGAAACTTGTGAAAAACAGTAGGAAGCTTGCGATGAAAAATCCATAAGCAGGTTGTGTCGAGCGGACGCTTCAACAAGTGGGTTTGTCTTCCTCAAGGATAGAACAGAACTGGTTTCTTTACCGCTAATGTGTGTAGGCTTCAAGCCCTCCTCGCACTTTTTTTTGTGTGTGTATGTACCATACCAAATAGATTCAAGAGCATCTTTAGAGACGTTTATACCTACTGGCTGTATTGTATTGAACTTGAGAATAAGGTACGACTCTGTATATACACTCAAACCTTGATATGACTAATCTGGATGTAACGAAATATCGATTATAACAACTAAATGAAAAATAGTCTCGCAATAGATTTAGACGCAAGAATAAGCCTTTATAACGAATTTTTGGATATAACGAACTTATTTTCATGTAAGATGCAAGTTTGTTATAATGAGGTTCGAGTGTACTTTCTTTCTCTTGCGGACCTTAAGTTTGGCTGAGGTATGTAGAGTTTGAGATCGTCGAAGTTGTGTCCTGCTACATTAATATGCTGTGCCACTGCTTTCTGTAATTTCTTTGCCGTGTCTGCACGATGACCGTTTAACATTACCAGGCTGTCCTATTTCACCGATGTACTCTTTATGAGAATAGGAACATTCGATTATATACACAATGTCTGCACTAGTGCAGGTAAAACAAGATTTCATATGATGGACATAATCACTCCCGGTGCTTTTTACTATCATGTCACCTTGAAGGTGTTTTCAAGTCTTGCCTTTTGGATGGTAACAATGGGTTACCTGGGCAGTATAATGCGAGTTTACTTTTGCATGCACTAACATGTCCTTAAAATTCCTATTGCTGCGATACACAACCTTTAGTACTGCGGGAAATGCTTTTCCTAGGCGCTCATTGCTTGCCACTATTGAATAATACTTACAAAAGATGTTGTCACGGTTATTAGCCGTAAGCACAAAAGGAGGAAGAAGCCAGCATCACGTGTGGGGGAGTTTCTTGGCTTCAGGCATATCAGGGTGAGCCCGTCCAAATAGGCGCGTCATGTCCTCCGCAAACATGGCGACACTCTCATTCGGTTTCTGAACCCGAGACTCGATGAGTTGCTGAGCAAAGTCATGGCGGTTGTTGTTTGCGAAGGTGCTGAGAATTTGGCGGCGAAATTCATCCCATGAAGACAGCGTTGCTTCGTGGTTCTCATACCACGTACGAGCGCTGTCTGCGAAAGCAAAGTAAGCACGTGAAAGCTTTAGCTCGGTGGTCCAGCGGTTTGTCTTAGCGACTCGCTCATACTGGGCTAACCAGTCCTCAACGTCTTCATACGCCTCACCATGGAATGTTTCCGGAATCTGAGGCTGCTCAAAAGTCAGCTGGGAAGCACCTGCAGTTGCCATTTCTTCAGGCGGAGTGCTATGCTGGGAAAGCTCCAGGGGAATCGCCTCAAAACTAAGGCCTCGCTGTCGGCGACTGTAGCGGTGGACAGGGGTATCCACTGAAGGAACGGGTTCCGGTGTCGGACTTGAAGTGCCGGACCGCGGAGGAGTCCCGAGCATCAGTCGTAGAAGCCCAGCACCTCCACCAGTGTCGCAACGTGCAAAAAACAGGACACAAGGCTTCCTTTCGACGTTAACAGCAAGGCTCTATTGGCACACAAAAACAAAGCGCAAGAGCAGACGCGCAACGTTGTCTTCCTCAAAAACGCCAGAGACCGCCACACGTGATGCTGGCTTCTTCCTCCTTTTGTGCTTACGGCTAATAACCGTGACAATATTATTTAAAGGGGCCCTGCAACACTTTTTGAGCATGATCAGAAAACGCTGCCGATCTGTAGTCGAGGCTCCCGAAAACACATGAACCAGACATTTTAGTGCAGCAAACTGCCTGAAATTCACAATAAATTCTTCAAGTCAGCTAAATATTGCTTTCTCTTCTGTCCACAAATGACACTACAAGCTCAAGAATCAGGAGAAAAAGTGCTCAAGGTCAAGAAGTGCACTTTCTGTGAAAAATATTTGTAGCTCTGCTCGTACTGGACGGGTTCTAAAAATTTTCGCTGCGTTGGATTCGTGAGCCAATGAGCTTCCTTAGTAAACCCACTCCGTAGCTACTTCGAAAATTGTTGCATGGCCCAATTAATAGCATGAAGCTTGCTACTAGTCCGAGAATGTTACAGACACTGTCAACAAACTTTGCGCACATAACATTACATACAGTCGACGTCCGATTTCTCAGACGCCCGAAAATCCGGACATGCCTGATTTACCGGACTCATCTGTGGCCCCGTCAAGTTCCTTATAAAGTCAATTTATTAAAACATCCAATATTCTGGACGTTTATAGCTTTTGCAATCCGATTTTCCGGACTTTTTACCGCTAACCGCATACTAGAAATCACTATCAACGCCGCCATTTTGATTATTTTTGTACCCTCGAACTCACCGCGCCGTGACGGCTGTACCCTCGAAACCGCAAATGCTGCAATTCAGTGCACACCAATCCGTTGCTGACCATAACTTATTCAGACCTGTGGCCACAGCCATGCCACAGTCGCATGGTGCTGTGCCGCCTGTGCTCCTGTCCTCTGACAGCGGGAAAAGCTACGCTGTTGATCTATGATCTGCCGTCGGCATGCTTGCAGACTGTTGGAAGAGGGTTATGCAACAGACCCTACGAAACTGTTTTCGCCACGCAAGCTTCCTACTGGATGCAGAGACGACCGTCTCCGCCCAGAGTGGGCAGCACGTGCGACGAACTTCCACCCGCGGACATTGCCTTCAACGATCTGCACGCTGCTGGTGTTTCGATTGCAGCCGGGATAACCTTTGAGGACTTCACCGACACTGACGAATACCTCGAGCTGTGTGCAGAATCGAACGATGACGAAATCATTCAAGTTACTTCTGACGACTCTGACACCAAGATAGAAGAGGTAGCACCTACACAGCTAATGAGCTTGGAGTTGACGCGAGCACTGACACTGTCATCGGGTTCACCATCGGTGTGCAGCGACAGCATAACGTTAGCTGAAATTAAGGCAGACATCATTGCGGGCGAGTGGAATGCTGTGCAAAAAAAAGATAATTTTGTGTCCCCCCCCCCCCCCGCGAAACCGCAGTATTAACTTTTTATTTTCTGTTGGTGATCACAGCACTATTAGGAAGTGGTCACTACTGAAGGAAGGATTATTGATAACTTCCCATTTAACTTTAAGACCACAAGAAGGCTAAGCTCGGTTAGCAAGATTATAATATGTATGTTTTTTTCGTATACCGAAGACATGCAACAAAAGAGAAAATGAGATATTCAATGAGATGACCTCGCACATTGCTGTGAGTACCGCCACAGGCCCCTACAAGCAGATCTCCAAGAAAAAGGTAACATTATGGCATTTCATCTAATAAAAAGTGAAATTGCTATTTGTGCAACTGGTTTTAGAATAGCAAATTGTAATCAGTTTACAAAGAAGCACACCTCAAATAACCATCATCTCAACTGTCATTTGGTATTGAAAATGCTGACAGGCTAACATTAGTGAAGTGAAATAGTAACACCACCAGATAACATGACAGTGCAGCCATGACCTTGAGGAATAATAATATACTAATTGAGACAATCAGTGTGTCTGGAATTCAGATGTATTTCTTGCACACACAGTCATTTTTAAACTCAATTATAAGTACTTGGAGATTGCCTAGGTCATGGAGTGGTCCTCTGACATTCCACTGCAGCACGACGTACATGTTAAAAATAAATTTGTGCTCTGCATCGAATAAAAAAGCAGGCTGCATTGTTTTACAGAGTCATTTCCTGATCACAAGAACGAATTTATCTTGTGAGAGACTATGAATGCACAGTTAGTTATGCTTCCAAACTCTGTCTTTTATGTACTTCCTTCCAACGTCCACTGTCTTCCTATCTAGGTATGCGGTCGGTTTAGTGCTAACCTAGTTATCTAGACTACTTCAGCAGTTTCAGTCTTATGTTGAAGCCACTCTCCACTAGAATTTTCACAGCAGACCAGTCTCACCTTGTGTGTGAAAGTTGCCTCAGCTGGCTGCGAGACTTGGCGATGGAATTGTCAATGCGGCCGAGGAAATCTGTGAAGCTTTCGTCAGATTGCAGGTGAGAGTCCTCAGAGCCCGCACTGTCCCCACCATTGGTGTCGGCACCACCAGAGGTCGAGGCGCCACCCACTGCTGGCCCTGCTTCTGCCACAGGCACTGCCAGCCATGTCCGCAGAAATAAGCTGTCACTCGTCCAGAGGCGGTTTGCACGCTTCAGCTCTTCCGTCTGTAATGTCCCCGCGTTCTCGCAATCACTTACTTTGAATGTTACACCATGGGTAATATACTGAAGCAAATCATCACTAACATGAACTTACACAAGCTAGCACTTAGGCCGACATTCAAGGCACAAAATCGGCAAGCAATAAAGCAGTGGTTCTCAAATGGGGGTCCGCAAAGCCATTTTTTAGAGGACTGTGAAATCCGTCTGTGAAAAAAATGTATTGTGACAGCGGCCACTTCGGATTTTAGACCTTAGGGTCAAGGCTTGTCCGTCCACATGTGTGTTCATCGCAGAGAGATGTATTGATGTGAAACACCAACTAATATCAATAGTAATTCCGTCCACATCTTTGTTCATCGCAGAGAGATGTACTGATGTGAGACACCAACTAATATGAATAATAATTGTGACAGAACAATATATAACACTCAGAAGTACAAACCCTTTATACTGATCGGCAACTTCAACGTACACATTACGGACCTTAGGACCCAGCTATGTCGTCGACACTCACTGTCTGATGTCATGGTGTGTAGAAAACCGTTGCTACAGTCGAAACATATGTGATGTGAATAAAAAGTAAGGTTTACAATAGACAATTAACAATCATAATTATGACGGAAGAAAATAAAACACCTACAAGCACAAACCCTTTACCCTAGTTGGCGACTTCAACACAAAAATTCCAGACCTTAGGACCAGGTTTTGTCGTCAGCTCTTTACGTCACTTGATATCACTCAATTTACATGATGTGGGGCAAATCTCTCGTAACATATCGTCACGATGCGAAGACAGAGGTCATATTAAACATGTAGAGAAAGCAGCAGCAGGTCGGTCGTTTTATTCACCGTGCGCTCGAATGCACTCTTCTTTCTCGTTACTGCCTTCAGCGTAAAACATGCAGATACGCATCTGCACTGTCACCTTCCTTGCAGCACGCACGTGACATTATGCGAGATGCAAAAACAAAAGGTTTAACAATACACTAATATCAATTATAATTGTTTGGAACAATATAAAACACCGAGAAGCACAAACCCTTTATACCAGTAAGGGACATCAACATGACATCACGGACCTTCGGACCTAACTTTGCCTGCTAGTCATTACTCAATTTGTGGAGATGCGTGGATTTTTTAGTATGCTTTACAATAAGGTGAATTCGCATTGCGATGAGGCTGTTTTATGGTTAACCTTCTTCGTGAGATGATTGCAAAGCTTCTGTTGCAGTTATGTACAAAATATGCATGCAAACAAACATTGTTTAGGCTTGCACATTCGAAGAGCAAACACAGCTAGAAACAGGTAAAATGTGGCTACTGGACGAATGACTTATTGACCAGCCGTTGAGATTAAATTGGCGATGCATTTTAGTTTGTTTCTTCTTTGGCAGGTAGAAATATGAGGCCCCTATTTTATGCTTTATGCTGTGTTAATTTATGGTCTCTCCACCTTTTTGCTTACTACAAGGGGTCCCTCATCTCATTTAGTGGTTCACAAGAGGTCCCCACAATATCCATGGCTGAGAACCACTGCGCTAAAGCATATAACCTGGAACAACGATGAGTACAAATTCTGCTGTTCCCAGAGTGAACAACCAGGCAATACTGTACCGAGAGGACCAAGTAGGAATGAACAAATGCATAAAATACACAGGTGGTACAACAAGGCATTAAAGTTAGAAGCAAACCGTTTAGCATAGTGTCAGAATAAGTATTTCACAAGAATGTGCCATTTTTCAAATCATACTCAATCATTGAAATTGAAGTAATTTGTGCAGTTAGCAGCTGCACAAAACTGAAATTGCACTACCAGAAAAAACAAAAAAAGAAAAGAAATAATAAGTTTCACCCATGAACAACAGAAACACTTTATATGAAAGCAGGAGACTTCTCTTTCATGGTTTTGTTTCACTAACATCAGCAAACAAAGCATACAGAAGCAACTGTAATAAAAACATGACCTAGTGAAACTCCACTTTATGATGTTCCCAATTGAATGAAGAAATTTGTACAGCACGGCAAATATCCATAGGGCTCAGTGGTGTCATCAACTTGAGTTGACTAACTAACTGGGCTATGAAGTTTTTTCTCAAAAGGTTGAGTAAAAAAAAAGGAGCGATTTTTTTTTAAAATTTCAGCAGAGGCAGGTTTTTCTTTCTGCATGTGTTCTCACACTACCTTGTTAAAGCATGTAGGCCCGACATTCACAGCCCTAGCTTTATTTTGACAACACAGCATGTCATACCCATGCTCGTAACAAGAGACTCGCCAGTTGTTAGCTCTCTTATGTGCGTCTCATTGCGTGCTAGGGGTGGTGGCGGTTTCTTTCGCAATTTCTTTGTTTATGCGATAGCACAGATCCTGTCCTCGGAACCCCCTTGCTTGGCCTGCTCGTACATTCACTGCGTTTGTTCACTGCATCCTTGCATACTGGCAGCCTGGCATAGGAGCATGTGACCGTCTAGCTAGCCTACATCGCCCAGACGTGGGAGCTTCCATGTCTGGGAGACATGACAGGCTCCCAATCAGTGCCACTTTCGCAAGCTTTTCACCTGTGCAGAAATGGGTTGCCAGCAAAAACAATGCCGTGGTAGTTTTTGGATGTTGCTGCATTACAATTTTAAATTAGAAAAAATCAAAAAACTCTTTTCTCGATTTTATGAACTCCTTCATTTAACAAAATAATTCCAGAGCATGAACACTTTGTTAAATTTAGTTTCAACTGCAGTATGCATATTCATATCCTGTATAAAAACAATTTCTGTACCTTTTTCTGTCTTTTCTTAGGTGCTGATTTTTCATTTTGAAAGTTCCAACACACAACTAAAAATTTAAGCCCGCAGACATGTCAGACTTTCAACTTACAAAGCTACCTACAAGCATCTCCAACACCTTGTACGGGCGTGCCTAAATTGACAGTGTACATTCAAGGTGCTAACGAATATTCAGCCTCCATTTTATCCCCACCAAAAACCAGCACTTTAACTGGTCTTCAAGTAAATCGAAACACACGGAGAAAACGTGCAATGCCTCTAGAGTTTCATTTCTACCATGCAAGCGATAAAGTACTGATGAAAATATAAAAATATATGTATATCCGCTGAAACCGAGTATGACAGAGACTACATGATACGGCAACGGGGATGCAACTCTATCTGCAGCCGCTATCTGTGCTGCTCTGGAAAAAGCGGCAAGCAGCCATCTCCAGAAGGACGCGTTTATGACAGCACATACAGAGTTGCTGCGCAGCTTGGTAAAACGACAAAATTACCAGCAATTCTCTTCACTTATGCCACCAGTTCAGCAAAGGTGCAAATTTGAGACCCTGTATATATATATATATATATATATATATATATATATATATATATATATATATATATATATATATATATATATATATATATATATATATATATATATATATATATATATAAAGAGCTACGTTTGATTAACAAAACGATGAGCGTGGTACTGCCTTCGCGAAGCCCTTGCGAACCTTTGAAAAGAATATCACAGACTGCACAGCTATAACTTTGAAGTAAAGGAACATGATGGACCTGCCTGTTCAGGGAGAGGTTGTATACATTCTACTCTCCTAGCAGAACAGATTGGCGGCTTCCTATGATGTCAAGTAAATTCATATCTATGATAACGCCGTATAGTAGGTTCATGCGAGGCAAGAGAGAGACGTGGTGCATCAATGGCGTGTGTTCTCCGTTGCCGCTATTTCCTTCAGTTTACATAATGCGAGGATTGCGGCAAGCAGCGCACGTCTCAAGCGCGTGACAAACAAAACTATCGGAACTTCTCGAGCGGGACGTAAGCTCTAAAGGTTGCGCTCCGTACGCGCTTCGCCGCATTTTATCTAATGAGCCACACCTTCGACAAGGCGCGCAGCTGGAGACTAGAGCCCGGCACACTTTTAGCTTTAAGCCCACTTTTGACGCAGCACATCCTTCTCGACCTACATATAACTGGGGCTCGATCCCATGTTACTCTAAAAGTAGTAATGCTACTTCCTACTTCGACCTATTGCATTTTTATCAGAACTAAGTTGCGCGTCTACAGCGTACACTGTGACACCGAACAACGGCGCGTACAGTGTTCCTGTCCAGCTTCATGAAAACATAGCTCAAAATTTGTTTTTAAGAGTACTGGCCGATCCTCCCCAAAGATATGTGGAAGTTGCAACAGCGATTTCTTGCGTAAAAACGGCAGTTTCGTTTTTGTAGAGGCAGTCTGGGTCGTCGACCGCCTGAGCGATGCTCACCGTGACTCCGTAGCGCAGCGCAATGCCCTGCAGAGTGTCACCCGGCTGTACGACGTGCTTAATTGTCTTGCTGCTGCGTGAGACATACTTGCAGGTGCTGCCGTACTTCACCTGCTTTCGGGCGAAACTTCCGAGCAGAGCCGTCTCATTCCCACCAGAGGCGGACATCACCCCGCTGTCACCGAATTCGAGCAGGCCTGGCATTGACCGGCCACAATTGAATAATTTATAGAGGACGCCACAAAACTGATACAAAATCGGTAGCGTTTAAGATTTAAAACATGTATTACTCCTTTGTTAACAAGTTTTACAATAAGATTTAGTAATAGTATTGCAATTTTGCTTAAAAAATAGTTAATTGTAAGACTTAATATTTGTGCTTTGTTTTTTGAAGAAAACCGCTAGTCTAAGAAAATGGCTGCGCTATGTACAAATGTGCACGCTCAAGCATCTCGTTGGAGATGCAGTTACAATTCACTCTAACGAAGCCTGATTTTACAAAGCTCCCGGTCTAACATGGCTAACCTCCCTGTCCTTCCTCATTTATTCCTCCTCCTCCCGGTCTAACGAAATCATTCTCGTTCTCTGGCAGGAAGGCTTAGGGGTAGCTAGCATCGATAGGTGAGGAGGGCTTGGAAAGTCTTCAAAAAATCAGGCAATGAAATAATGTAAGAACATTCTAAAGGGTAGCTATAGCTCTTTGCGGCAATATTAACTCGTTGAAATGCACTAAATAACCACAACCAAGAGAGGGGACAGGCGCTGACAGCAGTTATTTGAAAGGTTACCAACCCGCCCAACTTATCGGCTCTCTGTTACTTGAGGGCACAGGGGACAATTAGAGGTGCATAAAAGACAGGAAGAGGTAGAAAATGGCTGAACACCTGACACTTTTTTCTGTAAAAAGCTTCACCCATGCAGTCCAATGAAAGCAATGGTGCTGATTTTTTTCAAAGCACTAAGCTGGGGCAGTGCAAGGAGGTTATATTAATATAACCTCCTTGGGGCAGTGAAAGCAAAAGAGACTCTAAATACTGACAAAAAGGAGGTTATCTAATTCGTGAATAAAATTGTAAGCCGTTCTTGCCGACGAAAGAAACTGTCGAGGTGACTTACTGGGAATCACAGTGGGAGAGAGCAACCGCCTTGCATTAGCTTCCAGCGCGCTCGTCGTATGGAGATGGGCCCTAGCTGCAGAATTTTCCAGATACTCATATAGGCACCGCCATCATAATCGACGGAAAGTGGGAAGGGACAGGGGTTAATCCCCTCTTCCCCTGCCTCACCCGGTGAAAACTGCTGGACTATAAATAAAGTTTAGTCATCCATTCATCCAATCTTCAAGTACGCTCGGAGTTATATGGATATGACGCATGCTTTTAACGCTTTGTTTCATTTCACACCGGCAAGTGCGCGGGGATGATGAAGGGGCGCAATGAATATTTACACCAGTTAGTCAGCGCGTTCTGGCTTCTTTCTTTTTTTTCCGAACGCGCGGCTTACTTATAATGTGATCGCATGCAAGCGTGTGGGTACGTGGCGGCATCCCGCGGCAGCCAGGGTAACTATGCTGCGCACGATCTTCAATTAAGCTTATGGCCGTGAATATGGGCACATGGCTTGTCGTGGGCATTTGGGTTATACGACATCATTTGTAGAAAAAACAGAGGGAGATTTCTAGTTAGAGATATAATCATATATTTCATGCCACGTGCAAAATTGCTGCCACCTGTCGGCCGTCGCCTGCATAGCCGCCATGTTAGAGGCTCAGCGCGGAGCAGTACGCACAGGTACGCGTGTGTTTACGTGTACGTATACGTTGGGCGTGTATTGGCAGATAATCGCACTGCGGACGTATTGCTGCGACCCTTCATTCACACAGTGAGAAACTTAGAATGACAAAAAAAAAGTAAGCCGTAAATTTCGCACCTTGTTCTTTTTTCAAGCCGATGGTGTTTCCAGCATGCGATCCGGCCCGGCTACAACTTCCGAAACATGTGTTTGCGTTCGCCTTTCTAAGCAAATAAGACGTGCAATAGCATTTGTACTTGTCTCTCTGGCTTTTGAAGTAGCACTGAATTAGAAAGAAGATGCATCCAAGATGAAAATATTTTTCTAATATACAGAATAATTAAGTCATTTCTAGGCCAGTTGGATCGCTCAAGAGCCTTTGCTGCTAATACAATGTATATATATATTGTGACTGCAAGTCTGTGAGATTTGTAAGTGAGTTTGACAAGACAATACTTTTGTTGCTTACACATATCTACGCTATATGCCTGTCTTCAAACATTTTCATCCTTTGGTAAAAAAACAAACAAGGCAGGCAGTTCACCGAGCCGCAAAATTTTATTGTCAGCCTGTTTGTTCAAATACACTACACAGAGTGGGTTACACTTGTGTGACCTTGTGTTGCAAAATAAGGGTAGAACACTTGCACGAAGCCGAAGCGAAGAGAGGTGGCAGGGCCGTGTGCAGAGACGAACATACGGAGACACAGGGTGGCAACACTCGACGTATGATATGTTCACTGAGACAAAATGACCACACAAACTGCCCTTGCAACAAGCCCTACGATGCTGCTGGCCTCCAACCAAACACATGCACGCACACACGCACTTCCGGTTAGGGGAGAAGGGGGGGCATGCAGAGAGGCACTAACGCTGGACAACCTGTACAAAAAAAGATGCCTAGGCCTTAGCTGCTGGAAAGCTCGGCTCGTTGGTGGTGAGACACCTCAAGGTTCGAGAAAAGAAAACACTGAACTGGCACTATGGAAACTTCAACCGGAAGAGGAGCGGAGAACACAAGTGGTATGCCACCTACCCGAGGATTCCCGTTTGCCCACGCTCCGGCTCTTCAGTTTCCTATTCAAGCAACTTGACACATGTACACAACATCCACAGTCTGTTCTCTGACAGAGACAGCTAGCTAAGCTGCCTTGACAGTGTCAGTCACTCCTGTTGGCTCAATGAATTTCGCGTCTTTCACAACACAAAGTGAAGGAAGGAAATTTGTTTAAGTAGACACGCACGCTTTACAAATAAATTATTTAGCACGCTGTTCTTGTGACCCTCTTTCTCAGCTGCAATTAAAATCCTTGTGTTGGTGGTGGCTACTAAGCTTCAATTCTGCACATGAGCACACCTCGGTGCTGCAGTGAAGTGGAGACTGCGGACGAAAAGTTCATTTGCACGCACACACACGAGCTGCCAACACATTGCTAGAAATTCGCTAGATGCAGAGTGCAGTTTTCACTCCACTGCTCCACGAGTTTATCCTAGGGGGCACATTTAATGCTGCCTCTTCGGAAGAAGTGTCTCAAGCTAAGTGCCTTGCATGGTCTTGTTGACATAAGTCACACCCTTCTTGTAAATGGTACAACAACTACCCCAGTCTGGCTACTCCCACTGTCATCTGCTCCTCTCCCGGGCCATGTCCCTTTAGCGCCAGCCTTGCTCTCGGACTTTAAGACGCCTAAGCGGCCGCAACGGAGCCTATGTACAGGAAGAGAGAGGGTCATGGTGTGTTGTATTCAGTTGGCCTCAAAGTACTTGTAGGTGGGGTTCTCGTAACCATTGACCTGCATGGCCGTCAGATGGCGCTCCTCTGGAGAGGCCGTGGGTCCTCCTCCCACCTGCAACAGAAAGCAGCAAACACATCAATGCCAATTCCAGTGTTGGACAAGTTGTATGTGTAGAGCAGGAAGGTAACAAAAATAGCACTCTGTATGTGCAGGCAAACTGCTCTCTGCATACAAGGAGCGTGAGTCTGGGGGCATAAGACATAATATCTAAACCTAAACTGCTGAGACGACACACCGCAGCAGAAGTAGACTCAGTATGAACGCAGTTCAGCTGGACAAATATGTGTGTCATCCCAAGCAGAGTATAAGCTAACAGAATACCTCTGCTTACGAAAAAAGGGTGCTTTCAATATCCAGAAGTGAGTGTCCGATAAACGCACTGGACAATAAAAGCCTAAGTTGAGCTACATGTGTCATAATGAAACTAAAAGGCTGATGTATAAAACCGAGCCATAAATGTTTATGATAGGAACATGAAACGGAAATCTGGTACAGTCGAACGTCGTTGTTCAGAACTATAAGGAGATAAAAACTAGAGTTGAAATTAGCAGAGCCACTTCATTTAGCAGTACAGCACGCAGTACAACAGGTGGACACTCATCACACTATAGCCTCATTACAACAGACCTCCACAGTGAAAAGAATTTTGATCTGTTGTAAAAAGAGTATGTAAAATCAAAGTACTCTTGCAACAGACTTCAACGCGAATGCTGAATGGGTCTGTGAGAATCAGAGAGCATTACATGGCAAACGAATTTATTCTCGATGGGGGCATAAACAAATTGATTTATTGAAAACCACATTTTCAGTTTATGTAGCTTTTCTATACGATTCCAAAATATCTTCATCGAAAACTGCATAGGAGTGCTGTAAAAGTTGTTTGAACCTACTGAGGTAGCAATAATTATTGTTAAAGTTGAGAGGAAAAAAAAGTGTCCACAAAGTAGTAGTTTGAAAATTGTTCTACTAGAAGGTAGTGCTCAAGAAGGTAGTTCCTAGAAGGTAGCGTTGCTGCAGAGCTTTTAAATGTGCGCATCTTCACAAGGAGGCATGCGCATAAAGGCTCCCTAGTAGATGAGCTGTAATTTCTGAAAAAATGCTTTTTTTTTATAGTTCTGCAATAATTTTTGCCACTTGCAGGCACAAAAACATATTACAGTACTTCTATGTAGTTTTCAGTGAACATACTGACACGTGCATGCAACTGTGACTCTGGCACAAGCGCTGAAACGACACCCAAAACAAGCAAGACCATTATGGTGTCGTTGTGGGTTGAACGCTTGAGCTGCCCGCTTGGTCGGCTATACTGTGCGCTCTGCGCAGCATTAGCAGTCAACGAATAAATTTTCCCCGCAACAACTTTTTGGTGGAAATTCTGGGTGTCGGTCTCGGGCATTGTGGCTGGACAAAGGTGGTGTCCACTGAGAAGTTCCACAGCCAGGTAATTTGAATACCTCACAACAATACTTTGGAATCGGATAGAAAATGGGCCACAAAACTATAAATATGATATTAAAAAAGGAAATATTTCATGGCACCAGTGGGAATAAATCTGTTTACCACTGCCGATTCTCTCCGGCTAAAACAGACCCATTCAATGTTTACATAAAAGTCTGTTGTAACCCCCCCCCCGTACCTGAGTTTTACATAGTTTTTTACAACAGACCAAAGTCATTTGTAATATCTTTTGCAATGAGGTTATACAGTAATGGGTAACGCATAGTCTGCATCTCCTTTTCTTAAGAAGATAATCTTAAAGGCTTAGCTTCATTTCTTTGCGTTATCGAAGTAAACATATAGACAAGAAAGCTAGAGATGGCAGAGGCATTTTTACACTGAAAGTAAGTCCTACAGCCTGGACTGACCTGTACAAACCCACGAGCATGGGGTGAGCGTTGGCGTCTGAGCAGCACCGCCCCAACGAGCAGTGCGGTGAGTAGTGCAACTCCAGCAAAGGCAAGTGTGATATAGACGCTGCCACTCCACTTGAGCCTGCCCAACGCATCAGCGTGCGAGGGCCGCCGAAGTGTGTACGCAGGTTCGGCATGCTGCAGCAGTTGGCTCTGGGCATGCGCCGGTCGAGCAGTCGGTGCCGCAGGGGCCATTGGTGCAACCGGAGGGGCTGGCGTGCTGCTGCTGGCTGGCAAGATGCTCTCATCTTCCACAGACTCGGAGTCTTCTGCAATGAGACACAGAGGTCTATCAACAAGGTGTGTGGACTGAACATTCCAGAACAAATCGCGATTCACCCCTGCAGAGCACACAAGTGCTGCTTCTAGGCCTGAATGTAGTGCAGCGTCTATACGATGCACTAATACAATAATTTAGTAAAAAAAAAAGTGCGTCCTGCCCTCCACTCAAACACTTGTAAGTTAACCCAACCAAGAAAATGGAAGCAAGCTCACTTGAGAGATTAAACTGCTCACGACCATACAAAACAAGCTATTGTGACTGTCTCACAATGCATATATTTGGTGAGTAGTTAAAAAAGACTCTAGTGTCAGTTCGCGATTTTGAGAAAATCTTTTACAACTGAGTGTTAAAGCCAAGGTCTGCCGTGTTTCGTAGACAGAGAATGCTCGTCATCATGAATCATCGCCCAAGAACTCGGAACAGATGGTCGGCAAGAGAAGCTGCAACTCGTGGTGCTTGCCGCCTGCGTGTTCTCTTGTTAATTTTTAATGAACCAGTTTGGTGAGTAGTAGTAGGATTTGCCAAATTTCTGTGGCAAATATGTACGTGCTATAGGAGCTTTAAATAGCAGATCCGTTATGTTTGAGGTTTGCCAGCAGGCACAGAGAGAAAGAAATGAAAGAGCAGAGACTTAAAAAAAAAAAAGATAAGCAAGCATAGCCATGTATAATAAGTATTGCAAGAGGTGAGAAAGAAAGGGGTGTACATTATTAAAGGGCTCGTTTTATTTGTCTGTCCTCAATAAAATTGTGTATAGGAGGTGGGAAAGAGTAAAGCCTAGCAAAGCTGGGAAAACCCAGGTTCCCACGTGATCTGCTGCGACCCAGCCTTGCATGACTTAGTGCAAGCTGTTCTACTTTTTTCTAACCAGAAACAGATAAGAGGTACTATTTGCCCCCAACCAACAAAACTCCCATTTTCAAGCATTATAACAACATAATGAGTAAAACTTAATGAACAAGTCTTCTTGAAATCTACAAGGTCAAACAAGAAAGAGCATTCTTACAATTCCGTAAATATGCCACCATCAACTCCAAATAGAAGTAGGAATTGCATTTTAAAGAAGCAGAGCTAGTTTTTGCTCAATAGCGTATTACTTTATAGGCACGCACATACACATGCACTGAGGAAAGCTAAGTGAATTATCCACCCTGCTACCTTGTTACCCGCCATAGTCCTGAAGTGCTTTCGGGTGTGGACATTGTTATCACATGGTCGCACTAGACGGTTGAATTATTGCCGTGCTTAGCCCGAAGAATGAGAGCAGTTTCGTAGTACTAGTGGTTTGTGCCTACTTATGCAGCCTTCCCAATATGTAAATTAATAACCATTTTACTTTATTGTGTAGCATTCTGCAATTGGTGTTAACCACAGTGTCAGTTTATTGGTGCTCACTGTGAATAACTGCCATGTTTCATGCAATTTATCAGCTACATCTGATTTTTTGGCTACTCTGAGTGAAGAGCTTGGTCCAAGCAAGGCGTACCAGCTGTGGTCGGGGGTGGTGGCGGGGGTGGCAGCAGAGGTTCGCTACTGGTGGCCCCCCGCAGCGTGCCCCACAGCTGGCCAAGGCGGGTCTTGAGCGATTGGGGCAGCATGTCCAGGCTCTGGTTGGCGAGGCGGTCCAGTGAAGTCAGGTGGGCCCGCACTTCCTCGGCATCCCCTCCGTGCTGCCGGTACGAGTGCAGCGTGTGGCTGCGGTCCTTCTCAAGAGCACGCAAAAGCCGCTCCAGGCAACGCTCCACACGCTTGGTCTGCATGTGAAAGAGCCACATGGGTGATGAAACCAAACTTTGGTATGCTTCACACTGGTGCAAAATGCATTTTGTGAAAATGGGGATATAAAATAGCTGCACTGATTACCTTGAAGGATTTTAGTTTCAGGCAGTGCTTATGGGGAAAGCCTGCCATGCAGCATACACCCAACACAAACATAAAGCACCGTATGACATACCACTTAATGGAAGAGAGAAAGTAACCCCTGAGGTTGTCAACTGACAATTTTCACATGAGATACAAAATTCAAGAAAGGGAAAGTAGGCTCAAGTTGTGCTTGTGGCATGTCTTAAACGAGTATTTACATGGAGATTAGAAACCAAGATAACTTGTCAGACTCATGTGGACACAAACATCATCAAAATATCAGTGTCTAAAGTATAGCGGTAAGCAAATACTGAATTTTCGAACTTAATCGAATACAAATCTAATAGCAGAGAAACTGTATTGAATACGAACATGATTAATACTATCTGAATAGTTTCTGAATATTAAAGCAAACATTCTCAATAGACCCCTGCAATTTCAGAAAATATTATTTGAAACAAATATTTGCAAGTTGAACAAAAAAAAACAATTTGATTACTTTATTCAACAAAACATACCATAAATATCAAAGCTGCGGTAAGCTCGCCTAATGCATCAACTTCAGTCTGCAAGGTATTTACCAATCGTAGGCTGAAATACAGAAGTGACTGCCATATCCAAGGTGCTGTTTTGTCTACAACTTTTAAATAAAACTGACATAAAAATTGAATAATGTTCAACCAAACACACATATAAATATTAGGCATGTGCAAATATTTGAACAAAAACTAATTTGGATGTGTATTGATTAACTTCGCACCGAAATTAAATTATTGTGAATTTCAAAAGAAACGAATGAATAGATGTATACAAGTCCATATGTAACACCCTTGTAAAGGTAATTTCATTGCAGTAGAGAGGTACTATACTGTAAGTACACCTTTCCAAGGATAATATACACTGCTGCAAAGCCCCACTTCGAAGTTAAATTTATTTATTTATTCATCAGACTTCCCTCAGTGCCAAAAAGCATCACAGAAGGGGGGTTACACAATACATAATTGATAATAAATATATATTTACAGCTTTTGTAACACAAGAGGAAAAAAAAAGATAATGTATCAAGAATTGTACTCCACACTCAAGAATTAATGATAACAACTAAATTAAATGAACTGTAGTGACAAATGCGGGCTCTGCTATAGAAATGACGAAGAAGACGCTTGTGCTGGCGGAAGCCCGATGCTGCTGCAGCTGCTGCTGAAACCGCTGGTTGCTGTCTCGGTGCTATTAGGCCCATTAAACGGTTGCTTCCCCCCGGTTTGGCATCTTGACAGTATTCTTACATTTGGTGAAGAGTGTTACCTTCACATTTACCCTCACACATTACCCTCATGTTTACACTCAAAAATCGATATAATGAACTCGGATATAACAAAATACTGGTTATAACAAAGTAAATGAAAAATAGTCTTGCAATAAATAGTGTTAAGAATAAACCTTTATAAGGAATTTTCGGATATAACAAACTTATTTTTGTGTAAGATGCAACTTTGTTATAATGAGGTTTGAGTGTATTTATAAATGCTTGTTATGCCGGCTTATAATCTCTTAAGTATAGTAAAGTTCATGATGTACGGTGTTTTACACATTATAACTTGCATTCAACTGCAAGTCAAATCCTGTTACCATTCAGCTACTACCACTTTTTTAGAACAAAAAAAAAAAAGACATTTGCTCATGCCTCGTTTCAATTAAAAAAGAAAATATTGCGTAGGTTAGTTGTGTCATGACAAAATATGCTCATATTTCTTTATAATATGCGATGTATACTATTCAAATTTGATTTTGAATTATTTGGACAAAACCACTATTCGCTTTGAATAAGCTTCGAACACAAATTTTACTATTCTCACAAGCCTACTAGATATGTAATAAAACAGATAAGCCACTTATCACAAGTGCCTTCACACCAAAAGCAACTAACCATCGGTGCTGAATACTGTAGCTTCAAGAACAATTAGCATGGACATAACACCTGGCTCTGTTATTCATGTACTCAAGTGAAAAACTTACTGAGTGCAGCAGTAATTTCTTCCTTCAATTATTACAACACATAGAGGAAATGATGACCCTTTGCTTTTGAATGTTTCATTCCTTTGGGATTTTCCTATCAGTGCTCAATACTTAAAAAGTATTAGAAAAAATATTTCTTATTTTGAATATGCGCTATTTAAGTACTGAATCGAATAGCACGCCATTTGATTTGTTATTCGAAATTTCCCAATATTTGCACACCCTTACTAATGTAGCCTACACTACACAGAAAATAAATTTAAAAATGTGTGCCATGCAGTTAACTGCATGCGAAACTGAGTACTTCGCGACACCAACATCAACTGGTTCTGGACGTGAACTAATGTATCAAGTTCAGCTAATTGGAACATACTCCCGATGGTCAGCACGAAAAAAAGGACACGAAAAACATGGAAGTACACGACACAAGCGCAGTCTAACAACTGAACACCTACATCGCGAGTTTGTGTTCGCCACCATGCTCCTCGCAGACACTTATACCACCTCAACTGAGAACACACAGAGTAAGCACACTGGACCACTGTCTCACCCTTGGTGGCTTCTCCTGCAGCGCATGGTGGTAGCAGTCGAGGGCTGCCTTCTTGCGCCGGTTGAGGGTAGTAAGCACCCGCTGCCGGTGCATCGCTGCCAGGCGGTGCCGCTCAGCCGACCCCTCGGCTTCCAAGGCCTGCACCGTCTTCTGGAATCGTGCACTCATCTTGCGTCGGAATTCCTCGGCACCTTTCGGGTCCCGTGCCTTCATTGCCTGGTAATGCTGCTCCAACTCGCTCCACTCTCGCATCACCCGTGTCACCTGAGTCAGTCATACAGAATGAATTGCGTTACGTTGCTTGACAGCTATGTAGTAGAGCACACAATGCACACCCAATGAAAGCCCACTACTGGGCCAGAATGGACTTGGGAAGTGTTTATTGCTGGCCTGTCCTTAAAAGCTTCGCTAATCAAAGAGTCGGTTCCAAGATTACTGCAGTATCTCTGATGCCTAGAGGTATAGCCAAGCGTACAGGAAACAAACCATCGCTCATCATTTGTGCAGAAAAGGGTTCCTAGCTCTGGCCATGTTCTGCAGCAAATATTTTATCACAGTGAAAGAATATCACTTCAGCTTATGGGTCCTTTATTTATCAAGTAGTGATGCCTACTGCTCAGGCACCTGATACCGTTTATGAGCCAAGCTGACAAAGGGTACGCTAAGCCAGACGCTACTGAGCCACTGACCTGCGCCCGGTGGCTCTCCTGGAGGCTGTGCTGCGCCGCACGGAATGCTGCGTGCTCATGTCGGCTGTCGTAACGACTAAGGTACTGCTCCACTGGTCCCTCTGTGGTAGTTGTGGTGGTTGTGGTGGTCGTGGTTTCATCATCGTCATCCTCCTCATCACTGTAGTCGTCGTCGTAGTCATCCTCACTAGAAGTGTCCTTGCCTGCACAACAGAGTGATATTTCAGCACAGGTGCACTGCATATGCGATGACCTCTGGAAAAAAAAAAATGCAGACTGGTGCTCTGATTTCCACTTTTTAGGTCTCTGGAGCAGATTCTGAAAGGCCAGCTGCAGTATTTTTTGGAAATTTAACATTAGTTTTTTATTGCTACACACTATAGCATCGCGAAAATGCAATATTGTTCCTGAACTTGAAGGGGAGACTGGAGTTTTTTTTTTTTTTTTCAGGCCATTTCTTTTTTGAAAGTCATCGACCAGACTACCTTTAATGTTATCAATAAGCCGGAACCGAAAACGACACATCAACATCATTGATGGGAATAACCTCAGAGATCAGATGCTGAAATGGTAGATCCAAATGCAAAAGTAAAGCATGATGGCTGTTATTCCCCATGGGCACAGCCACACAGAATATTTTAGTGCAGTCCAAATGAAAAAACATGGGGCACAAA
Source organism: Rhipicephalus annulatus (assembly GCA_013436015.1). Taxonomy (NCBI): domain Eukaryota; kingdom Metazoa; phylum Arthropoda; class Arachnida; order Ixodida; family Ixodidae; genus Rhipicephalus; species Rhipicephalus annulatus. The sequence continues at coordinate 280,527 of WOVY01000678.1, forward strand.
GGCCTCGAACGTCAGCAATGTCTAATAGCCAATTAATACAAGGCATTAAAACAACAGAGTCCGAAAATAGTCACACAGTCATATCTTTCTTAAAAGGCATTTCAGGACCCACTCAACGAACACAAGATGTACCAGTTGTCAATGAATAGTGGGTTGGTTGGAACATCTCTGCACTTGGTTGGTGTCAGCTCTTTATTAGAAGAAGCACATCAGTTTATACTCAACTAGTAATATATTAATACGTGTTAGGTAGCATAATGGAAGAACTCAGCGCTCTATCTGAATCTCTAAGCTAAATTTATGGTTTGCCAACATTACTTTGAAAGGTTGCTTGAAACATGTTCGTTTGCCTGCATTGTGAACAAGTGCATGTAGATGACAGACAGAAAAACATTGATGCAAATGTACGATATTATCGCTAGATTACAGGGTAACAGTGACTAAAACTTGAACTCATTATTGCTGCTGCCCAAGGAGAACGCAACAAAGCTTTTGTGATCTCTTACAGTATTAATTTTTTTTTTAATGCATCATTATTTTTAGTCTAAGTTCCTTTCTGATAAAAGCATTCCCTAGGCAAGGAGAGCTTGTGTGCCTTTAAAAGTAGCAATATAAGAACCACAGCATCGTAAAATTGAATCTTTTCTTCCCCACACTGTCGTCCTAATGCAGAATTGCAGTCATTCTTTATGTTGGTTGAACATTCATGCACATGCTCAGATTTTCGGTATTATAGTACATGCCTGAGCCATGAAAAATGATCTTTGCCCTTTTCACCCCATGTGCATGCAACAACTCAAGGAAGCGACCACACGCATAGTTGCAGCTCTCGCTCAATCAAAATTAGGACCACTTGCATCGCAGAGAGGTAGTGTGCCTCCCTCTTGCAACAAAAATGGCCTCTTGTTGCAAATTATTGCCAATTCACGTTTCATGTATACTTATTTTTTTATTTATTTTATTTTTATTTATCCAATACTGCAGACACGTAGTCCAAGCCGGGAGAGCAAATAAAATGGTACAACAGTGAACATGTAGAAAACGAAAAGAATAAATGAAACAAGAACACTAATACAGAAATAAAGTCAATACATTTGGCGAAACGCTATACAAACAAATTAATAATATTCAGCATTTCGGTGTCAATTTGACTACACAATTCCATTCAGTTATTGTACGAGGGAAAAAGAATTTTTAAATGTATTCGTTCTCACGAAGTAGGGTGTTAATGCATCTTGTCTACAGTGACAAGTGGTTCGGGTTAATAGGGGCGACAGATATAGAGTCTAGGGGTGCATTTTCGTGTAAACTAGTTTAAGAAATTTGAGTCTGTGTTTCTGTCTTCTCATATCGAGTGGTTCAATGTAGTTAGCATTCATAAGTTCTGTGGGTGAATCCTGTCTTGAGAATTCGTTAAATATAAATCTTAAATGATTGAATAATTAAGTACAGCAGTAAAACATTTCGCCACCATATTAGGATTCCTAGTCTGTCTTCTTTCGATGGCCGATACAATGGGCAATTCTCAATAACCACCATATATTACCCTTGCATGCTTGAGAACACCACAATACAGCAACGACACAGTGCAGCATACACACCTTGCGAGTCCCTGTCAGACGATGGCGACGAGGCAGGCGGGCAGCAGACAAACTCCACTCCAGAGAAGATGTCGACACCGCAAGGCAGCAGCATGGCGAAGCTGCGCAGACGCATGGCGCGTCCCCGACAGCTCTGCGCTGCTGTGCGGTTCCATTCATCAAAGCTCTGGCACACACTCTGGTTGTGTATGTGGTCAAAGAGGCAGTGCTCGGGCACAGCAAGGCGTCACTCTGGAAGTCACCCTCGAGGCACCTGTAGGGCTTCACCCAGTGCACACTGCCCTCGCCACCAGAGCAGCGCTGGCCTGCCTTGCACCAGCCATCGAGGCGGTAGTAGCGACTCGACTCCACTATGTTGCGGATGTCGCGCTTGGGGTACACCTGTGAGGTTAACCTTTAGTTAACTGCAGGGACATTTTCTTTGGGGTAAATTGGCAATAAATCAGCAGCATGCTCTGGCACTCAAGCAACCTAGGCAGAGCTCCAGGGTTGGCAATTGTCTTTGTTTTTATTGCTCGCCTTTATCACTGACATACATTAATTGTGCACCAGGCAACTGGCATATGCAGTGCCTCATTGTCTCCGATCAGAAAGATTTATTGGTGAGCCTTATTTTGTAGGTCATGCCAAGAAGGCATGCAATCTTAGTTATATGTGACTTTGGTCAGCAGTAATTACAGCATTATTAAATAAACAACACACATATAAACAAACAAACAAACAACCTAATCTTAGCTTATTTAGACAAATGCAAATACTTCAGCATCGCCGCTAGGTGGTACTGCACATACCATGTATGTTACGTATTTTGGCAGTTGCAATCTAATGTCTTGCTACAGTGCTTCAATGTTTATTGCATCAATGTCAACAGTCATCCTCAGATGGTTCCCTTATGGGACCTCCCTTATTGCAAATATCTTAACTGAATAGTTGCGCCATGATTCTTGGTAAAGGCTCACCCACCTTCCGGCAGTACTCGAGGATGCTGAGCTTCTCTCGGGTGCAGAACTGCTTTGGGGTCAGGGTCCGAGACCCATCGCTGATTCTCACTCAGGTACTGGTTGCTGAGCCGCCCGTGACCGCACAGCAGAGCCACCATTGGCTGGAAGTGGCCCACATCTGGCTCCACACTCGAGCCAGACGCCGCTGCTGACGCCGATGCCTGACAAGAGAGCAGAGCGCTATGAGTGCCTACTCAATGTATCGTCGAAAGCATGAGTTTTAGACTGAGAAGTGTGTCCCTATACAACTCGAAAACCATTGACGTTCAGGCGCATTCCACGTTGACCATATTTGTCAGTAAACATTGCACAGCCAAATCTATCTGTACATGATACAGTAAAACGTAGAGCTGCAATTCACACCAAAATATTTACTATTGTAGAGTTCACCAGCTGTAGCTAAAACATTCTTTTGTAGAGAACTACCATGCTTAAAGAAAGTGCATACAAATGCGAAAGACAGGTTGGGCTGGAGTTTTTGTTGTGTCAAATTTATTAATTAGTCAGAGTTTACTAAGTATAGTGAACTTGAAGCATTGTAAGCATGAGGCTAGACTCTAGTACTAAGCCTGACTTTTTTTTTTCCCAAGTACTGTCAAGCTTTTAAACATGACTTAGTGTGAAAAAAAGCAGACAAATAATATCTTTAATTGTGACAAGCAGAAATTGAGTGAAAAACACCAAAGCTGGAACTCTGCCTGGCAGAAAAAACAACAAGAGAAAAATGACATACCTTGCATGAAAATAATCGTACATCATGTGTTTCCCCAAGGAAAGGGGCATTGATTGTTCATCAGTTGGCATAGGAATATATTTCATCAAAGTGCTCCCTTATAGAAGCCCTGTCACACGAATGAAGCTTGTCATATTCACTTTTTTTCTGTTACTGTGGAGTGCAATGATATTGTAGTGACAGTACTAATGGTAAAAATAAAGTAGTTATGCTTTTGTTTCAATGAAAGAGCTGCCTTCTACTAAGTAAACACACT